>BROG01000217.1:382500-722500 GCA_030159075.1 Atrina japonica | reverse complement strand
GGCATATATTTATTATTTATTTTTTTATAATATTATAATTAATTTATTTTATCATATATAACTCTAAATTTTTATAATATATATATATATTTTCATATTTAAATTAAAATAAAATATAAATATATTATTTTATAAAATATTAATCTAATTATACTAAATATATTTATTATATTATATAATAATTATTTTAAAATAATTATTTATTTTTATTAATATAATATATATCTTATATTTATAATATAAAATATTATATAATATATTTATTAAATATTATTTATTTTATATAAATTATATCATTTATTATTTATAATTATTTATTTTATATTTTTATTAACTTATAAATATATAATATATTTTTAATATTTATTATCTACAATTATCACTGGCATATATACGAATTCAGTAGTAATGGCCGTATCTTCGCCAATAAATCAAATAAGGATCACGGTTTTTTGGACAATACTCAAAACGTTCGGTGTCACAACAAGATTTGCACGTTGAAGACCCCAGGACCCTCTAAGTCCTAAATCTTAAAATGACTGGAGTTAAAACAAAACTAAAAACTATAATAAAAGCATTGCTAACTCCATTCTTAAATTTGTCTAATACCTAAGTTAAATATACGATCGTTTCTGTCAATTAGACTTTCCCAATTTATAGATGATGCATATTTTCTAAAACGAATTTGGTATCATACAAGGTCAAATAATAAATCTAACTGTATAGGAAAATCCGTCTAAGAGAGAGGCATAATCGAACATTTTCAAATAAAATCTTGGTAGATTATCAATACTTAAATTTGCTATATTTACAAAGATAATGCTTTATATTTACATCTCTTTCCATTCCCCAAGGAAGCCTCGTTAGTGTGGTCCTACGAGCAACTTTATGAACTTTTCTATGAACTTAAGTTTACATAAATTGGACCAAGTATTGCACTTTCCGGATTAAAAGGCAACCCTTATGAGACTTTGCATTCGTCATAAATTTTAATTCTGTTCTAAATAGGACGGCAAGGACAGGAAAAACATGTATTATTTACTTGTCACAGCAAGTACAGAAAACAGGAAAGCAAAAAGTGCAACAACATTTTGTGTTTTATTTTAGCTCAGACCCGTTCACATTTAAGATGCCCTACTTGCACTAACCATGGATGTAATCCAAACACAATGTGTAGTAATGAATTACCATATTGTGCGTTTTCGAAAGAAAATCATTATATAGAATCTTGGTGCGACAGTTTTGTTGTAAGTATTACAACTTTGTTTCCTTCTATAATTTATTCTTACATATACGAAATAATCATGTTTCACTGACGGCATTGTTGTATTAACTGTTTGACCAGTGTATCCAGTAATAGAAAACTCGACAGTCTGACATAAAGGTCCACAGAGAAATCTAACGTCGACAGAACATAATGGTCGACAGCAAATTTAACGCTTAAAGTAAATCATAACACTCGACAGCACAATAAGTTGGTCGACAGAAAAACATAATGGTCGATAATAGAACGTAAAGGTCAACACCATAACCAGTTGGTAGACAGGATAACCAAACATTTGACAGTAGGTCATAACGGTCGACAGCATAACCAGTTGATCGAATGAAGAATCAAACTGCTGACGGCAGTTAATAACGGTCGATACTAAAACCTAACGGTCAACAGCATAACCAAGTGTTCGACAGAGGAATCTAACTACTGACTGCAGTTCATAACGGTCGATACTGAAACCTAACGGTCGACAGCATAACCAGGTGGTCGTCATAAAAAACGTAACGGTTGACAGCAGGATATACCGGTAGACATTAAAACCTAAAGGTTAAGTTTTGGTGCCTGAACTTGTTTATATCTTAATACTAATACAGTACTGTTCCTTTATTTATACAAATCAGACTTCATTCAGAAACAACTGAATCAAAAGAAGAAAAGGCTAGCGATGACCTATAATTTGGCAATTTGATACATGGCTTTCCCATCGTTAATTTTCCACATTTAAGTAGAACTATCCCATAGTAACCTGCATATAGAGTTATATTTCACAAATAATCCGATTTGACAGTACATGTTCAACATATGAATATTTCATATAGCAGTGAACTACCCACCTACAGGCATATCGAAAACCGCATATCATGCCAACGTTCCACAAGTGTTTGGTCGGTATAATAGTCTTGTTTTCGATTACTCTGTTTTACTTAGTAAAATGTTGAGTTGCCTTGTCTTCGGTGGTTGTTGAGACGTCTGTACCAATTGTGACGAGGATTAGTTCCTCAGGTATATTATTTGGACATGACTGTGGACTCACAGCGGGTGTGAACGGTCGACAGGAGATGCTTACTCTTTCATGGCACCTAATCCCATCTCTTGGTTTCCAGAGGTCAATGTCTATTTTTACCAGATCTGTATCTATATCCTGAACATCCTAAATATTTGTACTCTGGTATCTGAGATTTTTTTAATATCCAATCTAGAAGAAAAATGTAAATGAAATTGAAGAAAATAAGCATAAGGTCAAATCAAAGCAAAATAAGCAAAACAACAAACATGCACCTAAAACTAAAGTAAACTGCTTTTTTCAATATCTAAAACGTAAATTATAGATTGTATACCAAATTTTTATTTCTGCTAATTAAGATACAAGTATAAAAAATATCAGATACCAAAGTATAAATCAATAGAATGTCCAGGAAATATATACAACTCCGGTAAAATGGACAAACACGGACCTCTGGGAACCAAGAGGTGGGATCAGGTGCAATGGAGGAGTAAGCATCCCGTGTCGACCGGTCACACCCGCCGTGAGTCCACAGTCAAGTCCAATGAAATACGTGAGGCGTGAACCCTCGTCAAAATTGGTACAGACGTCTCAACAACCGCCAACGAAAAGGCAACTCAACATTTCACTTAGTGAAACAGAGTAATCACAAACAAGACTATTATACCGACCGTACAATTTGAGGAACGTTCACATTAAACGCGGTTTTTGATATCCCTGTCAATAATTTGTCAGTGAGTAGTTTACATCTGTATTTGAAATCTTTGTATGTTGTACATGCCCTGGCATATCGGATCATTTGTGAAATATAAACTCAATATGCGGGTGGCTGAGGGATATTACTACTTAAATGTGGAAAATTTACGATGGAAAAGCCGAAATAATCGTTGCGTTTGTCGTATAGCTTAGTTGCCGGTTTCCAGTCTGTGTTTATATTAAGTAAAATGTCTAAGTATGAAGCGTGTGTGCTTGATTTTGTTGTATCTTTAATTTATAGTTCGCTGTGATATATCGCATTGACATATGTATGAAAATTGTCATTATTATTTGACAAAACGTCGTCAATATATCTAAATGTCAAATTAAAGGACAACGCTAACTTTTTCTTCTTTTGATTCAGCAGTTTCTGAATGAAGTCTGCTTCGTATGAATAAAGAAACAGGTCGGCCAATAAAGGGGCACAATTGATTCCCATAGGAATGCCCACAGTTTGTCGAAAGACCACATTCTCCGAACATTACAAATATATTGTCTATTAGTAATTCCAGCATATTTTTATATCAACTTCAGTGTATTTAGGTGTAGAATCAGAGTGGTGTTGGACAAAATAAGTATCCTGATAGCCAATCACTAGATATTTAAATTTTCGGGTACCTCCTTTAGTGAAAAACCAGTTGTCTATGATGCTAAAAAGTCTTTCTTTCAATTTTGTATGTGGAATAGTTGTGTAAAGAGTAGAGAAGTCATATGTTCTGATACTGTGAATTCGAGAAAAATTGTTTGCCTTCAAATTTTCTAAAAGCTGTTTAGAACTTTTTAGTATCCTTATCTGGAATAAGCAACTGTATATTATTGTTGAAGTTTCTCCATAACGGCAGTCAATATCTTGGTAAGGAGTAAAGATAAAGGTTTGGTAGAACATTTGCTGGATCCTGCTATGTATCTTTGCTTATATGGGGTTTTATGAAGTTTAGGTGTCATTATAAATATGGTAGCTCAAAATCGGTATCCGTTGTCGGTATATAAAATGAACGTAATACGGACACGTGATTTTGAAGGATCTCGTCCTTTGAAAGTGAGCTACGTGTGTATGTAAGATTACCAGAATTCGTATTAAACCCAAGTTATTCTAATAAACAATTATAGTAATGTACCTTACAAATAAAAACTATACTATTTGAGGATTTGTCTGCTGCTACAAGTACATATTTGTCATGTAATCTATCCAATTCAGTTACTACTTCTGGATCACTAGATACAGAAGGATAACGTGATTTCATGGTACCTTTAAGTTTTCGAATACGAGATTTTATCAACCATCGTGTGGCTGTTAACCATTCAGACAAAGTGCCTGGTTTTACGTCTTCATGTTTGGTCCATTGTCTGGCAAAATCTTCGACAGAATTCATAACTAAACTGAAATTCTGACGCCAATTAAAACGGACTTTCCTATAATAAGGGCCTCTTAAAATAAGATTTTTGAGGCTTTCATTTTCAACAATAGAAATGTCGGCGGTGATGACATGCCTGATAGGATTGTATTTGGAAGGAAATGATGCACATGAACATGTGTCAGTTTTGTGTAGAAGATGGTTGATGTCCAAGCACTCCAAAACCTGTTTGTAACTGAATAGCTTGAATGTGATGCTGGGTGTATAGCTATATTAATTAAGTCCTTATAATTATAAACATCCAAAAGCACCTTCACTGCATATTTTGGATCACTATTGTGACGTCACACAGTCTGTTTCTCGTAGGTAGACAAAGAATTGTTGCGTTACAAGATTATTAACACGGTCAAGAATTACCGGATTTATTATGTTGGTTTTCCATTGTTTACCTTTATTTATTATGTATACATATTTTATTCATCTTATGCCAGGAGTGCAATAAACACGGTTATACTTGCTGTCAGGATCAAGCATGCGTGGACCATTATGTTAAAAATCATCCAGGTAAGTGTTTCAAAATTCCACCCCAAAGAGTTTAGGAAACTGCAATGTTTTTGTAACCTGGAATGTATTGTAATGATGAAGAATCTAATCTATTTACAATGTACCAAAGTCCAGATTCCAAAAGTACACTGTCAAACTATTCTACAAAGTAGCTAAGGTTCCAGCCAAACTCCAACTCTCCCTGATTATGGGTTAGGGTTATGGTTAGGGTAAGGGTGAGGTAATCAACGGTTAGAAGAGCAATGGTTTTACCACTCAGCTACGAAGCCTCATTCTTATTTTTAAATACATTCATTTTACCACAATGTTTCTAGCACACAGTTCCTTTCGACTGTTTAATTATTTGAGTGTTTAGTTTCTTTGTTCCTGTAGAATGGGTTTTTAAGATTCTCAAAAAGTGACAATCATTAGTCCAAGATCTGGATGTTTTCATTCGTTCATTCGAGTTTTCGACATTCCATTGCCAGAAAAGTTGCTATTTGTATTTTTGTTGTCATTGTTCTACATTTAAGAAATAATATCCCCCTTTTTGCTTGCATAAAGTAATTATATTTGATATCAATAAGACAAACTACTTACTGATAAGTTGCTGTTACAATGCTATCAGAAATTTTGTTTTATATCAAGGTTTTGCAAATATTGTGGTCGGTTTATTTTCCTTGTTAACAATCACTAAATTAGATGTTGATTTACCTCTTCGATGATAGGGGTTGCTGAAAAGTCTGTACCGATTCCTAATTTATTTTCTTTTGAATTACACTGTGGACTCGCGATGGGTATGATTGGCCAATTACAAATGCTAATTCGTCCATGGAATCTGATATCAACTGTGTCCAAGAGACAGTTTACAAATCTTTCAAATGTTCGAAAGATTTGTAAACTGTCTCTTGGATAACCCGTCAATTAATACTTTAGTATCTTTTTATTTATATATATATTTTTTTTGGGGGGGGGGGTATTTTTGTCATTTCCCGGTGATCATCAACTCGGCAAATTATATGGAAATCCCATGTGATCTAAACACTGGAAAGTTATAGTTTCTTTACTGGTATGTTACATTTGGATTTTTTCTAGGTCATCTCGTACCGTGCCCAGTGTGTAATGACGCATCACGTGACTGTGGTTCACATTTCGCATTTTGTCATGATGCGTGTCTAATGTCAAACTCATCAGGGAGAATACGCACCCATTGTGGACATGTAAGATAATGATTAGCAATTATATATCATC
Source organism: Atrina japonica (assembly GCA_030159075.1). Lineage (NCBI taxonomy): Eukaryota > Metazoa > Mollusca > Bivalvia > Pterioida > Pinnidae > Atrina > Atrina japonica. The sequence continues at coordinate 716,319 of BROG01000217.1, read as the reverse complement.
ACGTTACATACATTGATATTTGTTACTTAATATTCATAAATGTGTTTACTATTCTATAGATGTATAAAACGTTATTTTTTTCTACGCCCATTTTAGTTTATGATATAAATATGTGTATTTAAGTCAATCTCGTCACTTGAAGTCTAAGTGCTACACTAATATCTCTGGACAGTGGCATATAAGATGGGTCCACGAAACTTTGTTTTATAATTGTGTTGAATATTATAATATAACAACTTTGAAAGGGTTTATCAGCTGGAGAAACCATGGTATTCACCAATTATTTGGACTTTTTCGACGTTTGGTACGTGAGGTAGGTGTGAAGTTGACCTATTTTATAGTATGAAATTGCGATGTGAATGGTTTTACATACTCTTAGCATATCACTTATAAATAGGGAAATGAAAAACCACATTGTAAATCATTCAATCATCTGATCAATCGCCCATTTAATTACTTCTTCAAGTTTTCTCTGTATGTATATTCCGATAAGATAAAATCAAGAAGTAGCAATGGATATTTGATTATCCAAATCAATTAGAATACGACAAATGGATGTCAAAATTGTCATGATAAATGTATTACTGAATTCCTTATCTTAAATTCGGATTGAGGATGTATTGGGCAATGCCACGTGTCGAAAGCATCTGTAGAGAAAAAGTCTCCAAATTTGCTTTATTTTATATGTATTATAATGATAAAGATCACATAACAATATGTTTTAACAGAAAGCCGAATGTTCTCATCCCAGTGTGCTACAATGTTGTACTGATCCAACATGCACTCTAAATACGATATACCGTAAGTATACTGACATAAAGGAAATAATGTCAAGATACAATAACCACATTCTATCATATTATATATCACAGTTACAATATATTGTATCATATATATCACACACTTACATTTATTGCATCATATTAAATATCACACACTTAAAATATATTGTATCATACTATTTACCACTCAATTAAATATATATTAAATCACATAATATATCACACACTTAAAATATATGGTATCATATTATATATTACTCACTAAAAATATATTGTGTCATAATAAAGATTCAGATTATCAAACAGTTCAAAAACATTCAACAAAAGTATTTTCGAATTCATAAACAAACGGAGAAAGTGCGGTTGGTCTAACTTTTAATTTGTTATCAGAATTTCTTCACATTGTGTAATTTCAGCAACACTTTTTCCGAGTATGGGATATGCAACTTTTTCAACAAAAGGTAAGTATTACCGGGCGTAGTTAATCTATAATGTTTCCAATGATGAAATGACTTCTCATATGTGTTAAGTTGTCGGCGCGTTCCGTTTTACAAGTGAGATGTCCCTGATTCTATCAATAATTCCATTTCAAACCTCAGAGTTCTCTACCTCAGGATGATAACTGTTCCATCGCCAAAAGCTATGCATTTACATAAAAAGCAGGTATTTCAAATGTAACTGGGAGAGCACGAATATGAATGTACAGTTTCCACATACATTTTGTGTTTTATCTTAAAATCATAAACACAATTGAGCTTTTGCGTTTGGACATTTGTTAGTTCCCAGAGGTTTGTAATTGTGAACTTCCCCATAATTATTGCTTTTGTTATAGAAAAATCCATATAACCTGGCGGTGCAGTCTCGTGGACCCTAACTTCACGTTTACGGATTTAAATTTCAGGTACTAAGGCAAAACGGCATACCAATTATACTGGTACTAGTAAACGCTACTATTTGTTACAATACTTACAAGTATTCAGTGAGAATAAAACGTTTCTCTCATGAGGCCTGTCTTAACTGAAAATTGGGTATGAAAACCAAAAGATTTATCCACCCAGCATTGTTATATAATAGTCAAAAGGTTGATCCGCCCGGCCATGTTATATGATAGTCAAAAGGTTGATCTGCCACGTTAAGTTATATGATAATCCAGAGTTTGATCCGCCCCGCCAAGTTATATGATAATAAAAAGTTTACCCAACCCGCCAAGTTATAGGAATTTGACAACCATATTTGTATCTTTTCTTTCTTCCTCAAATATTTTCAAGTATGATTGTAGCTACAACGACATCGGCTCCTGCAACTACAACAAAAACAACAACAACTCAAAAAACAACAACGACACCAATAACAACAACAACTACTCCAATATTAACAACAATAACCTCTCCAACAACTACAGCGACACGTAAGGACTTACTCTTTCGATTATAATTATAAGCACACTTTATCCACAGTGGACAAAACAGTCCCTTACACAAGTATCCAACTTCTATGTAAAACTGTGATATTTACAGTGGACTATTGCCTTGATCAATTGGTTGGTATGCGTTCTTCTCCGTGACACCTGATTCCATTTCCACCATTACTCTATCCTCAACCCTGGAATTAACTTTTAATAATCTTCAGAAATTTATTGTATATGTATTTAGACTTTGATTGATAACCTGAATGCCTATTACAGATGTTTTTGTCGTCTTACAGAAAGACTTCAGATTAAAATGTGTAAATATATGTTTCTGAACTTTATATCTTATACTAGAAAATAGGACATCTCATATTATGTAATTGTTATATTCGTGAAGCATTCAATTTTTGGAAGAATGGACGTTTTTTTTGTTTAATTTCTAGCTTCAGTTGACAAAACAAAGTACCATTTTAAAGTTTCACAAACTATACATACTTCAAAAGCACACATAAGATAAAGCAAAAAGTTTTATCTTACGTGTGCCGCTCTGCTCTATCTTAAACATTATAAAATCTCAGATACCAAAGTATAAATCTTCAAGATGTCCAAGACACAGATACAAATTTGATGAAGAATGCACAAACACAAGCCTCTGGAAATCCAGATGTTAGATCAGGTGCCATGTAGGAGTAAGCATCCTCTGTTTACCGATATATCAATCAATCTGAAATATTTATTAAATTTGCTATATTGTCCACATATTAATAAAGAGTTTCTATTGTTATTATCATATCTGCTTTTAGCAATAGCCAAGTGCTACCAGTGTGGCCATCTACAATCGAATACACCGTGTGACCTCGAACATGTGTACCTTGGTAACGTGACAGAATGTCACCACGGCAAGTCTTACTGTCAAACTGATATTCACTTTGACACTACTGGAAGTAGTCAGATTTATAAACGGTAAATATAAAGTCTAAATGCTAAATATAGAATATTATTTTTATAATATTATCATTTATTTCATTACTAGATTATTGACAACGAAATAAGTGATATATATATATATATATATAGGTTCCTTCTTCAGTGAAAGTTTAGACAACATAACCGGTTGTCTTAAAGTCTGATTAGCTAGGTTTTCTCTTCCGGAACAGTTTAGACAACATAACCGGTGGTCTTAAAGTCTGATTAGCTAGATTGTCTCTTCCGCGATAGTTTAGACAACATAACTGGTGGTCTTCAAGTCTGATTAGCTAGGATGTCTCTTCCGCGACAGTTTAGACAACATAACCGGTTGCCTTAAAGTCTAATTAGCTGTCTGTTCCCCGATAGTTTAGACAACATAACCGGTTGTCTTAAAGTCTGATTAGCTAGGATGTCTCTTCCGCGACAGTTTAGACAACATAACTGGTGGTCTTCAAGTCTGATTAGCTAGGATGTCTCTTCCGCGACAGTTTAGACAACATAATAGCTTGTCTTAAAGTCTGATTAGCTAGGATGTCTCTTCTGCGACAGTTTAGACAACATAACTGGTGGTCTTCAAATCTGATTAGCTAGGATGTCTCTTCCGCGACAGTTTAGACAACATAACCGGTTGTCTTAAAGTCTGATTACCTAGGATGTCTCTTCCGCGACAGTTTAGACAACATAACCGGTGGTCTTAAAGTCTGATTAGCTAGATTGTCTCTTCCGCGATAGTTTAGACAACATAACCGGTTGCCTTAAAGTTTAATTAGCTGTCTGTTCCCCGATAGTTTAGACAACATAACCGGTTGTCTTAAAGTCTGATTAGCTAGGTTGTCTGTTTCCCGATAGTTTAGAGAACAAAACCAGTTGTCTTAATGTCTGATTAGCTAGGATGTCTCTTCCGCGAAAGTTTAGACAACATAACTGGTTGTGTTAAAGTCAATTTAGCTAGGTTGTCTCTCCAGTGACAGTATAGAAAACATAACTGATTGTCTTAAATTCTGATTAGCTAGGTTGGCTCTTCCCCGACAGTTTAGACAATATAACCGGTTGTCTTAAAGTCTGATTAGGTAGGTTGTCTCTTCCGCAACAGTTTAGGCAACATAACCGGTGGTCTTAAAGTCTGATTAGCTAGGTTGTCTCTTCCGTGACGGTTTAGACAACATAATCGGTTGTCTTAAAGTCAGATTAGCTAGGTTGTCTCTTCCGCGACGGTTTAGACAACATAACCGGTTGTCTTAAAGTCTGATTAGCTAGGTTGTCTCTTCCGCGATAGTTTAGACAACATTACTGGTTGTCTTAAAGTCTGATTAGCTAGGTTGTCTCTTCCGTGACAGTTAAGAAAACGTAACCGGTTGTCTTAAAGTCTGATTAGCTAAGTTGTTTCTTCCGCGACAGTTTAGACAACATAACCGGTTGTCTTAAAGTCTGATTAGCTAGGTTGTCTCTCCAGTGACAGTATAGACAACATAACTGGTTGTCTTAAAGTATGATTTGCTAGGTTGTCTCTTCCACGACAGTTTAGACAACATAACTGGTGGTCTTCAAGTCTGATTAGCTAGGATGTCTCTTCCGCGACAGTTTAGACAACATAATAGGTTGTCTTAAAGTCTGATTACCTAGATTGTCTCTTCCGCGACAGTTTAGAAAACATAACTGGTGGTCTTCAAGTCTGATTAGCTAGGGTGTCTCTTCCGCGACAGTTTAGACAACATAATAGGTTGTCTTAAAGTCTGATTACCTAGGATGTCTCTTCCGCGACTGTTTAGACAACATTACTGGTTGTTTTAAAGTCTGATTAGCTAGGTTGTCTCCTCTGCGATAGTTTAGACAACATAACTGGTTGTCTTAAAGTCTGATTAGCTAGGTTGTCTCTCCAGTGACAGTATAGAAAACATAACTGATTGTATTAAAGTCTGATTTGCTAGGTTGTCTCTTCCCCGACAGTTTAGACAACATAACTGGTGGTCTTCAAGTCTGATTAGCTAGGTTGTCTCTTTTCTTTGATAGTTTAGATAACATAACTGGTTGTCTTAAAGTCTGATTAGCTATGCTGTCTTTTCAGTGACAGTATAGACAACATTACTGGTTGAATTCATCAATTTAAAACTAAAATATATTACATGGATTGTTTCTGTCAATTAGACTTCATCACTTGAGCTACAATTTTGAATATATTTTCTAAAGAGAAAGTAGTATCTGACAAGTCCAAATAATATATCTAAACTTGTAACCAAAATCCGTCCAGGAGTAATCACTGTAAAAAGAAGACTATCTCAGCTTTAGAAGAATTTTATTGAAATTTTAATGATGCTATCTTTGCCAAATATTACTGTAGTATAAGATTATCAGCTGAGACCGAAATACCAGGTACTACGTTTATGTATACCCTCGGGGACTCAAACAGTCCACCAGCAGTGGAAACGACCTAGTGGTTATAAGTATTATAAAAAAAATACTATGCTCAAGACGATCATTTCTGTCAATTAGACTTCATCATTTGCGCTACATCAACGTTTTTCTATACTACTGAGCTTGAGTTCAACTTTTACACTAAACATATCGTAATTTATACAAAGCTTGTATTCAAGTCATCAAGTGTACACTAAGAATATCATATACTCCTCCACCTAACAATCTATACGTGAACACATATAGATACAATGTTTGTTTTCTACATTCAGATGTGTCGACCTAGATACATGCAGAAGACTATGGTTGAATTTTACAGCACATTCGCATGGATGTATGCAGATCCACAGTATGTCTGTTACCCGTGAACATAAGTGTCACTTTTGTTGTACAGGAGACGGTTGCAATTCAAATGTTATTCCGGATAACTCTACATTATATGTAGAATAAATAATGCAGACAATAAAATGTATGTACCTTAATATTAGACTTTATCTACCGAAGTAAATTGCACTGATAATACAATAAATGACAAGTCAAAATTTACCAGTCAATAATTAGGCAAACCGGCCTTCTGATAATCGAGAGGTGATATCAGGTGCCGTGGAGAAATAATTAAGCTTCCTTTGTTGATAGGCAATATATCACTATACATTATTAACCACTGGGAATTTAAACAAAATCGCAAAATTCAAGGACGAGTGTTCAACCTCCATGACTACTTTGAAGCATACGGTTGTAATGGGTGTATAATGTTACCTAGCCTCAATGATACGCGACACTGGGTGTATAATGTTACCTAGACTCAATATACAGTGTATTGATAGATAAGTGAGACTGGGTGTATAATGTTACCTAGACTCTATACACAGTGTGCTTATAGATACGTGACACTGGGTGTATATTTTTTCCTAAACTCAGTACACAGTGTCCTTATAAATATATAAAAAATCTCAAAGTATAAGTCATTAGAATGTCCATTATATTGGTACAAATCTGATAAGAAATGAACAAGCACGGACCTCTTAAAATCAGGAGGTGGGATCAGGTGCCATGGAAGAGTAAGCATCCCCTGTCCACCGAAAACATCCGCCGGCCGTGAGTCTTCAGCCAAATTAAACTGAAATACGTGAGGAACAAATCCTCGTCATAATTGATACAAACGTCTCAACATCCGCTATCGAACAGGTAACTCAACATTTTACTTAATGAAACAAAGTATTCGCAAACAAGTCTAGTATACCGGCATTAAAATTTGCGGAACGTTGACATCAACTCAGTTTTCGATATCCTTGGGTCAATAATTTGTTAGTGATTAGTTTCTCTGCCAATAAATTGCTTACTCAAGGTTACGTTGTTGAACGCTTCGACTTGTCGTTTAAGAGGTTTTATGGTCGATACGGGGATCTTGTTTGACATTATGAAGTCAGTCCCCATCTCAGAGATATTAGATAGTATTCTGGATCACGGCCACAGACAGCGACTCTCTTTTATCAATATGCTTTTCACCAAACTTGACCTTTTTACCGAATTTGACCCGTTGAAGACGCGGACTCCTTCCGGACACCTGGTCTTATTCCGTTTGGGATTCGTTATTGTTCTTCATGTTGTGACCATTTGTACATCTAATTCGTCATGTTATAATGGACTTGAGTTTTGACTATTGATTGGTACTTCTTCAATTTTACTCTGCATATGAAATGTCCATATGTTGAACACTCCCTAACATATCTGATCATTGATGAAAAATTAACTCCACATGCGGGTGATTTTAGGATATTACTAATTAAATGTGGAAGGTTTATGATGGGAAAGCCGAAATCGTCGCATTTGTCGCATAGCTTAGTTGTTAGTTTCCCGTCTGTGTCTATAGTAAATAAAATGTCTAAGTATGAAGCGCGTGAGCTTGATTCTGTTGTATCTTTAATTTCTAGTTTGCTTGGATATATCGCATTGACATATGTATGATAATTGTCATTATCAATTGACAAAACATCGTTAATATATCTAAATGTAAAATTAAATGGCACCGCTAGCCTTTTCTTCTTTTGATCCAACAGTTTCTGAATGAAGTCTGCTTCGTATGAATAAAGGAACAGGTCGGCCAATAAAGGTGCAAAATGGTTCCCACAGGAATGCCGACAGTTTGTTGAAAGATAACGTCTCCGAACAATTGTCTATTAGAAATTTCATCATCTTTTTTATATCAACTTCAAAGTATTTATGTGTGGAATCAAAGTGGCGTTTGACAAAATAAGTATCATTACAACCAATCATTAGATATCTAAATTTCCGGGTACCACTTTTAGTGAAAAAACAGTTGTCTATGATGCTAAAAGTTTCTCTTTTACTTTTTTTATCTGGAATTGTTTCGTAAATAGTAGAGAAGTCGTATGTTTTGATACTGTGGTTCTGAGAAAAATTGTGTGCCTTTTTTAAATGTCGTTTAGAAATTTTAAGTATCGATATTTAAAATACACCGCCTCTTGAATAAGCAACTGTACAGTATTGCTGTAGTTTCTCCTTAACGGCTGTTAGTATCTTGGTAAGGAGTAAAGATAAAGGATTGGTAGAACATTTGCTGGATCCTGCTATGTACCACTACTTATATGGGGTTTTGTGAAGTTGAGGTTTCCTATATAAATTTGGTAGTTGAAAATCAGTATCGGCTGTAGGTACATTAAAAGAACGTAATACGGACACGTGATTTTGAAGGGTCTTGTCCTTTAAAGTGTATGTAGGATTACCGGAATTAATTCGTATTAAACCCTAGTTCTTCTAATAAACAATAATAGTATGTGCTTTACAAATAAAAACTATATTATTTGAGGCTGTGTCTGCTGGGACTAGTACATATTGGCCATGTAATATATCCAGATACGTGACTCTGGGTGTATATTGTTACCCAGCCTCAATATACAGTGTATTGATAGATACGTGACACTGGGTGTATAATGTTACCTAGACTCAATACACAGTGCAGTTATAGATATGTGTCACTGGATGTATATTGTTACCTAGTAGCCTCAATACAAACTGTACTTATAGATACGTGACACTGGGTGTATAATTTTACCTAGCCTCAATACACGGTGTACTTATAAATATGCGTCAGTGTCCCTTTCACTGTCAATATGTACAAATTCGAACAATCCCAAATGTGCGTAGATTGCTGACAAAGTCAAAATGTAATCAATGAAATCGAGCACCTTTATTATCGTCACACCTTATATACTTAATCAGTTATATCTCTACGCAATAACCTGGTAAACTCATAACTATGTTGTAGTAATCTTATGTTAAAGTGCATCAACTCTTAAATTGACCTTGACTTGGTGACTTTGTATTGATGATGGCGTTAATAAGATAACTAACATATCGCGACTGGATGCTAACAATGGGCGTGGGCGTCAGGATCAAGGTTATATGACAATTATCAAACATAATAAATAACTGTATCATAGTGCTAGGAGAGATAGTATTTCGGTACCAGTTAATTGTTGTATAGCAAAGTTATATATTGCATGGCTCATACCGTTGTCCTGTAAAGCTTAGATAGTCATGCTCTACAGTAGCCACTCTTAGATGTATTATGCTTTACATTTTAAGTTTCTGATTTTGTTTAATATTTAATATTCTTTCGGAATATAACATTTATTGTGAATTTGAACCCAGCCAGGTCTCACTGGCAAAAACGATGAATTAGATCATTTTTTACGATCCATTTTAAAAAAGATTAAGTTTACGTATAGAATTGCAGAAATACTTTGATATTTCTGTGTTTAAAATAATCTTACTCTCTGTAGACACGTTGGAAAGTTATTTAACTGTACCGTCATTTATAACAATGTCCATATGTTATTATTGTTATTATTATTATTATTATTATTATTATTATTATTATCATTATATAACAGGGTTAGGGTTAGGGTAACTATCTCGTCAATAAACAACAAATATTTGAAGACCTTACTTATCATGTTTTTCTTAAATGATTAAATTTGTAATTGTCAGCCAATGCAGATGCACTCAGTGTCATTTACATGAGGGTGTTTAGGTACTATACTGTACTTGCGATTCCAGTATCCGCTAGAGGATATCAAAATGATTTGTTATACGTTCTTAAATGATTCAAGATCAGAATCCATTGCCATGATTGAGACTTCACAATGTATTGACTCTTTTGGACGCAGAAGACGTAAAAGTGTTTTTTTTTGCTGGAAAACTAAAATCACGGTCTCCTGTCATTACAGACGTGACGGATGACATAACTCTCACTGATATGTAGCAAAGGTCAATAATTTGGGCATTTTGTCAACAGCTCGTCACGTATTTAAATAAGTAAACACATTAATTGCGCCGCTTTAACTAACGGTTCAAAACGTACAATTTAAAACCCTATATTTGTATAATTTCAGAAAATAATTTAGTTTATTTATTTGTTATGTCTATTTTTGTCTGAAAGTTTGAAAGTTATATTGCTATAGTCCCTGGAATTAGATACTTTATGTTTATAATATACTGAAATACCAAGCTTTTCTTTGTCTTACACCTTTAAACCTCTCTCGCTATATCAGACTTAACTTAACTTTACACATATTTATCATTTTTAAGCTGTTTTAAAAGCAAATATAGCTAATATATTAAACCCCTTTTCAGTCGCAGAGTAACCTTCATGAGATTTTTTTTAATCCTTTACTACAAAACCTTGTTACGACAACGCACGTGACTAAATGATAAATCGGTAAAGTAACTTGGATAACATTCTTTTGACTGTGAACTGTGAACGGGTGTGACCGGTCAACAGGAGATACTTAATCATTCATGGCACCGGATCCCATCTATACATTTCTAGCGTTCGTTAAATGTATAAAACATCTCGGATACCAAAGTATAAACCTTTAGGACACAGATACAAAACCGGCAAAAATTAACAAACACGGACCTCTGGAAACCAAGAGGTGGGATCAGGTACAATGGAGTAAACATCCCCTGTCGACCGGTCACACCCGCCGTGAGTCAACATTCAAGTCCTAATGAAAAACGTGAGGAACGAATCCTCGTCACAATTGGTATAGACGTCTCAACAACCGCCAACGGAAAGGCAACTCAACATTTCAACCAGTGAAACAGAGTAATCGCAAACAAAATTATAATACCGACCGTAAAATTTGCGGAACTTTGACATCAAATGCGGTTTTCGATATCCTTGTGTCAATAGTTTGTCAGTGAGTAGTTTACATCTGTATATGAAATGTTCATACGTTAAACATGCCCTGGCATATCGGATCAATTGCGAAACATAAACTCCATATGCTGGTGACTCGTATCAAAACTTATGACTTCTCTACTCTTTACACAACTATTTCACATACAAAATTAAAATTTTTTTCACTTAAGGTGGTACCCGAAAATTTTAATATATAGTGATTGGCTATCAGGTTACTTATTTCGTCAAACACCACTCTCACCCTACACCTAAATGCACTGAAGTTGATATAAAAACATGCTGGAATTTCTAATAGACCATATATTTGTAATGTTCGGCATTCCTATGGGAACCAATTGTGCCCCTTTATTGGCCGACCCAGTTCCTTTATTCATACGAAGCAGACTTCATTCAGAAATTGCTGAATCAAAAGAAGAAATATTTAGCGGTGTCCTTTAATTTGACATTTAGATATATCGACGACGTTTTGTCAATTAATAATGACACTTTTCATACATGTGTCAATGCGATATATCCCAGTGAACTAGAAATTAAAGCTACAACAAAATCAAGCACACACGCTTCATACCTAGACTTAATATAAATACAGACGGGAAATTAACAACAAAGCTATACGACAAACGCGACGACTTCCGTTTTCCCATCGTAAATTTTCCACATTTAAGTAGTAATATCCCTGAGTTACCCGCATATGGAGTATATATTTCACAAATGATCCTATATGAAGATATCATATTCAGAGGTAAACTACTCACTGACAAATTATTAACACAGGGATATCGAAAACCGCGTTTAATGTCAATGATCCGCAAATTTTACAGTCGGTATAATAATTTTGTTGGTGACTACTCTGTTTCACTAAGTGAAATGTTGAGTTGCCGTTTCGTTGGCGGTTCTTGAGACGTCTGTACCAATTGTGACGAGGATACACTCCTCACGTATTTTATTGGACTTGACTGTGGACTCACGGCGGGTGTGACCGGTCGACAGGGGATGCTTACTCCTCCATGACACCTGATCCCACCTCTTGGTTTCCAGAGGTCCGTGTGTGTCCATTTTACCGGATTCTTATCAATGTCCTGGACATTCTATTGATTTATACTTTGGTATCTGAGACTTTTTTTTATATCCAGGGATTTTATAGTCAAAATGAAAATATAATTTACTATTCATGATTACAATTGGTGTAAACATTTAAACAACTATTATTATACCTTTGACTTTAATTATCTATGCTAGAATGAAAATGTCCAAAATTTCAGATGTTTGCCTCACAAAAATGTGGACCGGTCAACATTGAAATGTTGATTGGCTTTTCGTAAATTGGTCATTACTTGGCGATTTCCGATATTCAGTAGGTGTGATATCACTTTGACTGATTCATTTCATAAAAATCAATGATAGAATAATACAGAAAGAAAAACTAAAGGTATAACAAAACATTTGTAGACAGAGTTTTCGGTCAACATGTGATATGTCGAACCCTCGGACTAAACTGTTGATTTAGGCTTTCAGTTTCACATGTCGATCTCAAATCCAGTCCAAAAATATAATTTTTATATTCACGTTTAAAATTCCCTTTACAAAATATGAGAAAAAATAAGTAACAGTCTTGCTATTAAACATTCCCTACATAAACAGTTTCTCCAGCCCGATCTTTTAATTTTTACTGTTTTCCCTCGCGTGATTATCAAGGTGGCATTTCGAATTTCCCGCTATTGTGATACAACTGCAATTTGATTGGCTAATGTTTCAAGCGTCACGGCAAACCGTTTTGACGTCAGTCAGCTGATTCTAGCCTAAACAATGTATGAATCAAACCGCTTCGCTGGTTCCGATGAGGTACAGCTGACAAAAATTCTAAACGTTCGTGACACTAAAACATAGCAAATGTTATAAAGGTCGCAGTGAAATCCTTGGCGATTATTTAGCAAAAAGTACTAGTGGCACATCTCGAGCTCGAGATGTTTCCATGGAACATTTGCTACTGATGTAGCATGCTAACAGGATACAATGAGTTATTTGGAAAACCTGATCCCTTCCCGTTAGCGATTCAAATTGTGTCTCGTGTTGAGACTGTTGTTACATATTCAAAGGGACATGGAGTTTCGAATATCAATCAGTTCTTTGTTATTTTACTTGTAATTATCGAAATACAAGAGATGATATCAGATAAATTATACTTTTACAACCTTGGTATCTGAGATTTTTTATATTCATTAAATTTAATTTCCACAAAATGTAATCAATAAAAGGAGAAATGGCAAAGCCCCCAGTCCGCCATTGTTCACTTAAGTACTGATAAAGTGGTTACTTTTTTACAAACTAAAACATGACATAGACATATTTTATATAGAATACCAAATGCACAGATTGTTTTTTTTTATCGTATGTTGACAGAAATATGTTTACGCCATACTCACATTAAGTTAAACACCGTGTAATCCATATACCCAATAAGTCAAAATCATATAGGTACGTATAAACTTCTAAGGGGGAAATGTTAAGTGTAATAAGCAGAAGTTTATCAGAAGGGGATACCTAACATTGTTTCCCGTAAATTTTCCAGTTCAACCAGGAAGACAAAAATGCAGTATCTAACAAATATTGTTTTGCGTATTATCTGTAAAATACTTATATGACAACGTCTATCTTCACCTGCAGACGTTAGATAGAAGAACGAATAAATTCATGACTACCTAATTGTTTAAAAACTGTATTATGTTTGTATTAAGTATTAAGCAATTTTTGATATGTGTGTCAATTGAAAATAAAGAAATATCAATGGATAATAGAAGCTCGATGAGAATGCGACAAATTAGATATAAAATGGTCTCAACACGATGAACAGTTGTGAATCGCAAACGGGATAGGACAAGGCTTCGGGAAGGAGTCTGCGTCCTCTGTCAGCATTCCACACCCGTCGCAAATGCTGCATGGAAACATCTCGAGTTCAAAGGACATGTTCGGTGAAAATGTCATCAATTAGTTTTACTCCCTTAGTGACGATTCCAAGTCGTTTGACTCTCAGAATAAAACATTAATAAGAGGAGAAAGTCCTGGCATTACAAGTTGTGAAATGAAAGCAGCATGGGTAGGAGACGGTGGAATATTATTACTTAGGAACGGGAAGTTCGTGATATGGAAATTGAAATCGTCCCGTTTATCATAAAGGGAGCTGTTATGTTCTTTCCAATCGACAGGAGTGAATTTAAATAATAAGCATACATTCTCTGTCGTTCCATTGATCTGATCAAATTGAAGTCAGGGCTATGACACGCCAAAATCACATTAATGTGTTAAACCTAATTTATCTCAGATAAACTTAGGTTTTCTCCAGATAAACCTATTTTTTTTAGTTAAACCTAATTTTCTCCCGTTCATGTGGGTTACGAGTTAAATCCTAATTTTTCTCGTAATCCAAATTAACTGGAGAAAAACTAGGTTTAACTCTGAGAAATACTAGTTTTAACTGCCCGAATACTTATTAATGTGATTGTGGCACAAATAAACCTAGTTTTTCTTAGTTACACTAGGTTTTTCTCGAGAAAAACTATGTTTTTGTGATTTTGGCGCAGTTAAACTTAGTTTCTCTCAGTAAAACCTAGTTTTTCTACAGTTAAGTGAGTTACTGAGAAAATTTAGGTTAAACTGGACAAATACTAGTTTTAACTGAGAAATCAAGGTTTAACTAATAAAACACGCAGAAATTACAATAATGAGTTAATCCTAGTTTTTCTCAGTTAAACCTAGTTTTTCGCCAGTTAAAGTGGGTTACGAGTTAACTTTTTAATACGAATTTTGGTGAGCCAACCAGAGCATGTCTGAGACATATTGGAATAAAAATGAAAATGATATCTCTCCCTCATATACTGTGGTAGAAAGTGCAAGGTAGAAGCAGATGTTCTGACGGCACTTTCTGATAAAATATCCGTATAATAAAAATTCAAACGGACGGTTTCCGGTCAATATAACATGATCAGATGAAATACTGAGTTCAATGAAGACAAGCGACTATTTCTCACTATTTCGTTTCTCAACAAAATCTGACATAAAAATATTAATAAGTGTTTTACATACTGCTGTCATTTCGTGAAATAAATGTCGCTAACGGAAACGTAAATGTCGCTATGATGTTACTTGTACTCTGTCCGTATATAGATGTCAAATTAAAGTTTAGACAAGCGGTTTAAGTTAACACATTATTTCGTGTCTAAATGACAAAACTGCTATGCTACCAGAACGACTTTAATATCTGTACTATAAACCTCACTGTAGTAAAGATTCAGCCGAGGTATGATCTGATCTGGATAAAAATGCACACGTATACTGACGGAAGACTTCCCTGCGACGTCAGTCTTTAGAAATCACACATAACCAGAACAAAACGTTTGTATTTATTATTTGAATCCCTATACAAGTTTAAAGTCATTTTAACATTCCGAAAACAACAAAAGTGGATCAATCAGACTAATAATAGGATTGATTACGAGTAGAGTGTTGGTTTTGCGGGTGTAACTCCGGAATTACAGGCATCACCCGTACAGCAGTAATGACATAAATACGATCCGAATGCTTCCGGCCCATTCGAGATATCAACGCAAGCATCTACATCTGATGTTTCGTCTAACCATTCTCTTCTGCAAGTCGCTTCGTCAACGCACCTAAAGGAGATTAGAAATTAAATAAAACTAGCAACAAAAACGTCGATTCCTTTAACATTGCATTCACATTGTTCTTTATTTAAGTGTATGTCGATTAAAGAATTCTTGTAAGTGAAAAGGTAATTTGTTCATAGTGTCTACACTAATCCAAAATAAAATTAATTAACGATATCATGTCTCCAGTCAGCTGATTGACTGGTAAAATCAATGCATTGTGGCCTGTGCACTCACGGCGGGTGTGACCGGTCGACAGGAAATGCTTACTCCTCCATGGCACCTGATCCTACCTCTTGGTTTCCAGAGTTCAGTGTTTGTCTATTTTTACCAGATTTGTATCTATATCCTGGACATCCTAAAGATTTATACATTGGTATCTGAGATGTTTTATATTTTATGATTATTATAAACATATTACCAACGTTATAATGATCTGTATAGGACTTCAACAGAAGAGGTCCAAATTAAAATATTATTTTCTAAATATAAAGTGGTATAATACAATGTCAATTAATGAATTTAAATCCATAACCATATCCGTCTTAGAGTAAACACTGTAAAATGAAGAGTATACGATTTCATAAGACACATTGAAGTATAAATTAATTACAACATTCATATCTATGATACGATTGTTAATACAACCAGTTTGTGCTCATGACCTTTAGGCTATGTATCGTTTAACCTATCTCGTTGATGTTCTTTTTATGACCAGCTATTTGCAGTTTACACAGTCCATTGTTCAAGGGCTATTTAAAATATCCTGAAATTGCAGAACGGGTGAAAAAAGTGAACGTTTCTCATCTCTATTTGTGTATTTGTTTGTTAGTCATTTCAGAAATTAACTTGTTTTCCATTTCATATAGGGTATCTCACCTCAGATACATGTAGTTTACCTGCAGAACATCGTAACCAGTTCTCCACCAAAAAATGGACACATCAGTGCCGCTGAACAATTGTTGAGTATTGTCTAAAACAGCATTTAATGATTTTGTTCATACAATATTCAGGAGCGTGGGGTGGGAATGTTTTTTAATTTGTATACAATTATTCATTTTTTTGTATTTCCGTCATTCGCTACATTAATGCTCGGTGTTTAACATTATTTTACGTCACTTAACTCTGAAGACTATAGTGTGGAAAGGTGATACCAACTTTATCGAGTTACCTTTTGTAGATCTTGCTATTACCGGAAACGTCGTGGAAAATGTCAGTTTGACAAAAATTCTTGCCTTCAGGACATTCAGTCGGATGACCAATATAAACAAATCGAAGATTACATGGCGTATTGGTTTGTATGTCTCCACATTGGAAACATTTCGTTCTGGCTGATGACATGAAAATAAAACGCACAGAAAACTTTTAAATCGTAAAATTGTTCTGGTGAAAATATGATTCGGAAACATACAAAAAAATAGTACATAAAAGTCCTAGACTCAATTGTTATTAATTTACTTTTTGACAAATAGAATAGGGAACTTTCGAGTTACCGTTATAATCCTACTTTTATTATGTTGTTGTTGTCTTTGCTGTTGTTGTTTTGTTGTTTAACGTCCCACTCAAGAATATTCCACTCATATACAGACGTCACCAAACGCCTTCGCATTTTGGCCTATGCTCGGCACTTACGGCCATTGAACAATGAGGGTATTTTAATGTGCCGACAATTACTGTGGCACGGGATCCCGGTTTTTACCCTCTCATTCTAAGGAGAGGAAACCGACCTGCCGCCGGCTTGGCTTGAACGCACGACCGCACTGTCAAGAGTCGATCGCCCTACCAAATGACCAGGCCGGCTCTGCTTTTATTTTCATTAGTTACGTGATTTTAGAAAAATGTTCCCCAATATTATTTCCGGTTTTGGTAATATATAGATAGCCCCGATAGCGCAATTGGTAAAAATGCCCTCCTAGTGTTCGGATGGTTCTGGGTTCGATTTCCGATCTGTCCGCACATTTTTCCTCGCCTGCTACATTTCAGTAATTTGACGTTCAACTAAACAACCCATTGTGATATGTTTTAAGAGTTTTTTTGGCTTCTTGATACAAAAGAAAGAATATTTCTATTTACTTTACTAGCCAATAAACTACTTACACAAGGTTACGTTATTGAACGCTTGGAAGTATTATGGTCGATACGTGGATTGTGTTAAACATTATGAAGTCCCCCTTTCAGTGGTATTCTGGAAGCACGGCCTCAGACAGTGACTCCCTTTCACCAATCGTGCTTTTCACCGAACTTGACCTTATCACCAAACTTCACCTTTTCACCGAATTTGACTAGAAATGTTCCCATGGAACGTTTGCGACGGGTGTGGCATGCCAGCAGAAGAGTCCTTCCGGACACCTGGTCTTATCCCGTTTGGGATTCGCAATTGTTCATGTTGAGACCATTTACACGTCTAATTCATCGTATTATAATGGACTTGAGTTTTGATTATCGATTGGCTCTTCTTCAATTTTACTTTACATACGTTGCAAAAGTAAATATGAAAACCAGAAGAACATATAAGGGACAAAATTGAAAAGGCTAACTCGAAAATTCTTTATTCCGGCAATTTGTTTCGAGTCTTTCGAAAATATCATTTGTAAACATTACTTTAAATAATGCATCTAAGTTACGGGATATATTTTTATCTTTTTGATTTTCGTAACATAAAATACACGACTCACCAAACTGTTGGTTGGTTATGTTATGTTGCGATAATAGCTAAATAACAGAGAGCTACTGCCATGTCATGTATGAGAGAATATATTTACCTTTTGCAGTAGTTGTTATAGCAGCTGAAATCATAAGAAAAAATTGATCAAAATATTACCAATCCTATACATTGCTTTATATAGTTCTAATAATGACTAACAACGCAGACATATTCCGGACGACCTGTCCTTACTTCAGATGTTACAATAACATAAATAAAACATACATACACACACTCACACACCTACACACACAATCGGAATACAAATGAAAAGCTACTTGTTTAACGGTATTCAAGATCGAAACCAAACAAGTTTTAGTATAAAACCGAATTACGAACGATACAAGTAAATGTGAATGAAATAAACGAATGTGAAATCTGAAATTAGCAAGAAATTAAAAAAAAAAACAACCTGGTAATTAACGTGTTTAAGTTTAAAGTGTTTTGAGTGATCAGAGTTTCTTTTTATAGTTTCTTGCTAATTTCAAAACTTTTAAAATTTATTCTTACAATATCGACACTTTTTTAATATTTTGATATTTATAATAGTCTTGTTTGCGAGTTCTCTGTTTTACCGGGTGAAATGTTGAGTTGCCTTTTCGTTGGCGGTTATTGAGACGTCTGTACCAATTGTGAAGGGGAGTCGTTCCTGTATTGTTTAAAGACGACTAGCCAGTTTCACGTCCAGAATATTAACTGCATCTATTAATATGCTACCTGCTATAGTTGTCCGTTGGATTTTTTCCCAGAGTCGTTAAAACTGACCACTAACGTAGAAATGTCAACCGCACGATAGTCTTTATTTATAAGGATGCATGCTAAAGGCTTCTTGGTATTAACCGCGGTAAACAATGTATGTAAATGTTTATGCATTTTTATGTATTATCGTGTCTGGAAACATTTACAAATGGTAACCGTTTTTACTTGTCGACATACGTATAGACATCAGTGACCAATAAAACGTTTTGCCCAAAAAAGATTGTCATAAACGAAAGTGTCGAAAATCACCCGTATGATAATCAAAAGACTTATGTGAATTGGGCTATATCACCACTTGATCTATTTTCAAACATGTCAAATTATTTTTGAATTTTCATCAAATAACGTCCCGTTACTCTGTAATGGCAAACGTCAAACGTGTAAGAATCGAAAGGTATTTAAGACATATGGAACACAATATTGTGTAAGCAATTCTTAAGGATTTGGCAAAGCAAACTTATTTTTAAACAATGTGAAATTCTTATCAAATCTAATGAATATGGTCTGATTATTACGTAACGCCAGAAGTTAAAATCGAAAGAATCAAACATGTTAAATTTTTATAGGATATATATGAATAATGTCTCAAAACTCTGTAATGACAAATATCAAAACCCTAAGAATCGATAGGTGCCTGGTATTAATGGAACCAAACATTGTGAAAAATTCTGTAAAGATTTGTAGTAGCAAACTTGACTTATATTAAGACATTTTTATCAACTTTTTATAAAAAGTCCCATTATTACGTGGCGGCAGAAGACAAAATCATAAAAATCGAAAAGTGTTAACATACTTGCAGTAGACGTTATGGAACCATACATTGTGTACAAGTTTTATAACAAGTCGTAAAAGCAAACTTGACTTATTGGTAGACATGTCAAAGTAATGACAAATTTTAACAAATAATGTTGCATAATTCGGTTATGGCAAACGACAACATTGTAAGAATCGAAAGGTGCTTAGAATCAAACAATGTAAAAATGAGGGACTCGTTAAGGCAAACTCAAGTTATTACGAGACGTGCAAAGACGGGCAACGATGTATCACAATACGTCTTTCAAAGACCGTCTTAAAAGGTATATTAAAAGGACATTCCATTCCTACTCAAGATCTGTAATTGATGCGATGAAATCATTCTCGGCCCCCTTGGTACAAAGAATGCTGATAGTTCAATAGAGGTATACAATACTGAATGACTCGCGTGCTTATCTGAACCTTATTCAGACAGATTTTCACAACTTTTTGCAATGAATTTTTATTATGGTGGTCCATCTTTCATCCCAAAACTGAAGTAGCAATCTAAATATGGCTCATCATCATAGATGAAGGCAAATACGCTCAGTTGGGAGGATTTCGGTCTCAGTTTTGGGCGGTAGCTTATGGTATTTCCATGGTAAATTATTTTCGAAAAAGGGGGCTGAAAATCGATCAAGCACATTACGCGTCATCACCTCTTACATAGTTAAAAATGCGATTGAGCACCGTTGAAATTTCGGAAAAGGTGGGTTTTTTCACCTGGACTATAAACGTCTGTCATTACTATTGATGCGATCAATAATAATGGCTTTGATTGTATTCATCAATTTCCTCGTTGTACCCTGATACCGCTGCATTATATTTACATTTAATATTCAACTGGATAGTAACGTCACGCATACAGAGTTAAACTTTCTAAACAGTGGAGAACAGGACTTTTTGAAAGTTTCCCTGAGCCCGCAAACACTGTCACTAAAACTGTATCGTCAATATGGTTATGGTGTTTTAAATTAATGCAATATGTCTCCAAAAATTACATCTTTACTCAGTTTTAATCAGCCCTTGTAAGGCTACACATTGACCTATCGCCAATTGTCTGATATGTGACTCCCCATGTTCTTTTTAACGTCATTCGTTGTTGCGTCATAATCACGCATGTTTGGCGACTCATTTGATTATGATGTCATAACGGAAAAAATGCCAAAAGGTGACATATCGGGCATTTGGCAGTTGGTAAATTGCTTTTTTTAACGAAAGAAATTGTTTTTGTAAAGCAAATCATTTTGTATATAAAGATGCTACCATACCTATTGTCGTTGTTGGTTGAGGAGTCGTAGTAGCAGCTGCAATTGAAGAAACAATATCATAGGATTGTCCAGAGGATTATACACAAATCAGGGGAACATTCGATGAACGTGGAAATCTAATTGCCATGGTGGAATACGGACTGCCCGTCGACAGTCATATCCATCGCAAGTCCGTAGCAATCTACTAATTAAAGCAATGAAAAATAACCACTAACTATCGTGTTGATAAGTATACTAAAGAAGTACCAATGAATATCCCAAACTCCAGGTCCATTAGAATTATAAAAATCTCAGATACCAAAATACGACAAATTAGATATAAGAACGGTCGCAACACGAAGAACAATTGCGAATACCAAACGGAGTGGGACCAGGTGTCTAGAAGGAGTCAGCTTCCCTGTCAGCATACCTCAAAGGTCGTTACTGTTCCATGGAAACCTCTTTGGCTTCGTTAAAAGGTCAAGCTTGGTGAAATGTTCACCAGTGACCTCCAGATTCAATTTGGCGAAAGGGAATCACTATATATGGCTGTGCTCAAGAATACTATCAAACATTCATTATAGTGTTATATAATTCATGTTATTTAACATGATCCCCGTTAAACCATAAAACTTCCTTGGTGACATCTTCTAGCGTTCAACATCGTATCCCTGTGTGAGTAATTTGGCTCTCAGAATAAAACATCCATACGAGGAGTATGCCCTGGCATAACGTATAAATTGAGAAATTAATACGTCAGAGGCAGGAAAAGACGGAATATTACTACTCAGGAAAGGGAAGTTTGTTATATAAAATTAAAATTGTCACGTTTATCTTGACATGTTCCTTTGTACTTCTTCATTTTTTACTTATAACAACACACATCCTATGTATAAGGTTATTCTGGTAGCCATAGTCATAATCGAAATAATTCCTAAATGATATTTGATATAAAACGTATTCCAACTATGAGGTCTAACCTAGAGGGAAATCGACTTTCGTCGGTGGACCAAAAACAATATTCCCAACATTCGATAATATCAATTCATAAACAAAACTTGTTGCACATAATTTTTCGTGCAGTAAACATTACCTTTAGTTGTAGTCGGCTGGGGAGTAGTCGTAGTAGTTGTTGTCGTAGTAGAAGAGGCTTAAACGAGAATATAAAAATCTCAACTGACAAATTATTATTTTATGGTAATTGTCATTGAATTTTCAAACTGAGTTGTGACCTTGACCTTTGATTAGATGACTTTATAAAGCGCAAAAGAAAAAAACAGGAAAAAGATGAGGACTTCTAATAATACTTATGATAGGAATAATGAAATAAATGGTATTGCCGTAAAATACCTTTAGTTGTAGTTGATGGAGCTACCGTTGTAGTGGCAACTGAAATAAGAAATTAATGTGAAATGATCTCCGTATGTACTAAATGTATAAACATCAAGGTAGAAAGGTAAACCCCTGTTTTAGAGTATCTCTTAAAAGTTTAAAAAGTGATGCATTTATTGATGTAGCTATATTTCTATGAATTACTCAAATTATGCAGCAGTTAGTCTCACAGTATGGTTAAAACATCTTCTCGATTCCTTAATATTTAGTTAGAATCTATCCTCAAACAAATGAAAATGGAAATAACATAGATACATTACCAAGGGTATAGTTTACAGAAAAGAGCATGCCCTGATATAACGTATAAGTTGTGAAATGAAAACGCCATACGCAGAAGAAGATGGAATATCACTACTTAGAAACGAGAAGTCCGTGATATGGAAATTGAATTCGTCGCATTTGTCATAAAGGGAGGTGTGAAGTTGACGGTCCTTTCCAATCGACAGGAGTAAATCCAGGTAAGAAACAGATGTGTTGTTTTCTGTCGTCTCATTGATCTCTAGCTCAACAGGATACATCTGGCCCGAGGTATTTTGAAATCTGACATGTGGCTCTCCACTTGTATTTTTATATTATTCGATTGTGACGTCATAATCACACATATGTTTGACGGGCTATTTGGTTGTGACATCATAACGCCCAAAACATTTTAATCGTAATCCTACACATTCTTTTATTTAACGAAAGAAATTGTTTTTGTGAAGCAAATCTTTTGGTATAAGAAAATGCTATCATACCTTTTGTCGTTGATAGTTGAGTAGTCGTAGTAGCAGCTGCAATAAAAGAAACATAATCATAAACCTTTATTTGTTCAGAGGATTATACACAAATCAGGGAAACATTTGATAAAGTGGGACATCTAGATGTTATGGTGGAATACAGACCACCCGTCGACAGTCATATCCATCGCAAGTCCGTAGAAATCTCACAATAAAAGCAATGGAAAGGTAAGAAGAAGATGTGATCATCTCTGTCGTCTCATTGACCTCAAAAGGATTCCTCTGGGAGAGGTAATTATGAAATTCTGGATTATGTATGCATAGGACGTCGTCGTTGAAACTCATTGACTGCATTCGAAGGGTTAACTCCAAATTTCATAACTATACTAACTAGTTGGATGCAAATATTTTCTACTTCACCGACTCGTATTTAAAATCAGTTCACGAACATTTAGTATATTTAAAGTCTTCCGTTGTACTTCTACAGTTTTACTTTGTACAAAGCATATTCTATGTAAAAGATTATTCTGGTAGCCATAGTCATAATTGAAATAATTCCCCTTTACCCTATAGATATAAAGCAATATTCCAACTTTGGTTTAACCATAAAGAAGTTACTGAAGTTAAGGGAAACCGAATGTCGTCAAATAAATCGACAAAAATCAATATACCCCAACCTTCGATAATATTAACAAACATACATAAACAAAATTTGTAGCACGTACTTTTTCGTGCAGTAAACATACCTTTAGTTGTAGTTGGCTGGGGAGTAGTAGTTGTTGTCGTAGTAGTTGTTGTCGTAGTAGTAGAGGCTTAAAGGACAATATATAAATTCACAAATACCAAATAATAAATCTTCAACATTTTTAGGAGATAATACATGTACGCAAATCTCGGATCAATATTGGACAAACAAGGATCGCTTGAAATCAAAAATTGGGATCAGGACTGGCAATCCGAAATGAACAATCCCTATTAAATGACAAAAATCTCCGTGAGTCTACAGTAAAATTTAAATGGAATAAGTGAGAAATAAATCCTTGTCACAGTTTATACAGATTACTCAAAAACAAAAATGAAACCCAATATTTCATTTGGTGAGAAATAGTAATTGCAAAAAATGTCATTTTACCGACCTTAAGATATTATATTCTTAGGTTTGCCTCCTCATACGAAATATTCATGTTAATCATGCTCTGAAATATCGGATATCTGAGAAATATAGATACCATATTCAGATGATAACGGGGTTAAACTTATTGAATGTGGAAAGTTTACGATGAGAAAGTCGAAGTTACAGCTAATATTTTCTTCTGTTGATTCAGAACCTTGTAAGTGAATCCTGTTTTATATGAATAAAGCTAAATGTCGTTCTATAAAGGGCATAATTAGTTTATAACCATCAGTTGATTTTGTTCAATAAAAATATCAGATTTTTTGCTAGAATTCAATTCACTTAAGTGAGAGGGAGGAATAATAAGAAATCGACAGAAAACAGTATATAGTTGTCAAAAAGGCATTTACCTGCCTACAAAACCGAGAAGCGAAATGATTGAATTGATAGAAGTAACTCGTATTCATTGCGCTTTATATACTAACGTTAACCGAACTAATGCTGCTAATGTCGTGTGAATATGTATTTTATAGACAGACATGAATAGATTGCTATTAAATACCAGTTGTAATAACACAGATCAAAAATTATCACCGTAATGACAAGAAGGTATCTTTATGACAAATATACATATGTTGTGGCAATCGTGATCTTGACCTTTGATCACAAGACTTTGAAACTTTATACAATTATTTACAAAGAATTTTCTACAAATCTTCAAAACCCAAAACGAAGAAGATAATATTGCGGAAAAATGAATATTTTAAACATAATACCAAAGTTATAATGCTCAAGATGGTCGTTTCTGTCAATTAGACTTTATCAGCTGAGCTCCAATTTAAAATTTATATGTATTTTCTGAAGAGAAAGTGGTATCATACAAGGCCAAATAATAAACCTAAAAGTATAGCCGAAAAGAGTAACCACTGTAAAAAGTTTACTATCTTATCTATAGAAAACTTTAGAATTTAAATGGTGTTATCAGTGCAAAATGTTACTTTAGTGTACGATTATCAGCTGGTACCGAAATATCAGGTACAAGGTTTATGTATACCCTCGGAGACTCGAACGGTCCACCAGCAGTGACAACGACCTAGTGGTTTTAAATATTTTAAACATAATACCAAAGTTATAATGCTCAGGTATTATTAAAGTAAGTTGTAGTTGTCGGAGCTGCCGTTTTAGTGGCAACTGAAATAAGACATTAATGTGAAATAATCCCTGTTTGCACTACATGTATATATATATATATATATATATATATATATATATATATATATATATATATATATATATATATATATATATATATATATATTGAGGCAAACCATCATAAAGAAAGTAGTAAATTACCTTGGCTTGTTCGTGGAGGGAGGGGTCCCGAAGCTCCATTGATTACAGCATTCATTATTGCTATTGTATAACACTGTAAATCTTTACAACACATAACACTGGAGTCCGTGATATTTCCCGGAATGGACATTTGTAGAAATTGACAATAAAGGTGCTGTTGAAGTAAAATCACTTAGAAATAGACTTTCCTGAAGATATCACTAACTGTCCAGAAATCAATTATTATCATATTTAAAAACTGTTACATCAGATAGATAAGCATCTACATAAGTCCTGAAATATGGGTATGTATTTGGCTTTATCAATAATAGTACAAGTATTTTGAAAGCGAAAGACAAGGAAAACATAATTTATAAGTCATTTTAAGAATTTCTAATGCTGTATTGTTCCATATGTTATTAAAAAAGCATAATTTCATACAGATCTTTGTAATTTTTTTTCGGATCTATAAATTCACGTGAATTTACCTCACTGCACGATGTTGTTATGGTTCCCTTATAACTTTTTATCATGCAGTCTTCTGGGCAATATTCAGATCTGTTCGTACATACGTTATTAACATAGTCAGTACACTTGGAACATGGAGTGAGGTAGTTTTGTGTCAGTGAAGTAGTAGTAGCCTTATCCCCTGTATACGATGCAGATACCGTTGTTGTAGCTGTACTTGGCGATGAAGTGGTAGGTATTGTGGTTGCTGCAGTGGTCATTTTCGTTTATGACATTGGATAAAAGTAGTAATACGCAATTTTAGAAAACTGAATATCTGAACAATATAAACGAACACTTATATCCACTAATAATGATAACATGAGAGAATTAAACAAACAAACATATATATATATATATATATATATATATATATATATATATATATATATATATATATATATATATATATATATATATCAGTACCTTAGGGTAAAGTCTTATTTCTTACTTGGCCTGAGTGTCGTTCGAACCGATGGCGTTGTCGGAGTCGTTGACGGAATCGTGGTAGTTGTTGTAGCATTTGTGATTGCTGAGAGATTTGTAGCTGCAATAGCATTTGGAACCTTCAGCTAAAGTATTAGTTCCTTGTGTTCAGTCAGGTTTATCTCTATAATATCTCACCAACTTTTAAGTAAGGACTTTATAACAATCTATAATAAGTGTTATTTTCTTTTTTGAAAAGACAGACAAATGTGAAATGATAGACTGCAATGATACTGGGTGTCGTGAAGACACAGACTTTTTGCATGTACATATACAAAGGATTTGATATAAAATCATTCATAAAGAATTTGCGACTCAATGTGAAGAGTGTTCTTAAGTATCCATAGGAACTGTGTAATAAATATACACGATTGCCTTTGGTTTAAGGGGCATTACCGGTGTTTTTTTTTCAAGAATATTCTGTCCATTTTAATTACTTAGATTAACAAACAATATACACAGGCATGAAAATTAATAAATTCCGATATATTTTGTAAATATCGGTTGAGAAATATAACATTTCCATGCTTGTGCAAAGGTTTTTTTTATTATTGTCCATCAGGTACAAGTATTAAAAATAGAAAAAATGAAATAATGTTTTGGTAAACACATCTAATGCCCCTTTAATTAAGATCTGTTATATATTCTACATTAGCATTATTGAATACAATTAAACTTTAGATCGGATAAATAGTATTTTGTTTTATGTGATTTGTTTGTTTTCTTTTATTTGTGTTTAAAGCCAAACTCAACATTTACAATTTTTCGGGCATATTGTTGTGACCAGCGAAGGTGGAGGAGAGAACCCGGTTTTAATGTCTTTGAGAAGAAACCATAGATCTTCCGCAAGTGAACTGGCAAACATTGCCACAAACCCAAATTAGGCTTCAGCGGGGTTCGAACCCAAGCTGATCATAAATGACATGCAACATGGTTGAAAGTGGGAATTTCTAAGCACTTGGCCACGGAGTGATTTATTGACAATAATTCTATATAAACAAGGGGTCCACTATATCAGGATGGTTAGGTCAAACTTTATGATTATTAATTATTTATAATATTTATAACCACTAGGTCGTTGCCACTGCCCGTTGGACCGTTTGAGTCCCCGAGGGTATAAATAAACCTAGCACCTGGTTTTTCGATACCAGCTGTTCATTTTATACTAAAATAATATTTGGCACTGTTAACACCATTTAAATTCGAAAATTTGTTAAAGCTAAGATAGTCATTTTACAGTAGTTACTCTTAGACGGATTTCGGCTATACTTTTAGAAATATTATTGGGCCTTGTGTGACACCACTTTATCTTTAGAAAAACACATACCTTTCAAACTGGAGCTCAACTGATGAAGTCTAATTGACAGAAACGATATCGTCTTGAGCATTATAACTTCGGTATTATGTTTATAATATTTTCTTTTACAAAACCCCCACCTCTCTCACGTATGAAGATTATCAACAATCAATTTGTTGATTTTATTCACTAAATAAAAGGATGCGTTGCTTGATCTGTAGTTGATGTTGAGTTGTCTGTTTTAATTGTGACGAGGAGGCATTCCTTACATATTTCATTTTAATTTAACTGTGAACGCACGGTGGGTTTGAACGGTCAATATGGGGACGCTTACTCCTCCATGCCATGTACACAAGATTTTTAATTTTATTCTGAATACCCTGGAGTGTAATATTTTTGTATCTTTGATTTGTATATATTTATCTGACCGTAAATGAAAGTTATATATATATGGCAGAACACTTGATTTACTTCTGTCAATTGGAAAAGACGGTCAACTTCACACATCCCTCTATGAAAAACGAGACGATTTTATTTCCATATCACAAACAACTCGTTTCAAAATAGTAATATTCCATCTTCTCCTGCCTATGGCGTTTTCATTTATACGTTATGCCAGGGCATGCTCTTCTTATGAATGTTTTAAGAGCTTAACGACTAGCCAATAAACTACATACACAAGTTACGTTGTTGAACGCTTGGAGTCGTCGTTTAAGAAATTTTATGGTCGATATAGGGATCTTGTTAAACATTATGAAGTCCCCCTTTTAGTGGTATTCTGGAAGCACGGCCACAGACAGTGCCTCCGTTTCACCAATCATGCTTTTCACCGAACTTGACCTCATCACCAAACTTGACCTTTTTACCGAATTTGACCTGTTCATCGAACTAGAAATGTTTCCATGGAACATTTGCAATGGGTGTGGCACCCAGCAGAAGACGCTGACTCCTTCCGGATACCTGGTCTTATCCCGTTTGTGATTCGTAATTGTTCTTCCTGTTGATACCTTTTGCACATATAATTCGGCGTATTATAATGGACTTGAGTTTTTTATTATTGATTGGTACTTCTTCAATTTTACTTTAAATAACTATACTACTCCAAATCTAAAATAGTCATATTTGTACAGTGATTACCGTGACACGGCTTAGAAGATATATTCACATAGATAGTAGATTTGGCCTTGTCTCATACAACTTAATCTAAAATCCAAGCCTAATTAATATTATAAAGATTATACCAAAGTTATAATACTCAAGACGATTTCTGTAAATAAGACGTCATCAGTTGAGCTCCAATATTAAAGGTATATGTATTTTCTAAAGAGAAAGAGGTATCATACAAGGTCAAAAAATAAAAATCTAAAAGTATAGCTGAAATCGTCTAAGTGATATAAAACATCTCAGATACCAAAGTATAAATCTTTAGGATATTTAGGACGCAGATACGGCAAAAATGGACAAACACGGACTTCTGGAAACCAAGAGGTGGGATCAGGTGCCATGGAGGAGTAAGCATTCACTGTCAAACGGTCACAGTCAAGTACACTGGAAAGTCCAAATGAAATACGTGATGAACGAATTCTCGTCACAATTGTTACAGACGTCTCAACGAAAAGACAACTCAACACCTCGCCCAGTGAAACAGAGTAATCGCAAAAAAGACTATTATACCGCCCGTAAAATTTGCGGAACGTTGACATCATGCGCGATTTTCGATATCCCTGTGTCAATAATTTGTCAGTGAGTAGTTTACCTCTGTATATGAAATCTTCATATGTTGTGCACGCCCTTGCATATATCGGATCATGTGTGAAATATAAACTCCATATGCGGGTGACTGGGATTTTACTACTTAAATGTCGGAAATTTACGATGGGAAAGCCGAAATCGTCGCGTTTGCCGTATAGCTTATTTGCCAATTTCCCGTCTGTGTGAGTAAAAGGTCTATGTATGAAGCGTGTGAGCTTGATTTTGTTGTATCTTTAATTTCTAGTCGCTGGGATATATCGCATTGACATATGTACTGAAATTCTAACGCCAATTAAAAGAAT
This sequence comes from Atrina japonica, assembly GCA_030159075.1. Classification (NCBI taxonomy): domain Eukaryota; kingdom Metazoa; phylum Mollusca; class Bivalvia; order Pterioida; family Pinnidae; genus Atrina; species Atrina japonica. Next base: position 686,454 of record BROG01000217.1, on the reverse strand, counting down.
GTGCTTCGCGGTATTTAGGACCTCTTAAAATAATATTTTTGAGGTTTCATGTTCAATAATAGAAACGTCGCCGGTGATGACATGCCCGATAGGATTATATTTGAAGGGAGATGATGCACATGAACATGTGACTGTGTTGTGTAGAAGATGGTTGATGTCTAGGCAGTGCAAAACCCGTTTGTAATTGAATAACTTGGATGCGATGCTAGGTGTATAGCTATATGAAATGTAAGGCGTGGTCTTCAGTTTAAAATATGGCGGAACACAGGACTGAATTTTTTTGTGATTAAGAACATTTTCAATATTTAAAACGTCTATACCTTCATTTGTAAATTTAAGTTTTAGGAATAAACGTTTCTGTTTAGAACAGTCATCGTTTGTAACGCGTGTAGGCTTGAACAGTCTGTGATGAGCAAGCTCCATTATAATGGAGTTCAGTGTGTATTCTGGGGTTGAAGAATCCGTGTAGGTGTTCATTCTTGCTTCTTAAAAATGTTCATTAAGTAGTGTAAAAGGAACAAAATAAAGTTTGCTGCGAATGTGATGAATGCCCATTTTTTGTTAACGTAAGGTAAAAGAGATGAAAATTTCCATCACATTAACACCCACTACATAGTGGGCTTGATAGATTTCCTACAATTTGAATATTCGTTACATCTATAGGGGTATGCAGTGCCAAGTTGTTTAATCCAAAATTCTTCACGTTGTCTATGGAATGGGTACTCAAGGTGGGATTGTTGGTCCAGTGGTATATTTTTTTCAATGATATATACTCTCATAGACAAAATGGAATGGTCAGCGGAGTTGATATGTAGACAGAGTATATGGTTATCTCAATTATTAACATCAAATCGATGACCAGACACTCTTTCATTTAAGGGCCCCTTAGTTTTGTCAACATAAATCAAACCACACAAGGTACACTCAATTCCGTAAACAACGTTAGATGCTTTACAATCCAGATGATCCCAGCTTCTGGTGTTGTAATGCTTATTTGTCAGATTGCTGGTAAACCCCTGATCAGTTATTATTATATGACATGTTTTAGAATTTGTGACAGAGCATTTTGAAATGGATGGTAAATCATTTGAAAACAAACTCTCAAAAATGTCATCCAGTCGAATCTGACATTTTTTATGGGAACATAAGCATTATTATGTTTGTACCAGAATGTGTTATCCTTAGACTGTACAAATGATACGTTGGTAATGTCGTTTAAGACAAACCGAGGAGCACCAAACAATCTCTTCGAGTCTGTGCTCCTTGTAGACAGAAGGAAACCTTTTTAACACTGGGCGCCGTGTCATCCAGTATGCAATTTGGTACTTTTAAGGTCACCATGAGCAAAGTTCATGATGACCTATTGCGATCTTGTTTTTTCTGTCGCCGTGCGTCGTCCGTCGTGCGTTAACTTTTTCACATTTTCAGCTTCTTCTCACGAACCTCTGGGCCAAATCCAACCACACTTGGTCACAAGCATCAATACCTGAAGGGGCATGACAATTGCGAAATTTATGGTCTTCACCCCTAAGGGCCCTAGGGAGGGGGCAAAACCATGAAAAATAAGGGATTTTAAATTTTTTTCTCTGCTGGGGTATCTTACTAAAACAATTGCTTTATATGGTTGTAATGTCCCAGGAGTTGCTTTACCAAAATTGCAAAATTCAAGACCCTGAAGGCATAGTTCTGCCCTAGGGCGGGACTAAATTTACTATATAGTAAAAATAACAAAATCTTCCCAAATCTTATTTTCCATTCCTGTTCATCTTACAGGAAAACTGAATGCATGGTTAGAATGAAAATAAAGCCTTCTACCGAAATAGCAAAATTCATGACCCTGAGGGCATGGGTTCTGCCCTAAGGGCAGGGCTAAATGACTAAATAGTAAAATAGCCAAATCTTCAAAAATCTTATTTTCAACTCCTGCACATCTTAAAGAAAAACTGAATACATGGTGTATAAGAGCATGACGCCTTCTACCAAAATTGCAAAATTCATGACCCTGAGAGCATGGCTTCTGTCCCAAGGGGGGGGGGGGCTAAATTTACTATATTGTAAAAATATCCAAATCTTCAAAAATCTTCTACCTAACTCTGGCACTTCTAGCAGTATAACTGAATAACTGGTTAGGAAGAAAATGAAGCCCTTTACCAAAGTTGCAATATTCATGACCCTGAGGGCATGGCTTCTGCCCCTAGGGCGGGGCTAAATTTACTCTATAGTAAAAAAAAAAGACAAATCTTCAAAAGTCCTCTCAACTCCTGCACATATGGAAGGAAACTGAATGCATGGTTAGAAACTAGGAAGAGCATGAAACAATCTACCAATATTGTAATATTCATTACCCTGCGTGCATGGGTTCTGCCCCTAGGGTTGAGCTTAATTTACTATATAGTAAAATGTACTTAATGTTAGAAAATCTTCCCTACTTAAGTGTTTCTCAGGAACAACGGAGTGAAAGTCCATAAAACTTCAGGGATTTGTAGGCGTATACTGCTAGTTATGCAAGAAGTTTTCAGTTTGGGGATAAGGGGGATCTAAGGTATATTTTTAGAGGCTGGGATGGGGTTTACTATAGAAACATATAGGGAAATAAAACATTACATTTTTACTTGCATTTTAACTGATAATAATCATTACACTCAAACCAAATATTTTTGAATGATATGATGTAAGGGGCTCATTGCCATATAAGGCTTTATCCCCAGAGTCATTCTCCACCCACCTCATTTCAGAAATCTTCCATTATCTCAAAAGTAGTTGAAATTCCCACTCCTAAACCATATATTTTTTTATTCCTCATGGCAAGACTAATTGTATTGAAAAATTAGGGGTCATCCCCATTCCCTTATTTCAGAAATATTCAATTATCTAAAAAGTAATTGAGATCCCCACCCTAAACCATATATTTTCTTATTCCTCATGACAGGACAGGTTTAATGGTGATACTTTTGGGGTCCCCAGGGTCATCCCCACCCTTTATTATATAAATATTTAATTATATAAAAAACATTTGAGATCCCCTCCCATAAACCATATACATTTTTATTACCCATGACAAAACGAGTTATATTGTTGTATTTTGGGGATCCCCAGAGTCATTTCCCACCCCATTATTCAGAAATATTCAATTATCTCAGAAACCGTTGCAGTGCCCATCCCTAAACCATATATTTTCTTATTTCTTATGACGAGGCAAGTTTCATGGTGATATTTTGGGGTTCCTTAGGGTCATTCCCCACCCCATTATTTCGGAAATCTTCAATTATCTCACAAACCGTTGCAGCCCCCATTCCTAAACCATACAATTTCTTAATCCTTATGACAAGGCAAGTTTCATTTAACACTATTTAAATTCGAAAATTTTCTAAAGCTAGGATATCATTTTTTTACAGTGGTTACTCATAGACGGATTCCGGCCATAGTTTTAGAGATATTATTTGGCCTTGCATGATACCATTTTCTCTTTATAAAATACACGTACTTTTCAAACTGGAGCTCAACTGATGAAGTCTAATTGACAGAAACGATATCGTCTTGAGCATTATAACTTTGGTATTATGCTTATAATATTTCATGGTGATATTTTGGGGATCCTCGGTGTCATTCCCCATCCCGTTATTTCAGAAATCTTCAATTATCTCAAAAACCGTTGCAATCCCCACCCCTAAACCATATATTTTCTTATTCCTCATGACAAGACAAGTTTTATGGCGACATTTTGGGGATCCCCAAGGCCATTTCCCACCCTGTTACTTCAGAAATCTTCAATTATCTCAAAACCCGTTTTCCCACCCCTATACCATATATTTTCATATTCCTCATGACAAGACAAGTTTTATGATGATATTTTGGGGGTCTTCAAGGTCATACCCAACCCCTTATTTCAGAGATATTTAATTATTAAATAGATTAGCTTCCCATCCCTAAACCATATATTTTTTTATTACCTGTGACAAAACGAGTTGTATTGGAGTATTTTTGGGATCCCCAGGGTCAGAAATTAGAAATTTTCAATTATCTCAAAAACCGTTTAGGTTCCCACCCTAAAGCATATATTTATTTATTCCTCATGACAAAACAAGTTTTATGGTGATATTTCGGGGATCCCCAGGGTCATTCCCCATCCAATTATTTCAGAAATCTTCAATTATCTAAAAAAATCATTGCAATCCTCACCCCTAAATTACATACTTTCTTAATACCCATGGCAAGACAAATTTTAGGGTGATATTTCTGGTTGTCCCCAGGGCCATTCCCTTCCCCTTATTATAGAAATCGTAAATCATCTGAATGTGAACCTTACGACTAAACATGTATTTTCGTGCTCCTTGTGACTAGACAAGTTGTATATTACAATTATTTGGATGTTTGGTGAAACTAAAATTTCTCTGATCACCTAGATGGACTGGATTACATTAAAAGATGGGTGTGTTTTGGGCAGGGCAGTGCCAAAATGGTTATATTGTGGAAATAAACATTATTGTACAAAATCTTCACTTTTGTGCATTATGAAGACTGAATGTATGAATAGAAAGAGCAAACCGCTTTACCATAGTTGTGAAATTTGTGAACATATTGGTCGGTAAGGCACAAAAGGTGACTGATGTTTTTATTTTTGTGTATTTAATCTGGAAATACCAAAATCACAATTCACTGTTATATGAATAAACTTACTATCCTATAAAAGGATTGAAATTTGTCAGTATTGTATGATAGTTAAATCAATATATCCATCATCTATTATGAAGTATAAAGAGCACATAGTTGACACAATGATTTCTAAAGACAAAAATATGTGTATACTCAGGTGACCGTTTTAAGGCCCATGGGTCTCTTGTTTATTATTCATTAGTCCACAATCAAGTAACCACTGTAAAAAATGACTTAGCTTTAGAGAACTTTGGAATTTAAATTGTGATATCAGTGCCAAATATTACTTTAGTATATGATTATCAGCTGGTTCCGAATTACCAGGTGCTAGGTTTATGTATACCATCGGGGACTTAAACGGTCCACCAGCAGTGGCAACGACCCAGTGGTTACAAACATAATATCAAAAAAATAATGCTCAAGACGATTGTTTCTGTCAATTAGACTTCATCAGTTGAGCTCCAATTTAAAATATATATGTAATTTCTAAAGAGAAAGTGGTATCATATTACACATGATAACACACATAAAACGACAATCCAGGCAAACTAATTCGAGGATACACAACAACGTTCCTTTCTTTTGTTTACATAGCATAAGGGGTCCTTTTTGAACGAGTAATTTGAACTTTCAGTACTTACCCATAAATGCATCCGTCAGCGATTGCTGGTAACATTGTTCAGTGTGACAACAGCGGTGTAGAGTAGGCAATGGTTGTCCATGGTCATGGTTTTGGATATAACTTTCGCAATAATATTTCTGTCAAAACGCAAAGTTAAAAAGGTAATTGTTCTGTACCTGTAAAGAGCCCAATAATTTGTGTTCTGGTACCAGCTAATTGTATTATGCCAGGGTTATATTTTGTGTTGATAACACGGTTTAAACTCCTAAACTCCGTAAACGCTTAAAATCACTTGCTAATCCACGTAAAATCCGACATGGGTCATCGTCGAACTATATATTGCTAATAAATCTGAAAGTGTTATCGATATACATTTTTCATTCCTTGTAAAATCTTCTGGGTTCATAATTGTTTCTGTTTTGTACTGTATTTTTTATATGAAGGCCTATGAACTTACATATTTATAATTTCATTATGAACTTACTCCGTATTTGCTTTAAACGCAATGCATCTTATATCAGTTTATTATCCCGTTGTTGTTAACAGTAACATCACTGTATAGCAAAAAAAAAGTGATATAACGTCATAGCGAAAACAAGAGCAATTTACTTTATAGCGAAAACAAAGACAGAAGCGTCTTTCTCACCGATACGCATTTCGTCTTTACTTTTCCATTAAGGCTTTGCACCATACAAGTATCCAGACAAAACAAAGAATCATCAGTACAGTCGTGACCATAGTAATCTGAGCAATCAGAACATGATTTGAAAATATTCACTGAGGCAGCAGTAGTAGTAGTTGGAGTAGTAGTTGTAGTAGTAGTAGTAGAAGAAGTAGTAGTTGTTGTTGATGTGGAGGTGGTGGTGGTGGATATTGTTGGTGGGACAGTTGTTGGTAAATTTGCTATCACTGTAATGGAAAATTGATAATAGTAAAAATAATAATTTTCCATCAGCATTTTTAAAATGCTCATGCCCGCTTATTATGATATCACATATAACTGGCGATGCTTATTATGATATCACATATAACTGGCGATGCTTATTATGATATCACATATAACTGGCGATGCTTATTATGATATCACATATAACTGGCGATGCTTATTATGATATCACATATAACTGGCGATGCTTATTATGATATCACATATAACTGGCGATGCTTATTATGATATCACATATAACTGGCGATGCTTATTCCTCCATGGTACCTGATCGTACTTCTAGAATTCTAGAGGTCCATGTTTATCCAATATTCACCAAATTTGAATATTGTAATCTGGACATCTTGATGATTAATACTTTGGTATCTGTGATTTTTATATAATCACATATGACGTCACAAGCTACAGGTGTAGTGGAGCAAATATTGACTCGTGCTATGAACTTATATATTAATGCAGCTGAAAACATGACAAGTTTATGTGACATGGTTATATACGATTCAAATAACATGGTGGCGCGGGACAACCTTTTGATTATCACATTGTCGACTGTATAAACGTTTCGGGTGAGACAGACTTCACGGATAAAGCATTTTATTACCAACCGGATGAACCGTTCGTAAGAGAACAAGAAGGAATGTTTACTTTTTAATGTGCTCTTACAGTAAACGTGCTCTTACTTTAAATGTGCCCTTACGAAAAATGTGGTCTTTCTTTAAAGGTGCTATTACAGTAAAGGTGCTCTTACGTCAAATATGCTCAACTACAAATGTGCTCTTACGTTAAATGTGCTCTTACATTCACTGCACTATTACGTTAATGGTGCTCCTACCTTAACGATGATATTACGTTGAATGTACTCTTATGTCATAGATGATCTTACGCAAATGTAATCCGACATTAAATGTGCTATTACGTTAAATGAGCTCTCACCTTAAATGTTCTCGGTCACATATTGTATTTATTGGATAATACATTTATTATTCCCATGCATTGTTTTTGGCTCTAATCTGATGGGATAAATTAAGTTTGTATACAGATCGCGCAAATTTCCATAGACAATAGTTTTTAAACAATGCTAGACATTATATTTTTCGGTTAATAGAATCAATTTATGATACAAAAGGTCTTATACAGAGAAATTCTGTGAAAACGTACATTAAAAATACAGAGTTTACATCTTTAAATTGGCTGTCCGTGTGATTTTGACGCATTCGATTGTGATGTCATAATCACACAAGTGTTTGACGGGCCATTTAATTTTGACGTCATAATTGAAAAGTTTGCCAAAATGTGTCGTGTCGAATATTAGGTGGCAGGTCAATTGATCATATATGTTTCAGCATAATACAATTGATTACATATATATAAACATGATACCAAAATTATTATATTCCATGCCCACACAAATCACACTATGACTATAATTAACGCGATGTCAACATATGAGCTCAACGAGAATCATTTATACATGTAGAAGTAACTTGTTCAACTTGTAAAGTAAATAAAATTTAAACTTAATCAAATCTGTTCGATTGCGGTTTATGAATCGTCTGTACCAACTGTTAAGAGGATTTTTTCCTCACTGATTTTATTTGAATGAGACTGTGTATCCACTACGGATGTGACCGGTCCATATAGAGTACTCCATGGCACCAGATCCCACCTTTGGATTTTCGGAGATCCGTGTTTATCCAATATTCACCAAACTTGTATATTTTATCCTGAAGATTATTTCTTTGGTATCTGTGATTTTTATATAAAGGTATGTCTATTCATTTGTATTAGACATATGGTTTTAGAGAACCAATAGAGACTAAGAATACCGTACCCGTTTTTTTCAGAAATTCCAGAAGACATTCACTCGTACTGCAACAGTGGTAAGAATGGTAACAATTCTGTAATTAGAGAATATATGAAAATAAAAAAGGTTTTCGTTTAAGGTTCAATTTGTAAAGTGTTATCAGTTAGCATTAAAATAGGTCGGAAATATTGATGAATGTGGTTGTAAAACGTGTACAAAGTGTACAGTCGGGACATATCAATTATTTTCTACAAGACAATATCTCATCTTTTTTATACTTTTTTCTTGTTAATACAAACAACCATTTTACATTTTGATTTGAACATACATCTTATATCGTTTAGTGCAAATACATGCGTGCATGGTTTGTGAAAGTAGGATACATCTGCCGAGGTGGAATAACACGAATGGCCATTTAGTTTCTCATCTCAATATTTCTTTTTTTCATTTACGTTTAGTGGTCATCAGTTACTGTGTGAAGTGCCAAAAGTTTACCTTCTTACGGACTGACGCAAATACATTGATTGGTCAACAGGTTCAACGCCTACCATACTACAGAACCTTACCGTTAAGTCTTCAATCACCAAAATATGGTGTTTATAATTCATAAATGATCCGATATGTCAGGGCTTGTTCAATTATACAGAAGTAAACTACTCGCTGAAAAATATTTACACGGGGATATCGTGTTTGATGTCAACGCAAATTTCATACTCGGTATAATATTCTTATTTGCGATTACTCTGTTTCCTAAAGAATTATACTTTGGTATCTGAGATTTGTTATATTTCAATAACTGAAATGTTGAGTTACCTGTTCGATTTCGTTGAGACGTTTTACGATGTGATTAATCGTTTCTCGCGTATTTCACTTTAATTTGACTGCGGACTCGCGGCGGGTGTGTCTGGTCAAAAGGGGATGCTTACTCCTCCATTGCACCCACCCGATCCCACCTCTTGATTTCAAGAGGTCCGTGTTTGTAAATTATTACCATATTTGCATCTGTATCCTGGACATCCTAAAGATTTATACTTTAGTATCTGAGATTTTTATATATTTGCAACATGTGACTTAGGGCGAGAAAGGTCAGCAGGAGATTATCCGAGATCCGACGTTGACTTCCTCTTCTGGATATAAACAAACAAACGGTTAACGATTAACGCTGTGTAATTTTAACTGTCGGGTCTAGTGTCTTATTGTGATCAGATGTTACGCAGCTTTTTAGAAAAAAAGATTTTTAAGTTTAAAGATCCAGACCCGAAAATAATCCTGGCAATCCTCTAAAAATGACATTGATTATACCGTTTTTAAAAGAGGGCTAATTCAGCAAAAATAAATACTCAGTGTTGGTCAAGGACCAGTAGTCGGCTAGGACCAGTAGTCGGCTAGGAACAGTGATCGGCTAGGACCAGTAGTCGGCTAGGACCAGTGGTCGACTAGGACCAGTAGTCGGCTAGGACCAGTGGTCGGCTAGGACCAGTAGTCGGCTAGGACCCGTAGTCGGCTAGGACCAGTGGTCGGCTAGGACCAGTGATAGGCTAGGACCAGTGGTCGGCTAGGACCAGTGATCGGTTAGGACCAGTAGTCGGCTAGGACCAGTAGTCGGCTAGGACCAGTGGTCGGCTAGGAACAGTGATCGGCTAGGACCAGTGGTCGGCTGGAACCAGTAGTTGGTTATGGTGTGATTCCGTGTTTAGTATCTATCACAACAATATTTATTTCCTTCGGTTTGAGAAAAATACTTTACAACTGATGACTGATGTAAAAAAAAATTCACACGTGTTGCATATAGGCTAATTAATATAACAGTTAGGTCTTTGACCAGTAGAAAACCTGAAAATCGAAGTGAAATTCGGCGACCGCAGGCTGGGCTCTGGGATTCGGCACTATGCTACCGAGATACATGGTGAAATTATCCAATTTAGAAGCCTGATCATGTATTCTGTCAGGCAAGCTTTCGGACACAAAATCACTTTGGCCCAGGGCATGCATCCCAAAATGTTCAACCTTAAAAGCCCATAGGTTTTAAAAATTATAACACTGCCACTCGTTTTTACCCAAACTGATGTGCATTATATTGACTAATTATTTACCTAAAATAAATTGCGTTGCGTCAAACTCAAATATTATAAGATAAAGAGCAAGGCGTGTAGGGATCCAGAAAATATGCAGTATATGACCAAAACGTCCTACTCCCTTTTTAAAAGGGTTAAGGAGAAATTTTTCTAAAGCAAATTACTATTTTAATTTCATGTGTTGTACAAAAAAGTTGAGTCTAAAAAACGATAATTTAAAAAAAAAATGTAAAGCCACAGGATAAATTTTAAGTCATTATTGTCACTACATTATGTATATATATATATATGTTTTGTTTTGTTTTTGTAATTATTATTATTGTATCGTAGCACATTAGGAAAATATGTGAATATGCATTAAATTACATTTGTTCTCATCAAATTTCTTGTATTTTCTGTCGTTGTTTATGTTTTATCCTGATAGAAAAGATAGGTTTTTGATTATACGGTAGATGCTAAACATAGAAACTTGGAAAGGACTTATCTGTCACCAACGGGCCTCTGTAAAAATGTCTGTGTCACCAGCATATAAGTACATTTATTTTATTTTTGTTCCAGCTATTGAGTGTTTGACCATTTATTTTTTCAGACTATTGACACGATGGTATATATATATATATATATATATATATATATATATATATATACATATATACATATATATAGACGTTCGGATTATGGAACCTTTTATATTTAGTGCAAAACTTTCTTACTATCGGACCTTCAATTACTGGACACCCAAATATCACCAAGGTAGCGCCATTACTACCTGAACACTCAATCTTCTAACAAAAACTTACCATTAGTGTTAAACGCAGAATTGGACGCAGGTGACGTCGGAAAATCAACACCTACACATCGTGGCGAGACAACGTGTATCGTTTATTCCGTCGAAAGCATTACTACATATAGGCATATATAATAACAACGAATGTAAATTATTCATGACTAGTGGGATTAAGTTTAAATTATTTTACGTTAGGAATAGGTACTGTTTGCGTGAATGTTGTAAATTTTGAATTTACTTGGTGGAAATTTACAACATGACAAAAACAAGAGTCCCACGCCTAATGCGTGAGTTGGCACTATTAATATAACATCTGAATAACTTCAACTACTTGTTTAAAAGTTTATCATCATTGTTGATTTATTGAGATTTGTAAGAAAATAAAAAAAATTTAAATGTCCAACCAATAAGTGAATAAACGACGTCAGTTGCTGTTAATTTAGCTATTGAACGGTGAAACTATACAAATCATACCCTGGTAGCTATAGAAAAATGACCCGATTGAAAATTTCTGTCACTAGTCCAATGAAAAGTGACACCGCAGAAATGTCACCCTCCCTATTTTTTTTAAAGAAAAGATACATCAACACCAATCTAATGCATTTACTTGACCTAATTATGATCTAGACCACGGAGGCCAAAACTTGGTACACATCTAACTACCTTTTTCTCGTGAACCAGTGATCAGACGTCTTTAAAATTGTGTATGCATGACTGTGAAGTCAAAATCTACATGGCTTGCAAATGAAGTGTTTTCGGGCGGATTGTTGTTAATAAAACATTAAAAACACAAACATCTTGAGAACATAGCTTTTAAATGTAAAGTCAAAAATGAATATCTATTTTCATGATGTTAAAACTTTTGTTTTATAGGATACTTTTCAGTAGATTCAAGTGCCAACATTATGATTTTTTCATGTTTAATTTTGTACTGTTTGTAACACATCTGTAAAGTATATAAATGTGCATAAAATTGCATTATTTTGTTCTTCCAAATCATCGATCTCCTGTTTTTCTGTCATTTTGTGGTTTGGTTTGAAAGTAGACGCTAATTAAACAATAAAATTCTGACAACTTTATTCAGGAGAAAAATCATCTGACAAAATCATTTCAGATCAACGACGTCTAGCAGACGAGAGGTTATTTAATTTTCCTTTTACTAAATCCATAGAGAATCAATCCGAGGGGATTTGTCAGGATCTACAAATGCCTAAATTTAATTTCCATGTAGAATAATGTCCCCGGTTAGTTTTTATTTTGTATACCGGACACTTTTTACATTACACCGGCACTGTACATAACTAGCTAGACCTACAATGGCTACATGTAAAGCGGCGAAGGTCAAACCTTCTACTAGATGTAATTTTTCTCCCACTACTTTGTCAATCGTTTTGGAAATCACACACACACATACACACACACACACACACACACAAACACACACACACACACACACACATATATATATATATATATATATATATATATATATATATATATATATATATATATGTGTGTGTGTGTGTGTGTGTGTGTGTGTGTAATGCAGGATCTTACTTAGGTATGATCATGTAAGGCGCGTGTGGGTAGTTGTTATCATACTGTAGTTATACATTACGTGTCTGTCTGTACATCCGGAGACAACAGAATTAGTATGTCTGTAGTACTTCAGCGCACATGCAAGGTTTCTGTCTTCACAATCGACAAATCCACGAGTGACACCATGATCGTGATGCGGACACAGAAACGTACTATGTTGTGCAAATACTTCACCTGAGAATAAAAAGATATTTGTGGCTTTACATTATAATAATAAGCTATAAATCTTGCAAACTAATATAATATGACTGTAATAACAAAATCATAAAATACTGTCCATATCATATATTGGTCATTACATTGGTCATTACATTGGTTCCGTTTTCTGTTCCGAGTGCTGAATTGTATTTGAATCATTTACAACTAGAAGTAAACTAAATGACCTCTCCAGATAATGATGCTTATATACGGTATAGTTGGCTTTATTCGTGGGGATTTAATTACGCTATATTCGTGGTTATAGAGATTTCCGCGAAATTAAATGCCCGTGAATATAATAACTTGCATTTATGAGGTTTCAGAACAACGTGAAATTTATTATATACATTTTTGCACTTACTTCAAATTTAAAGGGACAATACCTGTGTTTTTTTTCAAAAAACGTCTTAGATTATACAATAAACATACATATATGCAAACAAATTCTTAAATCCCTATATATAAACCAGGTTTGGTACTTTTTCACTTGCAATTAATAAACTAAAGCTTTCTTCTTGTATATGTATACCACACTGGACCTGGCCATATTTGCACCAATGTATAGAATTTTGATAAAGATTTTTATACCTGTTTAAAGCACTTAATTGTTATTGCACGTGGAGTACAAGTAGAAAAATTAGAAAAGTTTGAAATATTTTATGTTAACATAGCTAATGTTCTTTTAAATACATGGATTACATAATAGACCATTTTCGAGTTATTACGTAATCCGTTTTTGGATCCGGATTTTTTTTTTTTTTTTTTTTTTTTTTTTTTTTTTTTGCGCTGCTTCAACTTCGTTATGCTTAGGGATTTCCGGCGTGTGTCTTTGCGTTGATCAAGCAATGGAATGCTTTCCCCTGATTCAACCTCTTGATTGCAACAGGCGCGTGTTTGTCAATTTTTTACCAGAGTTCAGACGTTGTATAGTGTACAGACATTGTATATTTGTATAGCGTTCAGATGTTGTATAGTGTCCATGCATTGTAGATTGTTCATACGTTGTAGATTATTCAGTCGTTGTATAGTGTTCAGGCATTGTATTGTGTACAAACAGTGTATAGTGTTCAGACGTTGTATATTGTTCAAACGTTGTATAGTTTTCAGCAGTTGTATAGTGCTCAGACCTGGTATAGTGTTCAAACATTGTATAGTGTTCAGACGTTGTATAGTGTTCAGACATTGTTTAGTGTTCATTGTATTTTTGAATAGCGTTTAGAAGTTGTATAGTGTTCATACATTGTACATTATTCATACGTTGTAGATTGTTCAGTCGTTGTATATTGTTCATACATTGTATAGTGTTCAGACGTTAACCCCAATTTGGTTTTGACCAAACTAGACTAGTGGCAATAATGTGGACTTAAGATATTACTGCATTTCAATTCTTGGTCGACACATACTGGAATCGCTAAGCATAACAAAGATGAAAAATGCAGGGGCTTGTTTTACAAAATCCTAAGTCTTAGTCTTAATTGTCATGGGACTGACAAATCAACGATGCGTTGCCATGATAGTACGGAGTAATACTTAAGAATTTGGACTTAGTACCTTTTGTAAAACAGGCCCAGATCCAAAACCGGACTAGTTAAGAAATTGAAAATGGTCTATTGCTACTGACCTGGATAAAACATGTGGACAGTTTGCTTACAAGCTTGAGTTGAACAGCATATATGATGCTCCTCTTCACAATACTGCGAAATAAATTCAATTAATTAGTTATAATTGTCTAAGTTATCATTAAATGTTATATCTATGGGACTATTTCCGTCCCAATTATTTCACAAATGAAGAAATTGAAGTACATCCATTTTTGTATGCCGTAGTGTCTTGTTTTTGTCTTGTTCTACTCGAGAAAAGAGCATTTAATTTGAAACTAATTTATATGATTTTGATTGGCTTTTTGATATAAACATTTCAATCTTTTTTTTATCGACAGATTGTGAAACACATTTTCGTCACAAAACGTTATGTCTTAGAGTGAGAAATCGATAAAGAAAATGCTTAAAGACCAGTGACTAAGGAAATGTAGCCAAATGTTGGCAATATTTGACCTTAAAAAGGTATAAAAAGCAACATTCCTTGTTACACCAGTGACACTAAACGTTTATAAATAAAATGTACTCACATAACTGGTAGCACATCTAGATCCATACTTAGAGTACATACAATATGGCTTTCGTTCTGTACAAGGTTCACTACTGCATCTGTTATGTTCACAAACTGGACAGTAAAATTGTGTTGTATCGTGGACTGAAAGAAAAAAATACCACTTAATATTGACCTTATTATATAGAAAAAAATTCCACCAAGTAATATAGACCTTGTTATATAGAAAAGTACCAAGTAATATTGAACTTATAATATAGAAAAATACTAAGTAATAATATTGGCTTTATAAATATAGAAAAATACCATGTAATATTGACCTTATAAAAAATACCAATTAACAGAATTGACTTTATAATATAGAAACATACCAAATAGTATTGACTTTATAATAAATCCTATTCATATATATTAAATGGGTGTTGTCTTTGTTTAACCAAAATGATTTCGTTTTTGTATTACTCCACTATTTGTCCGTGATAGACAATTGACAAATAAGAGATAAATATGGGCATTAACATTATATAGTCCTATTTATCATGTGGGTATAATGTAAGGTCCAGGGCTGTGTGGGTATATACATGTATATAGTATAGCTGAATTAATCAATTGCAAGTGCATAATATACAATTATGGGGCAATATTGGTTTTCTGGTCACTATTACAACATATTCATCCACTCAAAAGTCCATATCTGTTTTATTATATAATATTTAGATGTATATATACTAACCCTACAGTGTAAGTAACAATCAGAATAATTCAAGTAGTGTAAAAGGGAATTTCCATATTCTATTTTTAGAAATTATATGCACTGGTATTCCTTAGAATATGTATATATTATGAAGGAATAAATACCGGCTTATCCGATCAGAAATCGGAAATTGTTTCAAATATCGGGCTTGTCATTACCGGCGACGTCTCTATTGTTGAAAATGAAAGCCTCAAAAACCTTATTTTAAGGGACCCTAAATACCGAGACGTCCGTTCCTTTAATTGGCGTCAGAATTTCAAATTAGTTATGGATTCTGTCGAAGATTATGCCAGACGATGGGCCAAACATGAAGACGTAGAACCAGACACTTTGTCTGAATGGCTGAAAGCAATACGATGGTTGATAAAATCTCGTATTCGAAAACTTAAAGGGACTATGAAAACACGTTATCCCTCTGTATTTAATGATCCAGAAGTAATAACTGAACCGGATAGATTACATGACCAATATGTACTGGTACCAGCAGACAAAGCCTCAAATAATATAGTTTATATTTGTAAGGCACATTACTATAATTGTTTATTGGAAGAACTTGGGTTTAATGCGAATTCTGGAAATCCTACATACACACGTAGCTCACTTTCAAAGGACGAGATCCTTCAAAATCACGTGTCCTTATTACGCTCATTTGATATACCGACAACGGATACCGATTTCGAGCTACCACATTAATACTGGATACCTAAACTTCATAAAGCCCCATATCAGCAAAGATACATAGCAGGATCCAGCAAATGTTCTACCAAACCTTTATCTTTACTCCCTACTAAGATATTGACAGTCGTTAAGGAGTAACTTCAACAATACTGTACATTTGCTTATTCCAGAAGCGGTGCAAATCAGATATGGATACTTAAAAATTCTAAACAAAATTTGAAGGCACACAATTTTTCTCGTATTCACAGTATCAAAACTTATTACTTCTCTACTCTTTACACAACTATTCCCCATAAAAAATTAAAAGAAAGACTTTTCAGCACCATGGACAACTTTTTTTTTCACTAAAGGTGGTACCCGAAAATTTAAATATCCAGTGATTGGCTATCAGGATACTTATTTCGTCAAACATCACTCTGATTCTACACATAAATACACTGAAGTTGATATAAAAAACATGCTGGAATTTCTAATAGACAATATATTTGTAATGTTCGGAGACGTGGTCTTTCAACAAACTATCGGCATTCCTATTGGCCGACCTGTTCCTTTATTCATACGAAGCAGACTTCATTCAGAAACTGCTGAATCAAAAGAAGAAAAAGTTAGCGGTGTCCTTTAATTTGACATTTAGATATATCGACGACGTTTTTTCAATTAATAATGACAGTTTTTATACATATGTCAATACGATATATCCCAGCGCACTAGAAATTAGAGATACAACAGAGTCAAGAACACACGCTTCATACTTAGATATTTTACTTAATATAAACACAGACGGGAATTTAGCAACTAAGCTATACGACAAACGCGACTATTTCCTCTTTCCCATCGTAAATTTTCCACATTTAAGTAGTAATATCCCTCAGTCACCTAAATATCAAAAAAGTTCAAAATATTTAAAAATTTAAAACTGAATCTAATAATATGTCTAAAGCGTTAATATGCCAATCTTGCATTAAGTTCGTTTACTGATAAAATCAGTTTGTCGAGTTTACGACACTCCTTAGCTTTCATATAGACATAAGAGTTCGTGCAACGGTAAGAATCGAGAAATACGTCGTGAGGTTTGCAGATTTGTTACTTTACGTTAGACTTACAATAAAGATATTATTTTATGATAGATATATAGTAAAACTCAAACTTTTATCTGTACTCCTTAGCAAGATATTGACAGCCATTAAGGAGAAAGTTCAGCAATACTGTACATTTGCTTATTCCAGAAGCGGTGCAAATCAGATGTGGATACTTAAAAATTCTAAACAGCTTTTAGAAAATTTGAAGGCACACAATTATTCTCGTATTCACAGTATCAAACTTATGACTTCTCTACACTGAAGTTAATATAAAAAACATGCTGGAATTTCTAATAGACAATATATTTGTAATGTTCGGAGACGTGGTCTTTCGACAAACTGTCGGCATTCCTATGGGAACCAATTGTGCTCCTGTATTGGCCGACCTGTTCCTTTATTGATACGAAGCAGACTTCATTCAGAAACTGCTGAATCATAAGAAGAAAAAGTTGGCGGTGTCCTTTAATTTGACATTTAGATATATCGACGACGTTTTGTCAATTAATAATGACAATTTTCATACATATGTCAATGCGATATATCCCAGCGAACTAGAAATTAAAGATACAACAGAATCAAGCACACACGCTTCATACTTAGACATTTTACTTAATATAAACACAGACGGGAAATTAGCAACTAAGCTATACGATAAACGCGAAATCTAAACGCGACGATTTTGGCTTTCCCATCGTAAATTTTCCACATTTAAGTAGTAATATTCCTCAGTCACCCGCATATGGAGTTTATATTTCACAACGTATGAAGATTTCATATACAGAGGTAAACTACTCACTGACAAATTATTGACACAGGGATATCGAAAACCGCGTTTAATGTCAACGTTCCGCAAACTTTACGGTCGGTATGATAGTCTTGTTTGCGACAACTCTGTGTCACTAAGTGAAAAGTTGAGTTGCCTTTTCTTTGGCGGTTGTTGAGACGTCTGTACCAATTGTGACGAGGATACACTCCTCACGTGTTTCATTGGACTTGGCTGTGGACTCACGGCGGGTGTGACCGGTCGACAGGGGATGCTTACTCCTCCATGGCACCTGATCCCACCTCTTGGTTTCCAGAGGTCCGTGTTTGTCCATTTTTACCGGATTTTATCAATGTCCTGGACATTCTATTGGTTTATACTTTGGTGTCTGAAATGTTTCATTTTTTATTTTTAATTTATATAATAATTGCCAATATGGGTATTAAGCATTGTTCACAAAATATATAGGACTTTAAGAATTGTTATGCCAGTGTGTATCTCCTTTTATCATTGTATATCAATATTATAAACAGAATACCAAAATTATAATGCTCAAGACGATCGTTTTTGTAAAGCAGACGTCATCAGTTGAGCTCCAATTTTATATGTATGTGTATTTTCTAAAGAGGAATTAATCTAACTGTAGTCTGAGCCATGTTTGGTTATGAATTTCAAAATGAATGTGTAAAGCAACCGATCGTCAAAATGAAAATAGTTTAACTGATATAATTACAAAAGAAAAACGTTTATCCCGAATCTTTTTTCTTTGTTTGGTCGCTTCATTTTTTGAAAACATTCTTTCTACGGAAATCTCTTCGTTATCCATATGTGATTACAAATAATTGGGTCATGTGGCTGATCATTGATATTATCGCACCTCTCTTGATAAAAGAGTTATATAAAGGGGAATAACTCCCAATATAGCATTGTAAGGAATCGGTGAATGAATTGTGTATTAACAGATCAGTGAGTCAAGCTAAATCACTATGACCAATAAACGTTCCCTTTCTTTTATTTCCGCTCTAAAACTTCGAAAGATAGCCGCCATTATAACATATGTAAAAATATGTTAATGATAATTTGAGTGCGAATATCTAGTACAAAACGGATTGATTTTTATTTGTCACGGACATAGAAAAAAAAATAGAGTATACATAGATACCACTAGGTTAAATTTAAGTGGTAAGCCAAAACCAGCGGAGAAAAAAATATTTGACTCAGACTATAGCAAATAAGTGATAAAAGATTTAGCAAAAAGACAGCTAATGCCCCTTTAAAGCAGCACTACGGCGGCTACGTCGTGATTGTTTTTATTTAGTGATATCATATCCTTATACAAAGATTAGTGTGAATCCAATCTACAGGAATTTAGTAATCATATTAATCTCTTTGAAGGAAACACAAAATAAAGCACTAAAATAGTCAATTAGTCGATTCCGTGGCTATGTCTATTGCTGGTCAACTCGTACCCAAGTCAAATTGGCACCGATTGATCTCGGTCATTCGGAAAAATGAAAATCGGCACTTAGTATGATTGAATTGTCACTTGGAAATAATCGTTTTGTCATCTTTTGATATTAATTCGGATTTCGGAAATGTTCATAAACGCACCTATGATAATTCATCTCAATGGGTTTTTTTTTTAATTTTTATAAGCTAATCAAATAATATAACTCACAAATTGTCATTATTGAATTACATTCCGTGGTTTTTTTTTCTGAAAGTTTAAGCTATTATTGCTATCAAAATATTATTTTAGCCAAGCAGGCGTTCGGACAATGAAAGGAACAAAAAAGGGAGCTAAGGATTTTGTAATTAGTGATAATGGCGAAAATGTGATTTTGCGGGGCTCTATCCTTATTCATTCCGACCTGGAGGAAATTCAAAGAAAAACAAATGGTGACTGTTATGAACGAGAGAGAGAGAGAGAGAGAGAGAGAGAGAGAGAGAGAGAGAGAGAGAGAGAGAGAGAGAGAGAGAGAGAGAGTTAAATATAATACCTGCGGTAAAATATTATAGTAGATCATTAGAACTCTAGGTATAAATTATTCATATACTACACAATACAGAATGTATATTCATGTATAGCCTCTATAATAAAACTATTTGGAACAATTGCCGAAATCACATGCACGTTCCGAAATTACTTGATACTAAAACACCATAAACGAAAATATAATATAGGCCTATGGATTTTGTTCATAGTACTGATGTCATTAGGTGTCAATATGCATAATCTCACTGAGGTGCGGAAGTCACTGCTATCCGTGCAGCTCACTTCGAAAGTAGGCAAACCAAACCAAATGTTAAATTTTGAATCACTGGGCTACATAAAAGTCTAATACCTTACTGAAGTTGTTAAATAACTTTTTAAAATCTTTGATTTAAGACTCAACATGATAAAATCTTCCATGGATATGGGCGTTTGCATTGTTGAAATGTCACCCGTCGGACTGCGTTTTGTCTTATGCTTACTATGACGTCATTAGTCAGCGGTTTCAAATATTCTTAGGTCTATCAAATTCACACGTGGAAGTTCTGTAGGACAAATAAAATGAAAATTATTGATGTAGTATATATATATACATATATATACATAGATACAAATTTGGTAAAATTGGCTGCGCACTGACCCCTGGAAACCAAAAGGTGGGACCAGGTGCTATGGAGGAGTCGAACGGTCACACCCACCATGAGTCCACAGTCAAGTCCAAATGAAATACGTGAAGAAAGAATTTTCGTCACAATTGGCACAGACGTCTCACCCAGTGAAACAGAGTAATCGCAAATAAGACTAATTATACCGACTGTAAAATATGCGGAACGTCGACATCAAACTCGGTTTTCGATATCCCTGTCAATAATTTGTCAGTGTGTAATTTACATTTGTATATGAAATGTACAGACGTCTCAAGAACCATCAACGAAAAGGCAACTCAAAGTTTCACCTAGTTTTAAAATAACAATCTTGCAGTTTAGATGACGAACAATGGAGAGAGAACCCTGTTACATTGTACCCAAGAACTGCCCACCGGTAAGTAAACTGACAAACATTCTTTTAAAAAGCAGCTTAGGTTTCAGCGGAACTTGTGCTGACCAGTCGCGAGAGACTTCTTTGTTCAAATCGCGATGCTCTAATTACGGAGGAATTATTCAGTTCGTCTTGAGCATTATAACTTTGGTAGTATGTTTATAATATTCATAACCACTAGGTCGTTGCCACTGCTGGTGGACCGTTTGAGTCCCCGAGGGTATACATAAACCAAGTACCTGGTATTTCGGTACCAGCTGTTCATCTTATACTAAAGTAATATTTGGGACTGTTAACATCATTTAAATTCAAAAATGTTTATAAAGCTAAAATAGTCATTTCTACAGTGGTTACTCTTACACGGATTTCGGCTATACTTTTAGAGATATTATATGGCCTTGTATAATATCACTTTCTCTTTAGAAAATACACATAACATTAAAATTGGATCTCAACTGATGAAGTCTAATTGACAGAAACGATATCGTCTTCAGCATTATAACTTTGGTAGTATGTTTTTAATATTCTTAAATCTCCCAACATAATATTACTACAATAAAATGCAATGTTTTTCCAGACATTCAATGCATTTGTGACCAAATAGATATATGAAAAATTAAGTAAAATAAATATAGTTAACTACGAAAACATATTATATACAACAATGCGAATTATGATAAAGAATACAAAACATCGGTTTATTCAAAATATTGATCCTTTTGTTTTTGTGCGATAATATAGATTGTTTTTTGGACACATAGCCCAATACTAATAATGTTTTTGATCTACAACTGTATCGTAATTGTAAATCATTACACGGTATAGGACTGCATTGAAAATCAAATGGGAAAATGATAATACAAAAAAAAAAAACAATGGGGATGCTCATTCATGCTCATAGCACCTGATCCCATCTTTTCTGGAGCCTCGTGTTTATCCTTTGTCCATAAGATTTGTACTCTGTTGTTTTATTCTTTGAAGGACAGAGATTACATAAGTATATATTTTGATGTTATTATAAAAATCACTGGTACCAAAGTATTAACTATCAGAAAGTTCAAATGACAGTATACAAATATATATATTTTAAATTGGACAACCATGGAACCCCTCTTGGAAATAAATCTAGATGTTTGACCATCTGTCATGGCCGAGTAGGCGCCCCCTGTTGATCGTTCCGATCCGCAGTCCACATTCCAAATCTAAACAAATGGCGAACACATCTACAACCAGTATAGATGATTCAACAACTACTGGCGGAATAATGAATCAACATTTCAATAAAAATGGCATAGCTTACCGTACAGACATATTATTAACACTATTACAAATCGATTAACCATTGTGCCATACAGTTGTATGTTGTCAATCACAGACTGTGTATAACAGAAGAAATGTTATCTCTAAGTGCAAATGCAGGTCATTGAGTTGTGCACAGTCGTTTCTTTCAATACAATTTCCCATCGCAACGTATTATAAATTTAATCTACTGTTTAACATACTGAGGCGAATAACGGTTTCAAAACCTACACTCCACAATATACCTGTTTAAACAATAAAAAAGTAGTTCCATTTATAAATATAGGGATTCATATAGGGTTCATTACCGAACTAAAAATCAAACGAAAAGCATACATACAATACAATGAACAAAATACATAATGTGCATGTCTATGAAATAAAAAAAAAATACACAGTGTACATATATATGAAATAACAAAATACACTGTGTATATGTATATAAAATAACAGAATACAGTGTATATGTATATAAAGTAACAAAATACACAGTGTATATGTATATAAAAATCTCAGATACCAAAGTATTAATCAATAGGATGTCCAGGACATAGATACAAATCCGGTAAAAATGGACAAACACGGACCTCTGGAAACCAAGAGGTGGGATCAGGTGCCATGGAGGAGTAAGCATCCCCCTGTCGACCGGTCACACCCGCCGTGAGTCCACAGTCAAGTCCAATGAAACACGTGAGGAGTGTATCCTCGTCACAATTGGTACAGACGTCTCAACAACCGCCAACGAAAAGGCAACTCAACATTTCACTCAGCGAAACAGAGTTGTCGTAAACAAGACTATTATACCGACCATAAAATTTGCGGAACGTTGACATCAAACGCGGCTTTCGATATCCCTGTGTCAACAATTTGTCAGTGAGATTTTACCTCTGTATATGAAATCTTCATATGTTGTGCACGCCCTGGCATATCGGATCATTTGTGAAATATAAACTCCATATGCAGGTGACTGAGGAATATAACTACTTAAATGTGGAAAATTTACGATGGGAAAGCCGAAATCGTCGCGTTTATCGTATAGCTTAGTTGCTAAATTCCCGTCTGTGTTTATATTAAGTAAAATGTCTAAGTATGAAGCGTGTGTGCTTGATTCTGTTGTATCTTTAATTTCTAGTTCGCTGGGATATATCGCATTGACATATGTATGAAAATTGTCATTATTAATTGACGTCGTCGATATATCTAAATGTCAAATTAAAGGACACCGCTAACTGTTTCTTCTTTTGATTCAGCAGTTTCTGAATGAAGTCTGCTTCGTATCAATAAAGGAACAGGTCGGCCAATAAAGGAGCACAATTGGTTCCCATAGGAATGCCGACAGTTTGTTGAAAGACCACGTCTCCGAACATTACAAATATATTGTCTATTAGAAATTCCAGCATGTTTTTATATCAACTTCAGTATACTTATGTGTAGAATCAGAGTGGTGTTTGACGAAATAAGTATCCTGATAGCCAATCACTAGATGAAATAACAAAATACACAGTGTACATATATATGAAATAACAAAATACACAATGCATATGTATATGAAATAACAAAATACACAGTGTACATATATATGAAATAACAAAATACACAGTGTATATGTTTATAAAATAACAAAATACACAGTGTACATAGATATAAAATAACAAAATACACAGTGCATATGTATATAAAATAACAAATACACAGTGCACATATATATGAAATAACAAAATACACCAGTGTATATGTATATAAAATAACAAAATACACAGTGCACATATATATGAAATAACAAAATACACAGTGTATATGTATATGAAATAACAAAATACACAGTGTATATGTATATAAAATAACAAAATACACAGTGTATATGTATATAAAATAACAAAATACACAGTGCACATATATATGAAATAACAAAACACACCGGTGTATATGTATATAAAATCACAAAATACATAGTGAAGATATATATATGAAATAACAAAATAAAAAATCTACATATATGAAATAACAAAATATATATTTATTTACATGTATTTGAAATAAAAAATACATAGTGTACAAGTATATAAAATAAAAAAATACACACGTATATGTATTTGAAATGTTTAACAACATTTTACCAACATAGATATTTTTCACTTTTTGTCTCAAGATTTTACGCGTTGTGGACGCTTATTTAACTTTTACTTGTGTTTTAATTTTTATTTGATATAAACCGACTGTCTGTCTCAGTTATATACAGAACAGTGTATATAATTGTGTGCTTAAATTGTTTCTATAAAAAAAAGAATATCACCCAGTTACTGTAAAAATATCATAAATATAATGCGAAAGTTAAATTCCTCAGGAAGATAGTGTCTGTCAATTAGACTTCATCAGTTGAGCGTCAACTCAAAATAGATACTTTTAAGAAAAAATGACATCATACAAGGTCAAATGTTAAACCTAAACGTATAGCCAAATCCGTCTCAAAGTAACCACTGTAAAAATAAGATTTTCTTAGCTTTTGAAAAATTTAGAACCCAAATTGTGTTAGCAGTGCGAAATATTACTTTAGTATAAGATTATCAGCTGGTACCGAAATATCAGGTGCTAGGTTTATGTATACCCTCCGAGATTCAAACGGTCCACCAGCAGTGACATCGACCTAGTAGTTATAAATTTAATAAAAATAAAACCGAAATACCAGGTACTAGGTTTATGTATACCCTCGGGGACTCAAACGGTTCACCAGCAGTGACAATGACCTAGTGATTATAAATATTATAAATATAATACCGAAATACCAGGTACTAAGTTTATGTATACCCTCCGAGACCCAAACGGTCCGCCAGCAGTGACAACGACCTAGTGGTTATAGATATTATAAATATAAGACCGAAATACCAAGTACTAGGTTTATGTATACCCACAGGTACTCAAACGGTCCACCAGCAGTGGCAACGACCTGGTGATTATAAATATCATAAACATGATACCAAAGTAATAATGTTCCATGTAATATAATCTGTTCCATTCCTCTGTTGACATTAAAAAGATACTGGATATTATAATATATATTTGTAATGTCTGGAGAACAAGTAGTCCATCAAAATGGGAACCAGCTGTGTCCCTTTCTTGGCTAACCTGTTCCATCTGATCAAAAGAAGAAAAAGTTAGCGGTTGCCTTTATTTTGACATTAAGTTTTGACAATTTACAAATATAATTATGACGTGCGATATTTTCCCCACGAACTAGAGATTAATGACATAAGAGAATCACTTTTCCTACTCAGACATTTTACTTATTATAAACACAGACAGAAAATTAACAACCATGCTATCTGAGAAATGCCACGATATCGACTTTCCCATCGTATTTTTCAGATTTACATAGTAATATCCCACAATCGCTTGCATTAGGAGTTTATATTTTACGAATGATCATATGCCAGGTTATGTTCAACGTATAAACATTCCATACACAGTTGTAAACTACATACTTACAATTTATTGGCACAGGGATATAAAAATCGCATTTGATGTCAATATTCCGCATATTTTACGGTCAGTATAATATACTTGCTTGCGTTTACTCTTTGACTTAACGAACTTGTTGAGTTGCTCGTTCAATAGTGGTTGTTTATTCGTCTGTACCAAATGTGACGATGGTGTGTTCCCCAATTATTTCGTTTGAATTTTACCGTGGCTCTAGTCGGGTGTCACCGGTCAACAGTGGATGCCTATTTATCCATGGAACCTGATTCGACCTCTTGAATCAAAGAGTCCGTGTTTGTCTTCTTTTTACTAAATTTGTATTTATATTCTTGACATCCTGAAAAATTATACTTTTGCATCTGAGATTTATATATTCCAATTACAAGTACACTGAATACGATATGATCATGATACTGGAATTCCTAATGAATAACATCGTCGTTTTGCTGGAAAAGTTTCCAGGAGATACGATATTCCAATGGGTACCAATTATGCCAATCTCCTGGCTGACATATTTTTGTGTTCGTATGAAGCGGAATTTATACACTGTCTCCACACCAAAGAAACAGTTAGCATCTCATTTCAGTTTTAATTTCAAATACATTGACGACGTCCTGTCTAAAATAATCAAGATTATTTTTAGAAACATCACATGCATAATGTTGAGCTTGAGATCAATGAGACGACAGAGAGCAACACATCTGCTTCCTACCAAGATTTACTCTGTCAATTGGAAAGGGCGGTCAAATTCAAAAATCTATTTATGACATCAATTTCCGTGTCACGAACTTCCCGTCTTGAGTAGCAATCTTCCTACCAATGCTTTTTCCATTTCACGACTTATACTTAATAACAGGGCATGCTCCACATATGAATATTTTATTATGAGAGCAACAAGACTCACCAATAAACTATTCACTCAAGGATACGTTATTGAATGCTTAAAATCGACACTAAAGAAAATTTATCACGTCATTTGATTTAATGCACCAATGGATATTGATATCAATAAGGCGACAGAGATAAAAAAAAAAACCCAGGATCATGATGATGTCACAAGTGGCAGGTAATTTCAAATTATATTTTGAAGTATTATACTTACAAAATCATCATGCCCCGGCTGGGGTTCGAACTTTCGACTTACGGTACAAACCGTCTGGCTCCCATGCTCGACTTCCTAAGCACTCTGCCATCTACACATTCACAAAAAATAATGTTTTGATAACGGTGAGTAGAGTTCCAAACATGAGAACTCGGTCGTAGAGATAGAGGTGAATGGTTTTTATCCTTATGTAAATGATGATGGATCTGACGATGCATGTAGAGTTAAACAAGTACATATAAAGCACAAATACCAATACAACATTGAGCATTCACCTAGGATCAGAAATGATACTATCTGTGTAAATAAATCATACATAAAACACAAATACAGAAATAGCACGGTAGCTACAAACTCACCATACCCCGGCTGGGGTTCGAACTCTCGACCTACGGCATCAACCGCCTGGCTTGTTATCCCTGTATTTGTGTTTTATGTATGATTCGTACTGGTTATTCAGGAAACTAGAACTATAATTTGTGTTGTGTGTTTAAGTTAAACTAAGGACGTCTTACTGAGAAATATGATCGTCTTCAGCAATTTGTTCTCCTTTCCTTGCAAAACTAAACCTTTGATATTCTGTTTATAATATTTTAACATTTCAATTTTTTCTGCAGTTTGCTTTGGAAATCTATTTCAATTAGTTTTGTTTTAATTCCACGTCTCCGTGGACGGGGTTTTATTAGCATTCATGAAAACGTCTTTATTACACGTTTCCGTAGACGGTGTTTTATCACCATTTGTGAATATGTCTTAATTCCACGTTTCCTTAGCCGTGGGTTTTTAGCATTCGTGAAGATGTTTTGATACCACGTTTCCGTAGACCAGGTTTTGTTTGCATTCTTGAAGATGATTTATATCCATGTCTCCTTAGACGACGTTTTGTTAGGATTCGAGAAGATGTTTTAATTCCACGTTTCTTTTGACAGAGTTTTATTACAAACTTGATATTTTCGTTACTCTTGCCTTATAAGGTCGAGTTTTGCCCTTGTTGCAGGAAAATCCTGCACAACAGTATTCAAGTAAACCTCTGTTTCTTCTTCCCTATCAAGATCATTTTCCCCACCTTTTGAGATGGGGCTCTTGACAACGCATCTGCAGAGTACATATTTTGCAAGGCCCTCGAAAACGTTGGCGAGAACATCGACGTCCTACTTTAGATACAGATCATGATAGTCCACGAGCGTCTTACACTCAAATTCGTGCCACACTTTTTGTGCGTGGTCGTAGTCCGCGGCACCGATGTCGCTGTCGCTCAGGGAGCTGTAAAACTTTTCTTTGGGCGGTAAACTCGTCTCGTCGAACCGTTCGAACGAATTGACGTATTCGTACGGGTAGACCCTCTTGCGTTTGATCAACTCGGCCCTTCTCCGAAAGCTCGATCGGTGATCGGGAAAGTCGGTCGCGATTTCGACCAGACCGGCCAACGACCGGGCCATGAATTGGAAACTGTCTATGAATTAAAGTTGTCCGAGAGAGAACGAGACGAATTTCTCCGGGTTTTGCGCATTGCAGACGATCTTTCCCGTCACCCGCGCGATCTCGCGAATGATGAGGTGGGAGTCGTAACCCTTCAGGTTGTGAAAGACGACGTTGATCTTGGTGACTTTTTTCTTGACCTGTAACTGGAGGTCACACTTTTGTGGGCCGTGCCACTATATTTTCCGATTATGTGGCAGTGGTCCGCACCATCACGCCTCTGCATTCTACTTCTTCTTTCCAGATTTGCTCCCGGATCGCTCCTCGGACCTCTTCTAAACGGAGTCGTTCGGCCAATTCCTATTTCGCGGAAAGGTTATTTCTTTCCAATTGGCTTATTCGAGCCAATAACTCCGAGTCGCCGTCGTCGTTCGGCCCACTCAGTCTGCACACGAACTCGTCTTCCGACGCCCTCTCCTCCTTTTCGTCGTCTTTCAACAATTATTTCAACCTCTTAATCTTTGCCAATTTCTCCATTCTCGCGGAAATGGTCTTTCTTCGGCGAAATAATAGGTATAGGTAGGAGTTTGCCCAATCTCTCCTCTAGATCGAATCCCCCTTCTCGCATATCCGGCACTTCTCGCTCTCTCGTGGCGCCTCCATTCCCTCTTCCCCCACGCGATCGGGGTCTTGACGGCAAAGACCTCGTTTATTTTATTTTCCTCCTCCTTCATCGCTTGCAAGAATTAAAGGCCGCGTCGGGCCGCGATAGACGACGGGTACCTCAGTTTTGTGCCTCCAGACAACCTGATAACGTATCCGTAGGCGCCGATTGTTTGCCGAGCTTTTCCTCGAAAGGTATTTGAAGTCGGCATAGAGGACGGCGGAGACCTGTAACCGCCTTGTCCAGTTTCCGAACGAATGCGTGGTATTTTCCTCGGGCATGACCGTGTCCGTGACAAATTCGTCCATCCCCTCACATTTTTCTCTATGCTTTATTAGCAACTCCTCCCGCGACCACAAGTAATGGCAGAGATCGCAGAGGAATTTTTTTACCTTGTGATTACTCTGGGAGAAAAACAGCGCTGACGTGCTCTTGATCTAGAATCAATGCTCGTTTTTACCGTCTCTCAACAACATCAGACAGATGCGTTCCATCTTCCTCGGCTGCTCCGATGCATGATATACCTCGATGCCCCGTTCGCCCCACCCGTAAACGTTTATGGCAAGCCCGTTCAGACATTCGACGATAGGAACTTGGATTCTGGGCATCGGAAAATCGACGCCCGTCATGTCCAGTTCATTCAAATAGTCTTTGTATTTAGTCATTCGTTCGCGATGGGCTTTACTATCGTCGTGGTGCAACTGTGCCAGTATGGCGTACATTAAGCACTTCTCGTCTTTATTTTCAACGTTGATGATGCACTTTTTCGCCGCAAAACCGAGTGGGAGGGGAATGTACGAGCTGCCGGCCAAAGGTTGGTAAGTGGCGAAGTTCAAAAACATCGTCAAACAGCGATCTATCGTCCACCTTCATTCCGACATGTTTGCCACCGGAATGACATCCAACAACCCACTTTCGATCTCGAGATAAAC
The DNA here is from genome assembly GCA_030159075.1 of Atrina japonica. NCBI lineage: Eukaryota > Metazoa > Mollusca > Bivalvia > Pterioida > Pinnidae > Atrina > Atrina japonica. The sequence continues at coordinate 656,466 of BROG01000217.1, read as the reverse complement.
CTCTTCTACCCCCTCTTCCGAAAGATTGGCACGCGGGCGGCTGTGAAACGTCCTTACAACTATGTCGCCTTCCTTCTCGAAAGGCACTTCTAGGACAATATAAAAAATTCCCAGATACCAAAGTATAAATCAATAAAATGTCCAGGACATAGATACAAATCCGGTAAAAATAGACAAACACGGACCTCTGGAAACCAAGAGGTGGGATCAGGTGCCATGGAGGAGTAAGCATCCCCTGTCGACCGGTCACACCCGCCGTGAGTCAACATTCAAGTCCAATGAAACACGTGAAGAGTGTATCCTCGTCACAATTGGTACAGACGTCTCAACAACCGCCAACGAAAAGCAACTCAACATTTCACTTAGTGAAACAGAGTAGTCGCAAACAAGATTATTATACCGATCATAAAATTTGCGGACCGTTGACATTAAACGCGGTTTTCGATATCCCTGTGTCAATAATTTGTCAGTGAGTAGTTTACCTCTGTATATGAAATCTTCATATGTTGTGCACGCCCTGGCATATCGGATCATTTGTGAAATATAAACTCCATATGCGGGTGACTGAGGGATATTACTACTTAAATGTGGAAAATTTACGATGGGAAAGCCGAAATCGTCGCGTTTATCGTATAGCTTTGTTGCTAATTTTCTTGCTGTATCAAAAGAAGAAAACATTTCCCGTCTGAATCAAAAGAAGAAAAAATTAGCGGTGTCCTTTAATTTGACATTTAGATATATCGACGACGTTTTGTCAATTAATAACGACAATTTTCATACATATGTCAGTGCGATATATCCCAGCGAACTAGAAATTAAAGATACAACAGAATCAAGCACACACGCTTCATACTTAGACATTTTACTTAAAATAAACACAGACGGGATATTAGCATGTAAGCTGTACGATAAACGCGACGATTTCGGCTTTCCCATCGTAAATTTTCCACATTTAAGTAGTAATATCCCTCAGTCACCCGCATATGGAGTTTATATTTCACAAATGATCCGATATGCCAGGGCGTGCACAACATATGAAGATTTCATGTTCAGAGGTAAACTACTCACTGACAAATTATTGACACAGGGATATCAAAAACCGCGTTTAATGTCAACGTTCCGCAAATGTTACGGTCGGTATAATAGTCTTGTTTGCGACTACTCTGTTTCACTAAGTGAAATGTTGAGTTGCCTTATCGTTGGCGGTTGTTGAGACGTCTGTACCAATTGTGACGAGGATACACTCCTCACTTGTTTCATTGGACTTGAATGTGGACTCACGGCGGGTGTGACCGGTCGACAGGGGATGCTTACTCTTCCATGGCACCTGATCCCACCTCTTGGTTTCCAGAGGTCCGTGTTTGTCAATTTTTACCGGATTTGTATCTATGTCCTGGAAATTATATTGATTTATACTTTGGTATCTAAAATTTTTATATTTACTTAGTCCATGACTCGACCGTAATGGGGTCTCAACGTGGCTCGATGAGCGTCATCCTCTCGTTCTCCCACGCCCATCACCCGGTCGAACCTCGGTCTCACGCCGCGTTCCAGCTCGTAGCGAATTTCCTCCTCCGTCGTCGTGCCGCGGACGTAGTTGGAGACGGCAACGTAGATCTTCTTCATCTACCACACTCCCCGTTTGTACAGGTCTCTCATCTTCGACAGAACGTTAATTTTTTTCTTCCACACGTATGTCATGGCAAATTCTCCCGAAAATATGGAACCGCATAGCCGGCCATTTCCTGCGTAAATGACGGGGAGATATCTCTAAATCCGTCGAGTGGGGCCGTAGGCACCCGATGACCGAAGGTCCGTCAGCGGTTCCGGTGAATGGTGCTCGGTGAGCGGTGGTCGGTGGTCGTCGGTGATGGGAGGGCTGGAAGCCCATCTGCCGGGCCCTTAACAAGCGTGGGTGGCCTTTTGACCTGTGATGATCTCGGGATTTTCGGAAGAAATCTTTACATTTAAACTCGGGGGCGATATTGAGGCGATGAGGGGAGTTTATGATAAAAAGGGCCGATATGTAGGGGGATGGAGAGGAGGGGAGGGGGCACTATGTGGAGTTTTGGGAGAAAAAGTTGGCGATGTGAGGGCAGGGGGTCCCGATGTCCCGGGCCCCCTTTTTCACATCATACATACACGATCAGAGACATTGTCAAAACCACCGGACAGACTGAATTTTTAATGTTTTATAAACATGTGTGCTGTAGCAAATTGTTTTGTATTAGCTGCAGGACTTGATAAAGTTTCAGAGAGATTAATTGACTTAGATAGAGGAATGTGATATATTGTAATTGTTCTCTTAAACTTTGTGATTAGGTTAAATGTTCTTGTCTATCAACACTTCATTGTCATTATCTTAATGTCCTTTAATGTGTCGCAGTGGATTATGTTTTCCGGATGGGTGTGCATGAGTTACTCTTTTTTTCTGCACCTGACCATAGCAGACGCTATGAGACTTTGTACATATGTTAATACGTTAACTTATATTAAACAATTGATATTCAACATCGCTTCATGGTTATTATATAAAAACTCACAACATGACTTGGTGTCATGATAGTTGATATAATAGTCTTGTTTGCTATTACTCTTTTTCACTAAGTGAAATGTTGAGTTGTCTGTTCAGTAGTTGTATATCAGATACCAAAGTATAAATCATTAGGATGTCCTGGGTATAGGTACAACTCTGATTAAAAATGGACAAACACCTTCCGTGAGTCAACAGTCAAATCGAAATGAAATACGTGAACGAATCCTCGTCAAAATTGGCCCAATTTTTATCAGATTTGTACAGATATCCTGGTCATCTTAAAGATTTATACTTTGGTATCTCAGAATTTACATGTTTGTTCCTAATTTACTGATGAAATTTTGGGTTGCCTGTTCGATGGTGATTGTTGGGTCATCTGTTCGATAGCGGTGATTATTGTGTCGTGTGTTCGGTGGTGGTGGTTGTTAAGTCGCCTGTTGGGTGGTGTTCGTTTGTCTGTTCGGTGGTGATGGCTGTGCGGTCGTCTGTTCGTTGATGGATTGCCTGTACGGTGGTGGTTGTTGGGTCGCATGTTTGGTGGCGATGGCTGTTGGTTCGTCTGTTCGTTGATTGTGCTTGTTGAGTCGCCTGTACGGTGGTGGATGTTGGGCCGCCTGTTCGGTGGTGGTGGTTTTTGGGTTGCCTGTTTGCTGGTGGTGGCTTTTGGGTCGCCTGTTCGGTGGTGGCTGTTGGGTCGTCTGTTCGGTGGTGGTGGTTGTTGTGTTGCCTGGTCAGTGATGGCGGTTGCTGGGTTGCCTGTTCGGTGGTGGTTGTTGGATCACCTGTTCGGTGGTGGTTGGTGGGTCGCCTGTTCTGTGGTGGTTGTTGTTGGGTCGTTCGTTCGGTGGTTGTGGTTTTTGAGGAGCCTGTTCGGTGGTGGTGGTTGTTGTTGGGTTGTCTATTCGGTGGTGGTTGTTAGGTCGCATAATCTTTGTGGTTGTTGGGTCGGCTGTTCGATGATGGTTGCTGGGTCGTATGCCCGGTGGTGTTGGTGTATGTTGGGTCGTCTGTGAGTATTGTGGAAGGATTTACCTTACATGATTTATTTGAATTTAACTGTGGACTCGCGGATGAACCTGGTCCCACCTCTTTCCGCTATACGTATCTGTGCAGTATTCATCGGATTTGTGCATCATCTGACGGATCATCTGACGATTAATACTTTGATATTTGTGGTTTTTATATTACGTGTATAAAGAGAATCATTAACATTTAAGAATATATATCAAATAAGAAATAAAATGGTCTGATTGTGAATAGGGCTTGTCTGATTGAAATAACTTTTGCATAATGGAGTAATCTCCCTCTGTCAACTACTGTGAAAACAAAACGTGCAAGATAGAAATTAATGTGGAGTGAGTGTTTGATTGGCACATCCGAAATTGTCCTTATAATGAATATTCAAACAAGATCTTCGTTATATGAATGGCGTCAACGATATAGATCCGATAAAATACTGGGAAAGAGTTCACCGGAAGCAAGCGACAGTTTTCGTTTCTCAACAAAACCTGACATAGAAAATCTTAATACACAAATGATACAAAGGATATAAAAGATAAATGACATATTGCTGTCACTCAATGAATGTCGATTGCATTGTATATGAGATGAGCCATGTACATGGAGTTATAATGTTATATCTGTTTATGTGTAAATCGTTTTTAAAGGTTCGGACAAGTGGGTTATGTGGGCAGAATGGTAGGCTTTGTTGTCCAAAATACAATTCGCAAGAGCCTCCACCTGTCATGATTAAAAAGCCACATACGCACACAGAAGGTTTCTGAGAAATTAGTCAATGTAATACACAAACAAAATATTATCTAAATTAATTCTTTAAATCCTTGAAAAAGTTCACAGTCGATTAATCATTCCGAATACACAAAAAAAACGGAACAATTAGACAAATAATATGATCGATTACGAATACAATGTTGGTTTTGGTGGTGTAATTCCGGAATTACATGAATCGCCATTACAGCAGTAGTGACAAACATATCGTCCAACCAACGGCGAACTTGAGTCATCGATACAAGCATCCACATCTGATGTTTCATCTAACCATTCTCTTCTGCACGTGGCTTCATCAACACACCTAAAGGAAATGTATGATTCTAATAAAACAGTTTTGTATCCATGTAGATTCTTTTATAGATGAAAATATGACGACTGTATTGCTTGGAAATTGTAAAGGTACCATTCTTAATATCCTATTATTCTTATTATCAAAATATATATTTATCACTGTAAAGCTATAAATGTTATATCAACTCTTTGTCAGGCATTAGAATATAAAAATTACGGATACCAAAGTATAAATCATTTGGATGTCCAGTATATAGGAACAAATATGCTAATAAATGGACAAACACGGACCTCTTAAAATCAAGGGGTAGAATCAGGTGTCATGGAGGAATAAATATTCCCTGTCGACCTGTCACACCCACCGTGAGTCCATAGCCAAATTAAAATGAAATACGCGAGGAACGAATCCTCGTCATAATTAGTACAGACGTCTCAACAACCGCCATCGAACAGGTAAACAAATAAGAAATATTGAAAAGTATATTGCAATATCTCAGAATGAATTTTCTTCTTTCAACAAAAAATGTTTTTTCAGTTAATGTACATTTAGTAAATTGTATAAACATTGTATCAAAGTGTGCGTGAAACTCTTTATTTGTATTTGTCATGTTTGTAATGTTATTTTCTTCATATAATTCAATAATAAAAAAATCATAAATTGTAAAGATCGGATTTTAGTGACATTCATTCTACAACATAACGACGTTATAACTACTACATTACTATATACGCTGGTTTTCTCCAATCATCGCACTGACCCGTAACGTCACTGTATTGTTTTGCACATTTTAACTCTCACATTGAAATATTGATTTAACTAAATAATGTTCATTTTACGATAAGATTGTAAACGAATATCTTGTCCGTGTTGAATCTAATCATAAGCTATAGACTAATTTGTTTGACGGTCCGTTTATGGTTGGTCATTTGCCTTTGACATGGTTTATCGTTATATAGAATTATTTCATCATTCCCCCAAGGTTGCGGATTGTGGCGATGGAGATCGGTAATGCTTGTGTTCACTCGATTTTACTGTTAGCATGAATTACCTTGGAATTCTGGTCATAATTTCATTTTTCATGGTCAAGTAATTGGTTCAAAGCTCTTTAAAACATAAAGTCTCTCACATCTAGGCAACCGATTTTGTAAGTAAGTTTGCCAGTATATCTGCGGTCTGCCGCAAAGAGTTAATTTATAAACACGTTTTCCATTAAGCACTGTCCAATATTTCTGCGGTCTACCGTAAACCGTTAATTTATAAACACTTTTCCATTATGCACTGTCCAGATCCGCGGACGAGTAATGACATTCCGTTACATTAACATGATTCTCTATTTTTACACCATTTTAATAGACCTTTTCCAAGTTGTTCCATTCCATTCAGTTTTGTCGAAATAGTTTGTAGTCAAGTGAAGTCAATAGAAATAATCTCTAGGTAACTTCCGGTTTCGTAATGTTTATATTGACAACATTCAATGAAATGTTTTACAGTTCGTTTGAGAGTGAAAAAAGTAGAGCTAAGCGTTCTTTCTTAAAACTTTATATATACTCTTTAACTGTAAGAGATGGAGGTAAGATTTTTTCTTTGAAGATGTATACTATAATGACGAACTGTGAAGTAACTGAACAGCTCGATTAACTTAGATCTGAGTACTCAAGTTATACGTATAAGACGTTTAAAGGTGATACCAAAATGTCATATTACCTTTTATATATCTTGCTATTCCCAGACACGTCGTATTGTATATCAGTTTGACAAAAATCCTTGCCTTCAGGACATTCCGTCGGATGACCAATATAAATAAATCGAAGATTACATGGCGTATTGGTTTGTAGATCCCCACACTGGAAACATTTTCTACTGGCTGGTGACATGAAAATAAAACGTTAAGAAAACTTAAAAATCGTAAAATTAATGTGTCATGGAGAGTGAACACGAAAACAATATTTCTACTATGTGTGCGCGTGATTACTAGTACGGATCTAGAGGGGGTAAATAATTAGTATGTGGGCACGTAGTAGCTGAGCCAATCATATGGAATGGTTTAAAAATAGATATGGGAATATGGGAAATCCAGTATAGTTTGAATTATTGACGGATCTAGAGGGGATTATGGGAATTGGCAATTAGGCTTAAAGCACTGGATAATTCTGTATATTTTGAATTATGTGTTTGATATTTCTATTAGCTTAAGACATATACACAGACCTTTTAGGGGATATGGTATTGATCCACCACAATTTCACCCTATATTAGATATATCGACGACGTTTTGTCAATTAATAATGACAATTTTCATACATATGTCAATGCGATATATCCCAGCGAACTAGAAATTAAAGATACTACAGAATCAAGTACACACGCTTCATACTTAGACATTTTACTTAATATAAACACAGACGGGAAATTAGCAACTAAGCTATACGATAAACGCGACGATTTCGGCTTTTCCATTGTAAATGTTCCACATTTAAGTAGTAATATCCCTCAGTCACCTGCATATGGAGTTTACATTTCACAAATGATCCGATATGCCAGGGCGTGCACAACATATGAAGATTTCATATACAGAGGTAAACTACTCAATGACAAATTATTGACTCAGGGATATCGAAAACCGCGTTTAATGTCAACGTTCCGCAAATTTTATGGTCGGTATAATAGTTTTGTTTGCGACTACTCTGTTTCACTAAGTGAAATGTTGAGTTGCCTTTTCGTTGACGGTTGTTGAGACGTCTGTTGAATTGTGACGAGCATACACTCCTCACATCTTGGACTTGACTGTGGACCAACGGCGGTGTGACCGGTCGACGGGGAGCTTATCCTCCATGGCACTGATCCCACCTCACATGAGGTCCGTTCCATTTTTACCGGATTTGTATCTATGCCCTGGACATTCTATTGATTTATACTTTGGTATCTGGAATTTTTATATTGATGCCGTATTAACTTTAATTTTACAAAAATAATTCATTCTTTTTTTTAATTTATCAACTAAAGGATCACTCGGAAATCGACACATGTGGTAAATCCGTATTCACAACCCCAAAAAGTGATCGATTTCACTATTATTTAAAAATAATATTTATCTGTTTGATAGGACTACTCTCTTTAGTTCAAATGTAGAACAGAATTCCAACGTGTTAATGTGTGCGGCAATATTTCTCATAGGGATCGAGTTTTACGACTCGTTCAGAAATTGTTTGGGAGCCTGGGGGTGCAGAGCCTATTTTTGTTTCTAGACACAAAACTACACCTGTTAATCCGCTAATATATAGCCTTTATTATCTATTTCCAACGAAGTTTGATTCAAACAAATAATCCATATCAGAGATAAATTCTATAAAATCTGGAGTAAGCTCCCCCATATTGTTTGATTTTTTCAAGACTAATTTGTAGCTTCCAGACACTAAATTATGACCTCTTTACCCTGAAGAAAATATTTCATTGGTAGATTATTAACGCCTGTAAATTCACCAAACATTTAATTTGAATGCTAAGGGTTCGGGTGTATGCTCACACTGAACATTTTCGAATTTTTCAAGGGACAGACTTTATTTTGTGGGTCTGAGGTATCATCAGAATTGTATTTAATTTCACAAGTGCTATATGGCCTTTTTACATTCTCCAAACATTGAATTGGCATATATTGGAATACCCCATACGTGTGTTTGAAACGCCACATATGATTTGCTCCGCTATTACGTACGCACGTGTTAGCTAGTGTGTGCACACTTAGTAGATTTTTTCATGTCATCTCCGTCATGTTGTAAATTTTGAATTTATTGGGTGGGTGTAAATAAAAAAATTGCAACATGACAATGTAAATTTTGTATTTACACCAACCCAGTAAATTCAAACTTTACAACATGTCATCTCCATGATACCATATCAAATCGTTGTAGTGAAAATATAATTAGAATCACACTTAAAGGTCGTGGACTAAATTGTTATTCATTGACTTTTTGACAAATAGAATTAGGGCCAATTTTATTGTTGCTTTTATTATTATTATTATTATTATTATTATTATTATTATTATTATTATCTCTACATGAACTAACAAAACTGTGTAACCATTGACAGTGATAATGCAAGAGCGATATCTATATCACGTAAAATCACATCAATAAGTAAACCCTAAACCTAGTCTCAATCAGTTGAATTAACTGGGAAAAACAGTTTTAACTTTTTTAAAAAATCAGGTTTATTTGCATACCAAATACTCAACAAAACATTTTTTGACATAAACTTTGTTATAACATAAAAAATAATGGCCGATCAAACACGTGTTTAATTATAATATCTGAATCTAATGGAGTCAAATAGTGCACAAGGATATCCACGTGACATTTTGTCTCGATAAGTCAATTAAAAAAGAAGAATTTTACCTTTTTGAGTGGTTGTTGTAGCAACTGAAATCAGTGAAAATATTTTATTAGCCATAAGAAAAAAGATTTTCAACTACGTGTATAAGTAGTTGAACATTTTAATATTTATCGTTTTATATTTATGGCGAATACAAATTCCAATTATATATTCTAGAAGTATGTAATACCTAATTATAGATAAAACATGATATACAGCGCTTGTGATTAATGGGATATAACTTACATTCCCTGTATTTTTGCCATTTATATATTGCATGTATAAAACCAATATATTTTTTTTAATTACAACTCAAGTATTGACGTCTTTTTTGGCAGAAACTATCGTCATTAGTATTTATTTTGGCGCTTTTCTACAAAACTAACATATGTTTATACATCTACTTCTATAACGTTTCTGGGAGGGGCGGGGTGATTATGATGGTGGAATTTTACAGTTTACTGTGATTTCCCGGTAGTCGATTTTGTCCTAAAATGACCGCTAAGATAGGACTTAAACTCGTTTTCTTTATCGTAAAAAGTAAAAACGAATATATATATATATATATATATATATATATTGTATATTCCGTATCTTGTGCATTCACTATTCCGGCCGAAATGTATACACCAAGTGATTAAATAAGGGGTAATTACAAGTGTAATCCGGGCAGGTAGATAACTGTTGTAATAGATATTTATTTTCAGAACAAACACCATACTCGTTCCGTGCTTGACTAAAAATGACGAGTACAAACCTACTGCACTATACAATGTATTTAACCTCCTCTGTATATATTGTAACGTGCCGGGGGTCGACCGAGCACATTACATCACACATCCAGATGCTGACCGCGCTTGCCTAAATGCTAACCGTCCAGTCACAAAAGCTAACTGATGGAGTAGATAGTTCATCTGCCTATATGAATGTTACAATATACTTGTTTGGTACAAGTCAAATAATTTTTATACACAATAAACGTGAAACGTCATTTCTATTTGTTCTATCAACGTCAAGAAGCGTCTATCATCATTGTCAAACTTACTTATATCTCTGGCTGAACCGTTATTTGTTCTGGACAGTTTTACTAATATGATAGCACTTTATTTACACATATCATACCTGTTGATGTAGTGGGTTGTACCGTCGTCGTTGTAGTAGTAGTAGTAGTAGTAGTAGTAGTAGTTGTTAAAATTAAAATATATGTTCATCACTATATATTATTTACTTCCATTCTAGATAATGGTACAATTGTAATTTTGTAATATATCCAATTTCATTATATCAGTTATATATCATACCTGTTGTAGTTGGTTGAATCGTGGTCGTTGTCGCAGTAGTAGTTGCTAAAATTAAAATAAATACATCGCTATATTTCATTTTCGTCCCTGTGTAGTTAATTATATGTACACAATTCTCAAAGTACGGAAAACCATACATAAAAGTACAAAATAATAAATCATGCAGATTAACATATATATTTTTAAATGCGACTAGTATGCATGAACATATTAATCATATCAATATTTTAGTATAATTCAAATATCTTAAAAGCAAGGTTAGTGGTTTGAAAAATGGTATCGCCCAATCCACATATTGCGAAGATATAGTCTTCTTAGTATTACTTGCAGTAAACAGTGCATGGAAATACTGATACTTTTTGTGGGAAATATTAACCATAATATTCGATAGCGTACCTGTAGTTGTCGACAGAACGGTCGTAGTAGTAGGAGCTACAATTACAAGAAAAATTATTATATGATTGTACACATTGGTTTGCTATGTTTCACTAAATGTTTGGGAGTGGATATAACGATTATGACGAGGATATATTCCATACATAATTCATTGGAAATTGATTATGGACTCACGACGGGTGTGACCGGTCACTAGAGATCAGTAATAGTCCAATATTCACCAGATTTACTGCAATGAAATAGACATGCCGATATGGTAGACACACTGATAAATGGTGTCCCTTCATATACTATTATCAAAAGGTAGAGACAGACTTTCAGTTTGGCAAAGGAAGTTTTGAAGTGGACCCTGTCTTGGTAGCCCTGACACTATAGCAACAACCGAAGAAAGACCATGATACAGGCATAATATAGCTAATATTCTTACAGAGGACCAAAAGATCCAATCGGTACAGACTTCTAATATTAAAAAAATCAGATACTAAAGTATAAATCTTTAGGATGTCCAGGATACAGGTACAAATCTGATAAAAATGGACAAACACGAACCTCTGAAGACCAAGAGGTGGGATCAGGTGTCAGGGAGGAGTAAGCAATCCCTGTCGACCGGTCACAACCGCCGTGAGTCCACAGTCAAGTCCAAATGAAATATATGAGGAACAAATCCTCGTCATAATTGGTACAGACTTCTCAACAACTACCAACGAAAAGGTTACTCAGCATTTCTCTCAGTGAAACAAAGTAATCGCAAAAAAGACTATTATACCGACCGTAAAATTTGTGGAACGTTGACATCAAACGCGGTTTGGTGAACGTGCCCTGGCATATCGGATCATTTGTGAAATATAAACTCCATATGCGGGTGACTGTGGGAAAATTTTCATTATTAATTGACAAAACGTCGTCGATATATCTAAATGTCAAATTAAAGAAAACACGAACTTTTTTTTCTTTTGATTCAGCAGTTTCTGAATGAAGTCTACTTCGAATGAATAAAGAAACAGGGCAGCCAATAAACGAGCACAATTGGTTCCCATAGGAATGTCGACAGTATTTTGAAAGACCATGTCTCCAAACATTACAAACATATTGTCTATTAGAAGTAAAATGGAAGTACCAATCGATAATCAAAAAGTCCATTATAACACGTCGAATAAGATGTGTAGTTGGACTCAACATCCGAACAATTCCGAATCCAAAACGGGATAAGACCAGGTGTCCGGAAGGTGTCAGCGTTTTCTGCTGGCCTGCTACACTCGTCGCAAACGTTCCATGGAAATCTTTCGAGTCAAATTCGGTAAAATGGTCAAGTTTGGTGATAAGGTCAAGTTCGGTGAAAAGCACGATTGGTGAAGGGAGTCACTCTCTGTGGCCTTGCTCCAGAATACTATCTAATATTTCTGAGAGGGGGACTTCATAATGTTTAACAAGATCCCCGTATCAACCATAAAACTTCTTTAACAACGACTCCAAGCGTTCAACAACGTAACCTTGTGTAAGTAGTTTATTGGCTAGTCGTCCAGTGTAATTTTAATGTTATTCTGTATTAGCTAGTCCAGGTCAAAAAGGGGTTCACAAGACTCCATCCCGCCCGGTTATATGAATTTTACTATAATAGTGTGTTGTGTCACTTGGATAATACTCACGTGTTTGCCGTTAAAATTATACATTCTGGCTTTGAATTTTTATCACATGTGCTCGCACCGATCTATTAGACCTCCGTTTATCATCAAAGTGTGTAAAAGGTCATTTTCGGTACTCAATTACAATCATATGACGACTTCAAACATAGAGGGGAGGACATTGAGTGCAGTGAAGTAACTCTACCAAATGTATCACCGAGGCCCAATAAAATATTCATTAAAAATAATACGTCTCACATACCAGGCTCACAATTTTTCAATCAGCCCATGTAGGTTTAAACATTTTTTTCTGTTAGCCAGAGAAACTGTTTTCTGTATTTGATTGTTAAAATATTTATCGATATCATACCTTTTGTTGTTGTTGGTTGGTGCGTCGTACTAGTAGCTACAATAGAAGCATCATCACTTTTAATTCCCAATATAAACAAGATGCTCACCAAAGTGTCAACTGTTGGTTTTCTCAGATGACAATAAACAGAAAACGAAAGACTATAGCACATGTCATCAAATAGTAATGATCCACCGCCGACCATTGCACCAGCTGTTAGTTAGTCGATAATCAAATCAAAATCATCCTTCAACAGAATGGGTATAGCCGGCTCAATAACAACTTTGTAAAAGGTATCTCAACGTTCTAACTATTATTAACGGTAGAAAAGTAATAGCTTTATAAAATATGCCAAAACAAATGCCCAAGACGATCACGTCTGGCAATAAAACTTTATCAGTCGAGCTTAATATTACGAAATTGTGATAACTGCAAACGAATTTTAATGCGACTCTCTATATTGTTGTGACAACAATGTATCGCTGTGTAGTTTGCCTCTAAACGTCTCGTGCACTGAATACGCCTTATTATTTTACATCAGTAAAGGGATTTCATGTCTTTACAATGACTGTAGAGTACAATTTAAAAATTACGAGAATCTATTACATTCGTTCATCCAAAGGACACATGCTTGATTTGTGAACATTTAAATCCTACATGACGTTATTATACACAGGTACGAATACTAAAGTATCGGCTATGTAAATTATATCAGAGATTTTCATCGATTATAGCCGACATTGTTCTAGGTCATATACCGTATCAATTCCTTAATCATTCTAGAAGTATTTTTCATAATTGTACATCCCTAGACCATGACTTAACATTGAGGAGAAACTCAAGTGAGGGAAACAAAATTCCTACAAAGAGACAAATAGATTGACCAAAGCAATATTCTCTGATCTATGCCCCTCGGGATAGATCTGAATGTAGTAGCAAAATTCATTATATCGTATCACGTATTTTACATTTTACTTTACCTATAGTTGTAGTCGGCTGTGGTGTAGTTGAAGTAGTTGGTGTAGAAACAGTAGATGTAGTGGTGGGGGCTGTAAATATATAAAGTAGATGTATTTAATGCAATAAAATGAAGGTTAATGTCTTTTAATCAAAAGGTGTAAAATGTTGCAAGCAAACACACTATTTTAAAGTACAAAGTTCCCTCGATAATACACGATGCATCCTCTACATACTTTTATACTTCGGAAGGCTAAGATAACCATTTTCACAGTCAGTTATGTGACAGAAATAAAATTCTACCCAACAGACAAACAGATGGACCGGAACCGTATTTCCCATCTCGGAACTTAGGACATATTAAAACACTTAAAAATGTAACACGTAATTGTTCATGAAGTAAACTTTACCTTTGGTTGTAGTCAGCTGGGGTGTAGTCGGCTGAGGTGTAGTCGGCTTGGGTGTAGTCGGCTGAGATGTAGTCGGCTGGGATGTAACTGGTTGAGATGTAGTCGGTTGAGGTGTAGTCGGCTTGGGTGTAGTCGGCTGAGATGTAGTCGGCTGGGGTGAACTCGTAGTAGTTGATGTCGTAATAGTAGTAGTGGGTCCTTTAATAGAGTGAATGTTCGTAGGTGCTAAGATCTCTCAAATAAAATTTCGAGGAACATATGACAAAATCGTGAATAAAAATTTAGCTGGTAAATTGGACTTTTATTGGAATTTTTTTACAATAGTGGGGGAAATAAGAAAATCCACGCTGAAACATTTTACAGGGTCGGAAAGGCTTTCAACGTACTTGCATCTAACTCGGATCACATGTCTCCGAGTCAACCTGTAATCACTGTTCTTCACTTTTACCTTAAAGCGTGATGCTCTAAACGAAGGTCTCTCTCTCTCTCTCTCTCTCTCTCTCTCTCTCTCTCTCTCTCTCTCTCTCTCTCTCTCTCTCTCTCTCTCTCTCTCTCTCTCTCTCTCTCTCTCTCTCTCTCTCTCTCTCTCTCTCTCTCTCTCTCTCTCTCTCTCTCTCTCTGAAATGTAATCTAATTTTGTATAACGGTACAATACCTTTGGTTGTAGTTGACGGGACCAGAGTCGTGCTGGCAACTGCAAAAAAGGAATGTGAAATAATCTCAGTATATTATAATGCTAGTGGTATATGATCTAAAACGTAATAAACAGTATATATATATATATATATATATATATATATATATATATATATATATATATATATATATATATATATATATATATATATATATATATAGTATTTAACATTATTCTCATTTATTCTATTGATTATAATATCTAACTTGTTCACTTTTGTGATGGAATGTTTCAACCAACTCAATCGATAGCATACATAAAAGGCTTTGGTAAATGTTACATGGTCTATACCAAGTCTATAAAGCGTCGTTAGGAACGAATAGGGCGCATATTTGGATATTTATGTCATGTGACTATCATTAATCTCTATTTCGTTGGTTGATAGTATTCAATAAATATTTATAGTATATATTTCTCCTGGATTTATGGAAGTAGCCCTCATCATTGTATATTTATCCAAAACAGAAAAAAATCATTGCGCAGATTTTGTTGCAATTTTTACATACCTGGTGGTACTGGTGTCGTTCTTGTACGTGTGCTAATTGGTGTAACTGCTGGAAAGTTACATTAATGCTACAATGACGTTATGATGCAATACAGTCATTCAGAAATGCACGAATACAACCGGAGATAATCAGATTTTACCAAACCTTGGCAAACAATGGAAATTTTGTATATGAACAAGAACATGATACATCTAAATATGTTTTTACATGTTACAAAGACCTAAGACGAAGTAACAATGATAAGATGATATCTTCTGGTACGCAGTATTTGACATCATATGTTTTGACATAAAATATCAGGTAATTCCATCCGACGGTGGCAAAAATGGTAAAATCACTGATTGTGTAAATATTGCGAGTATCAGTTGATCAATAAGCCCCTAAAAAGTCTTTCTGTTTTTCACGTACAGATTTGATGTTCCTTGGGCTCGGTAATTCGATAGATTTATAGTGATAAACCTATCGATTAATTTATATTTTGCATTTTGAAACCAACACCAAAATGAGTAATTTACCTTGGCTTGTTTGTGGAGGGGCGAGTCCAGAAGCGCCATTGAGTATAGCATTCATTATTGCTATTGTATAACATTGCAAATCTTTGCAACACATAACACTGGAGTCCCTGGTTTTTCCCGGAATGGCCATTTGTAGAAATTGACAATAGAGATGCTGTTGACGTAAAAAAAAAATCTTGAACAGTTTTTATCGGTAAATGATGACAAATCAATTATAAACATATAAAGTACAAAGGAAGAAGTACCAAGGAATATGCAAAAGTCAAGTCAATTATAATAATGATTTCATCATGAAAAACAAACGGGATGGGACCAGTTGACTGTTATTTGAGATAGATAGATAGATAGATAGATAGATAGATAGATAGATAGATAGATAGATAGATAGATAGACTGACAGACAGACAGACAGAAATGCAGGAAGTTTGTTTTCTTTTCTCTTTATCATAACGTGATTTAGATACGTGCACAATATAGATACATTCATAAACAAACTGAGGAAAATAACAGTTGTGTAACGTGAATTTGTGAAATAAAAGATTTCCATCTTAAGGATATAAAATCTCAGATACTAAAGTATAAATCATCAGGATGTCGAGAATACATACACACATCTGGTGATATTGGACAATCAAAGACCTCTTGTGGAATCGCACCCACCATGAGTAAACAGTCAAATTAAAATAAAATAGTCGAGGAAGAAATCAGTTGGTAGACATTTTACTATATGCGACGTTTTCGGCTTTCCCATCGTTAATTCCCACATTAAAGTAGTAATATCCAACAATCACCCGTATCTGGAGTTTATATTTCACAAATGATCAGATGTGCCAGACATGTTCAACATATGAACATTTCATATGCAGAGGTAAACTACTTTCTGACAAAATATTGACACAGGGATATCGAAGATCGCTTTTGATGTCAACGTTCCGCAAATTTTACGGTTGGAATGATAGTCTTGTTTGCGACTATTCTGTTTCACTAAGTGAAATGTTGAGTTACCTGTTCGATGGCGGTTGTTGAGACGTCTGTACCAATTGTGACGAGGATTCGTTCCTCACGAATTTCATTTCAATTTGACTGTGGACTCACGGCGGGTGTGACCTGTTGACAGGGGATGCTTACTCATCCATGGCACCTGATCCCACCTCTTGATTTCAAGAGGTCCGTGTTTGTCAATTTTTACCAGATTTGTTCCTATATCCTTAATACAGATGATTCTTCTTTATCCATAAGATGAATACTTCAAATTGATTTCAGAAATAGTTCAGAATAAAACTGGAAACCTGACACGTTTTCGTATTACTAATTAATTATCTATTTATCTTATTTTGTTTTGTTTTTTAATTTCTTGTTTAAATACTCAGCTATATCAATAAGTATTTTGTAAACAACAGGCTTAATTTGCGATTTTTTCATATCCTTAACTTCAGTTGAGCTTACCTCCATGCACGATGTTGTAACAATTCCATTATAACTTTTTATCATGCAGTCTTCCGGGCAATGTACAGATTTGTTCGTACATCTGTTATTAACGTAGTCAGAGCACTGGGAACATGGTGAGAGGTTATTTTGTGTCTGTGAAGTGATAATGGTTGTATACCTTGCATTCACTGTAGGTGGCGCTGTTGGTGTGGTTAGGACAAATTTACCTGTACTTACAGTTGTACCAGGTGATAAAGTACTTGAATTTGGTGTTACTGCAGTAGTAATATTTGTTGTTGATTCCGGTTTTTGTGTGGTAGAAATAATTTGAGTAATGGCATCTGTGGTAACTACTGGTGCGCTTGTTGTGGTTTTATGATCTGATTTCAAATAAATTAAAAAGAGGCAAGAACTTTATTTTCATGTTTCTAAACTTTCAGTTAACGCAAATTTTGTAAGAACTGTCGATGCTGAAAACATTACCTAGTTATTTTATGTAAAAATTGAAGAAGCGCCACTGGATAATCGGAACTCAAGGACAACTAGAATACGAAAAGTTAGATATACAAATGGTATATGAAGTGGAATTAATTTTGTAAGATGTCATTTATTGATGTGCTTCACTTGGGCTTAAACTAGTAAAGAACACTGAAATAGTCAATACTAAAACAAAATTCATTTCATACGATGTATCATTTCCCCATAACCAACAGCAGTGTGGCTATGCTGAAAATATCCTTCCTAGTCAGAATATTATAAACATTTCACGTGTCGCTTACGAGAAATGTCATTCAAAGAATATGACAAACGAGGTGAACACGTGATTTTGTCTACATTTATCTTTGACGTGTGCCTTTTCGGACATTCTATTTACCTAAATATATTCCATCGTAGCATTCCACCTTCCAATGTATACTCGTCTCCCACCTGCACAATTCTATACTCCGCAAAACTCTTCTGTTCGGTAGAATACGTTTGAAGAGGACGCCTAGGTCTTTCTCCCTTTCCCGTATCTTTTTTTCGGTTGTTTGTTCTGTTTAATTGTTGTTTTGCACCTTGCCAACTAGAATCTTTTATTTATAAGAGTAACCAGTTTTAGGTGAAGTGCAAAAGTTAGACTTGTCCTATGGACTGACTTGTTTTTATGATTTGGCTGTTTGATGACGTTTTGTTAGTTTCCATATTTGCCTTTCTTGTTATTGCTGTATTTATTTGCTATTTTTGTTAGTTTCCATATTTGCCTTTCTACTTGTTATTGCTGTGTTTATATGTTATTGTTTTGTTAGTTTCCATATTTGCCTTTCTTGTTATTGCTGTATTTATTTGCTATTTTTGTTAGTTTCCATATTTGCCTTTCTACTTGTTATTGCTGTGTTTATATGTTATTGTTTTGTTAGTTTCCATATTTGCCTTTCTTGTTATTGCTGTATTTATTTGCTATTTTTGTTAGTTTCCATATTTGCCTTTCTACTTGTTATTGCTGTGTTTATATGCTATTGTTTTGTTAGTTTCCATATTTGCCTTTCCACTTGTTATTGCTGTGTTTATTTGTTATTGTTTTGTTAGTTTCCATATTTGCCTTTCTACTTGTTATTGCTGTGTTTATATGTTATTGTTTTGTTAGTTTCCATATTTGCCTTTCTACTTGTTATTGCTGTGTTTATTTGTTATTGTTTTGTTAGTTTCCATATTTGCCTTTCTACTTGTTATTGCTGTGTTTATTTGCTATTGTTTTGCTAGTTTCCATATTTGCCTTTCTACTTGTTATTGCTGTGTTTATATGTTATTGTTTTGTTAGTTTCCATATTTGCCTTTCTGCTTGTTATTGCTGTGTTTATTTGCTATTGTTTTGTTAGTTTCCATATTTGCCTTTCTACTTGTTATTGCTGTGTTTATATGTTATTGTTTTGTTAGTTTCCATATTTGCCTTTCTGCTTGTTATTGCTGTGTTTATTTGCTATTGTTTTGTTAGTTTCCATATTTGCCTTTCTACTTGTTATTGCTGTGTTTATATGTTATTGTTTTGTTAGTTTCCATATTTGCCTTTCTACTTGTTATTTCTGTGTTTATTTTCTATTGTTTTGTTAGTTTCCATATTTGCCTTTCTACTTGTTATTTGCTGTGTTTATTTGTTATTGTTTTGTTAGTTTCCATATTTGCCTTTCTACTTGTTATTGCTGTGTTTATTTGCTATTGTTTTGTTAGTTTCCATATTTGCCTTTCTACTTGTTATTGCTGTGTTTATTTGCTATTGTTTTGTTAGTTTCCATATTTGCCTTTCTACTTGTTATTGCTGTGTTTATTTGCTATTGTTTTGTTAGTTCCATAATTGCCTTTCTACTTGTTATTGCTGTGTTTATATGTTATTGTTTTGTTAGTTTCCATATTTGCCTTTCTACTTGTTATTGCTGTGTTTATATGTTATTGTTTTGTTAGTTTCCATATTTGCCTTTCTACTTGTTATTGCTGTGTTTATATGCTATTGTTTTGTTAGTTTCCATATTTGCCTTTCTACTTGTTATTGCTGTGTTTATTTGTTATTGTTTTGTTAGTTTCCATATTTGCCTTTCTACTTGTTATTTCTGTGTTTATTTTCTATTGTTTTGTTAGTTTCCATATTTGCCTTTTCTTGTTATTGCTGTGTTTATTTGCTATCGTTTTTGTTAGTTTCCATATTTGCCTTTCTACTTGTTATTGCTGTGTTTATTTTCTATTGTTTTGTTAGTTCCATAATTGCCTTTCTACTTGTTATTGTTGTGTTTATTTGCTATTGTTTTGTTAGTTTCCATATTTGCCTTTCTACTTGTTATTGCTGTGTTTATATGTTATTGTTTTGTTAGTTTCCATATTTGCCTTTCTACTTGTTATTGCTGTGTTTATATGTTATTGTTTTGTTAGTTTCCATATTTGCCTTTCTAATTGTTATTGCTGTGTTTATTTGTTATTGTTTTGTTAGTTTCCATATTTGCCTTTCTACTTGTTATTGCTGTGTTTATTTGCTATTGTTTTGCTAGTTTCCATATTTGCCTTTCTACTTGTTATTGCTGTGTTTATATGTTATTGTTTTGTTAGTTTCCATATTTGCCTTTCTGCTTGTTATTGCTGTGTTTATTTGCTATTGTTTTGTTAGTTTCCATATTTGCCTTTCTACTTGTTATTGCTGTGTTTATATGTTATTGTTTTTGTTAGTTTCCATATTTGCCTTTCTGCTTGTTATTGCTGTGTTTATTTGCTATTGTTTTGTTAGTTTCCATATTTGCCTTTCTACTTGTTATTGCTGTGTTTATATGTTATTGTTTTGTTAGTTTCCATATTTGCCTTTCTACTTGTTATTTCTGTGTTTATTTTCTATTGTTTTGTTAGTTTCCATATTTGCCTTTCTACTTGTTATTGCTGTGTTTATTTGTTATTGTTTTGTTAGTTTCCATATTTGCCTTTCTACTTGTTATTGCTGTGTTTATTTGCTATTGTTTTGTTAGTTTCCATATTTGCCTTTCTACTTGTTATTGCTGTGTTTATTTGCTATTGTTTTGTTAGTTTCCATATTTGCCTTTCTACTTGTTATTGCTGTGTTTATTTGCTATTGTTTTGTTAGTTCCATAATTGCCTTTCTACTTGTTATTGCTGTGTTTTATGTTATTGTTTTGTTAGTTTCCATATTTGCCTTTCTACTTGTTATTGCTGTGTTTATATGTTATTGTTTTGTTAGTTTCCATATTTGCCTTTCTACTTGTTATTGCTGTGTTTATATGCTATTGTTTGTTAGTTTCCATATTTGCCTTTCTACTTGTTATTGCTGTGTTTATTTGTTATTGTTTTGTTAGTTTCCATATTTGCCTTTCTACTTGTTATTTCTGTGTTTATTTTCTATTGTTTTGTTAGTTTCCATATTTGCCTTTCTGCTTGTTATTGCTGTGTTTATTTGCTATCGTTTTGTTAGTTTCCATATTTGCCTTTCTACTTGTTATTGCTGTGTTTATTTTCTATTGTTTTGTTAGTTCCATAATTGCCTTTCTACTTGTTATTGTTGTGTTTATTTGCTATTGTTTTGTTAGTTTCCATATTTGCCTTTCTACTTGTTATTGCTGTGTTTATTTGCTATTGTTTTGTTAGTTTCCATATTTGCCTTTCTACTTGTTATTGCTGTGTTTATATGTTATTGTTTTGTTAGTTTCCATATTTGCCTTTCTACTTGTTATTGCTGTGTTTATTTGTTATTGTTTTGTTAGTTTCCATATTTGCCTTTCTAATTGTTATTGCTGTGTTTATTTGCTATTGTTTTGTTAGTTTCCATATTTGCCTTTCTACTTGTTATTGCTGTGTTTATATGTTATTGTTTTGTTAGTTTCCATATTTGCCTTTCTACTTGTTATTGCTGTGTTTATTTGCTATTGTTTTTGTTAGTTTCCATATTTGCCTTTCTACTTGTTATTGCTGTGTTTATATGTTATTGTTTTGTTAGTTTCCATATTTGCCTTTCTACTTGTTATTGCTGTGTTTATTTGTTATTGTTTTGTTAGTTTCCATATTTGCCTTTCTACTTGTTATTTCTGTGTTTATTTTCTATTGTTTTGTTAGTTTCCATATTTGCCTTTCTGCTTGTTATTGCTGTGTTTATTTGCTATCGTTTTGTTAGTTTCCATATTTGCCTTTCTACTTGTTATTGCTGTGTTTATTTTCTATTGTTTTGTTAGTTCCATAATTGCCTTTCTACTTGTTATTGTTGTGTTTATTTGCTATTGTTTTGTTAGTTTCCATATTTGCCTTTCTACTTGTTATTGCTGTGTTTATTTGCTATCGTTTTGTTAGTTTCCATATTTGCCTTTCTACTTGTTATTGTTGTGTTTATATGCTATTTTTTTCCTTACGTCTTCTTTGTTATAAATTGTCTCTGTATTTCTTTCCAATATCTTTGTGTTTTTATACCGAACTACCTTCACCATTTTTATATTATCATCGTTGACGTCTTCAAGTCGAATAAGTAATTCACCCGTAGCGTATTTTTGTCGCCCTGTCATATGATCAGTTTACAGCCCATTGGTCCTTTTAACCTCCACTATAAACTGTATGTCAAAGATCTTATAATGTTTTTCAAAAAAAAAACAAATGTCAGACACAGTAATGTAATAGCGCTGGGGAAGATAAAGAAATCGTAATTAACTTACATTCAATTGAGTTCGCTATACAATTTTGATCGAAGCAACATTGTACCACATCTATTTCCGGCTTGTGGTGTTGACATTCGTCTTTCTGTAAATAAATATTCTCTACGATTTTACAATATAATAATCACAGATACCAAAGCGTCAATATTCAGGATGTCTAGGAGACAAAAAAGTCGGATCGGGTGTCATGCCCCGGAAACAAAGGGTAGGATCGGGTGTCATGTCCAGAAGACAAAAGGTAGGATTGTGTGTCATGGAGGAGTAAGCATTCCTTGTTGACCGGTGTATCTACCGTAATAGGATACAATGTATTCTATATTTAATCAATGTTCCTTTTAAGGCTATCAATGTCACATGTTTTGTATGTATAGAGAGCTCGTGTTCTTTATATGATATCTCATAATCATATACCTGTGTCGTGGGATTATGTCAATGAGGTTAGGGTTCTGTACCACGACACACAGGTTACGTTATTGTAAAACACTTTAAATCTATGATATAATGAAATTAAGTGAAGAAAATTTGTAATGATGGTAAAGCAAGATGAACAAGTTTCCATTTTGATTTTATGATATGACCCCATAACTGTTTAAAATCCAATATTTATGTCAATAGTTAGAGGAAAGGGAGAGGATGGTTTTTAAGGCATAATATCGGTCATAATCGTATATTTCACCATTGAGAACTGATGGGTAACCAAGAGTACAATAACGTGTCAGTGTGGAAACAAATATTAATATCGCGTATAAATGGAACATTTTAGATTATTCCATCAGTAATATCTAATTCAATATGCACTGATCAAGATTCCAAAGAAGCATATGATAGGCTAACGGCCGAACGTAAATTTAGACAACGACATTGACTCATATTATTAGTGCTGAGGTAAGGAGGCGCTATAATAATATTGGTGAAAATACCATTCCAGCATATATATATATATATATATATATATATATATATATATATATATATATATATATATATATATATATATATATATATATATATATATATATATATATATAGTAGAAAAATTATTATTCAGAACAACTAATTCCTTTGATCATAGTAAATATAATTATTCTACTGTTATGGCTGAAAGCGCTAACAGAAGAATAATTATATTTACTATGATCAAAGGAATGTGTTGTTCTGAATAAAAAAAATTTCTACTATTTCTACTGTACCAAGGACTTTTTTCTATATATATATATATATATATTATATATATATATATATATATATATATATATATATATATATATATATATATATATATATGCTTTTGCTTTTGTTCCAGTTAGACATTAGACTGGATCTCTTCCTTTTTTCTTGCAGAATCTTTTTCGCATTCCATCACTAATTAACTTGTTACCCCCGGACATATTCGTTTTTGTTTACCGGATTGGGCATGCATTTAAAGCTGGAGGTAATATGAGTTGACCTCGGTTCAAATCGAATTGTTGTCATCCTTTAGAACAATTAAACGAGGTATTAACATGTTTACACATCAAAATTACAGTTAAAAGTTTACATTTATGACAAAATATTTCAAATATATATTTAACATTTTCCGATTTTATCTTATTTTAAACCATATCAAAGTTTAGATACACTGACAGACCGTTTGCCTTTTGGAACTGGATTTGACTGTACTCTCGCGGCGGATTTGACCCGTCGATAGGGGATGCTTACTCCTCCAAAGCACCTGATCCCATCTCTTGACTTGTATCTATATCCTAGACATTCTAAGGAATTTTACTTTGGTATCTGATTTTTTATATTTAATGAATCTAAAAAACAAAATTTATATGATATTTCATCGCTGTAGGATTGACAAATATAAATATCTTTATGTATTCAAAGGGTCCCTTTTGTCTAGGTTGGTCACATTTTGGTTTGTTTTATCGTCATTAAGTTACAAGCAGATCCAATGAAAAATGACATTTTTGTAGTAAATTCAAATCTGATACTTAAAACATATATTGTGATCTTTTACGTCAGTTAACATATTACTATAAGATATTCTTGTGATCTATTACGTCAGTTAACATATTACTATAAGACATTCTTGTGATCTATTACGTCAGTTAACATATTACTATCAGACATTCTTGTGATCTATTACGTCAGTTAACATATTACTATAAGACATTCCTGTGATCTATTACGTCAGTTATTATATAACTTTAAGATATTCTTGTGATCTATTACGTCAGTTAACATATTACTATAAGATATTCTTGTGATCTATTACGTCAGTTAACATATTACTATCAGATATTCTTGTGATCTATTACGTCAGTTCAAATATTACTGTAAGATATTCTTGTGATCTATTACGTCAGTTAATATATTACTATAAGATATTCTTGTGATCTATTACGTCAGTTAACATATTACTATAAGACATTCTTGTGATCTATTGCGTCAGTTAACATATTACTCTAAGACATTCTTGTGATATATTACGTCAGTTGACATATTACTATAAGATATTCTTTTGATCTATTTTGTCTCTTTACATATTGCTATAAGACATTCTTTTGATCTATGGTGTCTCTTTACATATTGCTATAAGACATTCATTTGATCTATTGTGTCTCTTTACATTTTGCTATAAGACATTCTTTTGATCTATGGTGTCTCTTTACATATTGCTATAAGACATTCTTTTGATCTATGGTGTCTCCTTACATATTGCTATAAGACATTCTTTTGATCTATGGTGTCTCTTTACATATTGCTATAAAACATTCTTTTGATCTATGGTGTCTCTTTACATATTGCTATACGACATTCTTGTGATCTATTACGTCAGTTAACATATTACTATAAGACATTCTTGTGATCTATTACGTCAGTTAACATATTACTATAAGATATTCTTGTGATCTATTACGTCAGTTAACATATTACTATCAGATATTCTTGTGATCTATTACGTCAGTTAACATATTACTATAAGAAATTCTTGTGATCTATTACGTCAGTTAACATATTACTATAAGAAATTCTTGTGATCTATTACGTCAGTTAACACATTACTATAAGATATTCCTGTGATCTATTACGTGATTTAACATATTACTATCAGATATTCTTGTGATCTATTACGTCAGTTAACATATTACTATAAGATATTCTTGTGATCTATAATGTTGATTAACATATTACATATAATAAGATATTCTTGTGATCTATTACGTCAGTTAACATATTACTGTAAGGTATTCTTGTGATCTATTACGTCATTTAACATATTAATATAAGATATTTTTGTAATCTATTACGTCAGTTAACATATTACTATAAGACATTCTTGTGATCTAGTGTGTCAGTTTACATATTACTTTAAGACATTCTTGTGATCTATTACCTCAGTTAACATATTACTATAAGATATTCTCGTGATCTATTACGTCAGTTGACATATTACTATAAAATATTCTTATGATCTATTGCGTCACTTAACACATTATTATAAGACATTTTTTATCTATTACGTCAATTTGCATTTTACTATAAGACATTCATTTGATTTATTACGACAGTTAAGGCATTATTTTGATCTAGGACGTCACTTAACACATTACTATAAGACATTGTTTTGATCTATGGTGTCTCTTTACACATTACTACAAGACATTGTTTTGATCTATGGTGTCTCTTTACATATTGCTATAAGACATTCTTTTGATGTATGGTGTTTCTTTACATATTGCTATAAGACATTCTTTTGATGTATGGTGTCTCTTTACATATTGCTATAAGACATTCTTTTGATCTATGGTGTCTCTTTACATATTGCTATAAGACATTCTTTTGATCTATGGTGTCTCTTTACATATTGCTATAAGACATTCTTTTGATCTATGGTGTCTCTTTACATATTGCTATACGACATTCTTTTGATCTATGGTGTCTCTTTCCATATTGCTGTAAGACAATCTTTTGATCTATGGTGTCTCTTTACATATTGCTATAAGACATTCTTTTGATCTATGGTGTCTCTTTACATATTACTATAAGACATTCTTTTGATCTATGGTGTCTCTTTACATATTGCTTTAAGACATTTTTATCTTTTACGTCACTTAACATATTACTATAAGGCATTATTTTGATCTATGACTTACTTACCTTTCTGCAATCCGTTTTGAGTATGAAACGATCACGAAACTTCATGCATGTGTCGTCTCTATGACAAAACTTCTTATGGTTTTCGCAGTGCAGGGGATATAAATCGCATTTACGACATAGGAGAAAGTTATCTGTATTGAATATAAAAAATCCAGGATACCAAAATACAAATCATTAGGATGTCCAGGATATAGGTACAAATCTGGTAAAAATGGACAAACACGGACTTTTGCAATCAAGAGGTGGGATCAGGTGCCATGGAGGAGTAAGCATCCCCTGTCGACCGGTCACACCCGCACAGTCACAGTCAAATTAAAATGAAATAAGTGTGGAACGAATCCTCATCATAATTGCTACAGGCATCTCAACAACCGCCATCGAACAGGTAACACAACATTTCATTTAGTGAAACAGAGTATTCGCAAAATTGTCTATAAAGACCATTCACGGGAACATGTGAAAGTAGTCGTTATACACAGGTGGCCTTTATAAAGACGTTAATTCATTTTTTAAAAAGCTATAAAAAGTTATGATTGAATGACCTTTATATGCAGGTGCCCTTTTTACCGTTAAATTAACCATGTCGGTATTCTGAGCATTTGTGTTTCACAAACACATCTTGTTTCTTCTTGAAATATATCAAATTCGAAATCAACCGATAAAGTCTTATGAACAGAAAGGAAAGCCCGAGACATATAAATAAACGAGTCTACAATTACTTCGACAAATATTCAGTTAATGAATTTTGGAAATCAGAAAGATAGAAATAATTCTTAGCCGTACCTTGATGTTGGTGAATATATTGTTCCACACATGACTGAGTTTTGCAACACACATGCCCGTGGCCATTGCATGCCTTTAATCATTTTGCCATAAAAGAAAACGAAAATGAAAACCAGTAACTAAAGATTGTCAATTATTACAATGATTATAGATAAAAAATCTAAACTTTTGCTTATGACTGGTATATTTTAAAAATTAGCTGCACACGTTCACAGGATATCATAATATTCTATTTATATTTTCATTACGAGTATAAAAATCACATATGCAAAATTATCAACTCTGAGGAGGTTCTGGGAACAAGAATATCTATCAATAGGAGGTATTATAGATGTATTCATTACCAGACAAGATATGCTAGGTTAACCCTTAAACCATCTAGATACTTAGGACTGAAAGAGTTCAAGAGAGCTATAACAGCCAGGATACTTGGTGAGTTATGCATTGTAAGTAATTCAACTAAAATGGTAAAATGCCGAATTATAGGCGTTTCAGATTTTTATATAGTTATGTCCAATCTATGAATTAATTACCGACAGGTTAGTTCAATATTTGATTAGACAAAGAGCATATTTTAATTCAGATTTTTCCGACACGCCTACTGATGCTTACAGAGTTAACTCGTTGATCCATGACGGTCATGTATTGCAACGTAAAAGTTAATACTCTGCTGACAAAAAGTCGCAGAAATACGACGGTAGTCTGATACTTATTCATCATTCTACACAGTCAATTTAAAGCATTTTATTGGGTTCGATGCTACGTTAATAAACCTCAAATGTTAATTCTGAAAATGTTTGAATATTGTATACTGTACGTGTACTTATTTAGCGGTACTCTAATTTTAGCGTCTTTCGCGCTATACTTTCCTAGAGCGCTAAAATATGAGTGCGATAACTTAAATACACATAAAGTATATATTACGTTTATGATCCAACACGGAGATTCGAATCATATATCTAGAAAACAGCTTTTATGTGCGTCTGTGTTCTTCCTTTATCTAACATGTTTTATCGAGTGCCGCGTGATTATCCGCGTTTATGTGCAAAACTCGACGTGTATACCCACGGACATACAGGAAAAAATGCAAACACTCATCTCATTTATAAAGTTAAACAAATCTGGCATAATTCGAACTATCGGCATTTCAAAAGCAATGGTAACTATAACTCTGTCCTATTACTTCAAAGTTGATAAGAGTAATATCATTCTACAAATGCCTCCAGTCAGCAGTTTACAAAACCCAGAGGAATGATATAAAAAATCTCAGATACCAAACAATATAATCAATTAATTTTCCATATTCAAAAGAAACATATTGAGGTGCTCATGTTACATTAATTATGAAATTAATTTTATTTATTAAGCGTTATGTACTCACCGGTTCATCTCCGCATGTTGAATCTGCTGGATGATCTTCACCATGAGGAATAAATATACAATATGGTCGATCATGTGAACACGTCCTGTTCCCAAAACATCCCCCATGATCACAAATAGGACATGATATTTGTGTTGTCGTTGTTGATATTGTATTCTCGCCTTCATTTCGTATGAAATAAAACAATCAAACAAAACATGCCACTATGTTATTTCAAAATATTTTATTATATTCTAATTATTACTACTGAAATGAAAAAAATATCTCTTTACTACAATATATCTTTAATAGCATTAAAGACGTGCAAGGATATAAAAGTGTCTTATAGATTAAGAATCCTTGAGTTATTTATACATCTAGTTTAAACACATTTTATAACAAATAATTATGAAATGGGATTGGGCTGAAAGTTTTACAGAAGCCTACAGAGTATAACAATGTCATGAATGATGAGCAATATACAAGGAATACACACACATTAATCCAAACCAAAATACAACACATTTTATTTGAATTTATTCTAATTGTTCACAAGGTCATATCTCATAACTGTGTGATAAAAATTTATCTTGCATCACAAGACTAATTGCGTAACTATTTTAAATATCATACATATAAATTGTCCTTTTGGGCAAATTATTTCATTCATGCTTTGATTCATTCATAAATAAGGATATATTTGTTCATTTATTAAACAATACAAGAATCTTTTTATTTTCTTAATTTCTTATTAATGAAATATTCATCTATTGATCAGCTATTTATTAATTCATTTTTCGAGTTAAAAAAAAAAGAATTTACAAAATTCTATACCATACATACCGAAAATAGATAAAATTCCTTGAACACAACCCTGATCGCTGCAGCAACTGTGTCCAATTCGTTTATTACATTCCTGCACGAAGAAAATTGTTTGTATATAAACCAGTTTTCCAAATTTGTTTGCTTTTGTTTTACATATACATATTCGTGCGCGCGCACATATACACACATATTATTTGCAGTGTAATTGTATGCATTATACTGGAACACTTGATTACTGAGGTGAAAACGTTGGTTTAATATTACTATATTATTTTTTTTATATTCTATATTACAATTAATGCAGCATCTATCTACTTAGTTCGCTTAGAATTACGTTTTGAAATGTAGTGTAAAAAGTGACGTATATGTCTGATACAAGTCATTAATAAATGTTAAAAGGATCGATGCTTAATCATTAATAATTACGATAAAGTTAATTAGATAATTAAATTTCGATATAGTGTAGTAGACTGAGGTCATTAATAGTGGTCATTTCGATATAATGTAGTAGACTGAGGTAATTAATAGTGGTCATTTCGATATAGTGTAGTAGACTGAGGTCATTTATAGTGGTCATTTCGATATAGTGTAGTACGTTGTAGTAGACTGATGCTTCACCAGAGGCCATTAATAGTGGTCATTTCGATATAGTGTAGTACGTGACTGATGTTTAACCATAGGCCATTGATACCGGTAATTTCGATATAGAGTAGTAACTGACTGATGCTTGACAAGAGGCCATTTATACCGGTAATTCCTTTATAGAGTAGTAACTGACTGATGCTTGACAAGAGGCCATTTATACCGGTAATTCCTTTACAGAGTAGTAAGTGACTGATGCTTGCCAAGAGGCCATTAATACCGGTAATTCTGGTATAGTGTAGTAGGTAACTGATGCTTAACTAGAGACCATCAATACCGGTAATTCCGATATAGTGTAGTAGGTAACTGATGCTTAACTAGAGACCACTAATACCGGTAATTCCGATATAGTGTAGTAGGAAACTGATGCTAAACTAGAGACCACTAATACCGGTAATTCCGATATAGTGTAGTAGGTAACTGATGCTTAACTAGAGACCATTAATACCGGTAATTCCGATACAGTGTAGTCGGTAACTGATGCTTAACTAGAGACCACTAATACCGGTAATTCCGATACAGTGTAGTCGGTAACTGATGCTTAACTAGAGACCACTAATACCGGTAATTCCGATATAGTGTAGAAGGTAACTGATGCTTAATCAGACGTAATTAATGATTACAATAAAGTTAAGTAGATGAGTGACGGCTATTAAGAAGCCATTAATAGTTCCAATAAATCTTAGTAGATGACTGATGCATAATCAGCGGCCATTAATTATTCCGATATAGTGTAGTAGGTTACTAATGTTTAATTAAGATAAAAGTAGGTGAAATGAACAATTACCTGTTGTACTGCACATTTAGAGCTCAAATGTCCATTTTGACCGCTTAACAAACAAAATGGTGAATGATCTGGACACTGAGTCGTTCCATGGCAGCCATTTTGATCACAGACTGGACAACTTACTTCAAAATCTCTTCGACCTAAATCATAAATAAAAAAGTGTGATAAATAGTAACGATTATAAAATATATAGATAATGATTGCGCATTTTGAGAAGTATAAACTGGAAATTTAAATTTGAAATTGATTACCAAAATGTAAGACCGCATTTATGATATAAAAAGAACTGGATGCAAATTTATTAAAAATGCATTACGTACAACATAAACATTAAATGGAGCGGATACATCATTGCTTCACATATTTTACGGTCGTTAGAGTTTCCTAGTTTCTTCTAAGAAGAGTGTTTCACTGAGTTAGGTGTTGGACTGCCTGTTCGATGTTCTTTTACCGTTGTGCCGACATGGCACCTGGTCTCATTTCTGAATTTTCAGAAATTTTCACATGCTTGTTCAATGTTCACCAGATTTCGGATTTTCCTAACAATTGATACCTTGATTTCTATCATTTTACATTATTCACAAAATGAACGCAAATGCAATAAGTAAGCATTTGTTAAACTTTATAGTTCTTAAACTGCTGACCTGTGATTTATGTGTGCCAATCAAAGTTTGAATAAGAATTTTACCAGAACATTTCGTCGACCAAACAAAAATTATTGTAAGCGTTGATACACTCACTGAGGATTTATTAGGTGAGTTTTGCAGTAAATTCGGTAGCAGTTATTAAATTTTGTGTGAAAAGTCTTAGTCTAATAGAATGTCGCTGTAATCACATACCCTGTATCTAAATGTGATTCAAAACTATTATCAGTACTTCGCACAGCTACTGTTACTAAATAAGGAGTATTTCCCCACGCGAGCATCGTCACGTTCACAGTTAGCGGATAAAGGCATTTAATAGATATTGAAGTAAACATAATCGGTCATATACGGGTACAAATTTGATACAAATTCACTAACCCCGTACATTGTGTGCAAACATGGTCCTTTCGACACAATCCTGGGTTTCACAGCAACATGTACGGTGCTCCTGTAGATTAACGTCATCACACGAGTTGACGCAATGTTTCTAAAAATAGTTTAAGCATTACAAAATCATGCGCCAAATATTGATATGCAGTGATGGAAGCTAATAGTATCTTCGGAGTGCATACTCAGAAACTGTTTTTTATTTTTTGATGTAGTCTTCACATGAACAATAAGTTATGTTTACCTGCAATAGATTTACAATATATTCGGTTATGGTAAAATTTTGTGTTTGATCTCAGAATCATTAATGACGTTGAACTTGCATATTTACATAATTTGGTAGCGCTGGATTTTATTTTCAAACGTCTCAGTTACTTTTGAGAGGACACTAACCACAGTTTCACTACGAGCGGCACACACACAACATATGGAATCATTGACACAGACATAAAAGTAGGTAGACATACTAATTACATTCGTTATTAATGGTGTGATTGAGACGTATATGATAATAAAAAAAGTACAA
Source organism: Atrina japonica (assembly GCA_030159075.1). Taxonomy (NCBI): domain Eukaryota; kingdom Metazoa; phylum Mollusca; class Bivalvia; order Pterioida; family Pinnidae; genus Atrina; species Atrina japonica. Next base: position 624,030 of record BROG01000217.1, on the reverse strand, counting down.
TGTAACAATTGTTTTAAGAATTACATGCATATGAATTGCAGATGTCTTATCATTACCCTGAGTGAAATTTTCGGATCCAATCTATGATCAGGAAAATTTTCATTGGAGACTAAAATATTACAACTAAATTAAGCATTTGAAAAGTTATTGCATTTAAATATATCATGAAAACGAGTTGGCATCAATAGACACATGTACTCGACATTAATAGCTTGCGTATGAATACCATTGTCCTATTTATATGGATTTTCGTTAACTTTACAAATATTTATCAAACAGCTTTAATATACTGATTATCTATCTTCACACTTAAACATTTTACTTACTATTGACACAGACGGGAAATTAACAACTAAGGTATACGATGTTTTTCCCATATTTAAGTAGAAATATCCCACAGCCACCTACATGTGGAGTTTATATTTCACAATTGATCTGATATGCCAGGACGTGGTGTGTTCAACATATGAACATTTCATAAAGACCATATTTCGAATACCATGTTTGATGTCAACGTTCCGTAAATTTTACGGTAAGCACAATAGTCATTTTTGCGATTGCTCTGTTTCACTAAGTGAAATGTTGAGTTGTCTGTTCGATGGCGGTTGCTGAGTCGTCTGTACCAATTGTGATGAGGATTCGTTCCTCGCGTATTTCATTTGGATTTGACTGTGAACTAATGGCCGGTGTGATCGGTCGATAGACGATGCTTACTCCTCCATGTCACCTGATTCCACCTCTTGATTTCCAGAGGTTCGTTTTGTACAGTATTTACCAGATTTACCAGATCCTGGACATCCTATAGATTTATACTTTGGTGTGTGAGATTTTTAAAAATATTATCCCATTTTATTTTATTTAGATCTAATTTGGAATAAAATCTATAATTCTATATTTCCAGGGGAAAATCGGGGCCACCAATGTTCTGCCCCATTTTGTGTATTACATATAAAATCTTGTATCAGACTTCAGTGTATTGAACTTGTCTTATTTTGTCGTTGTTGATATAATTTGTAAAACTATATCATCTGTACGTCTCGCAGTGCAATTTACCGGAAGTGAAAAGTATTGCACACATAATATTACACAACTGTTTGTTTAATTGGTGCTTTGCGTTACATTCAACAACTTATCACTTATACAGTGGTGGCATGTTGTAATGGCGCTCTTCGCCACATTCGACAATAGTTCAACTACATGGTGGTATCCTATTGTAATGGCGCTTGTCGCCACATTCAACAACATTTCAATTACACGGTGGTGGCCAGTTATAATGGTGCTTTATGCAACATTCAACAACATTTCAACTTCACGGTGGCGGCCTGTTGTAATGGCGCTTTACGCCCCATTCAACAACATTTCAACTATACGGTGGTGATAGGTTGTAATGCCACATCCAACAAATTTTCAACTATTTGGTAATAGCCTGTTTTAGTGGTTTAAGAAAAAGCCTTTCCAAATTGTCAGTTTGTAACATAATCATCTTAGGTTCCCCGATTTAACGAGATTAATTTTTAAGGTCAATGAACAAGTTAAAAAACACTAAGTAATTAAATTTATTTATATTTACCTCTGAACATTGAAAAGAAATCTGGTCTTTTTCCAACAGTACACTGCAATGCTGAAAAAGAACTAGAGGCTTCTAGGAGTCGAACTCGCTCATCTGACAAACAAAACTATTTCTAATCCAGAAATATATCGATACCAAATAACATACACATTTAATCTAACATCATGCATTATTAATTATTTGGTTTTTTACTATCTATGACGCCATTACATTTTCGAATATTGATCTCGGTATAAAAGGAATGTAAAAGCGAAAAGAAAAAGCATCATTGGAAAATAAAAACCTTACATGATCATTAGAGAGCTAATTCATCAGACATTTCTAAATCATTGTTTGATTAGTTACTGCATTCTATCTGTAGTAGATTTATAGTTGATAAAAAGTCACTCAGTAAACAGCAAATTGAGAAGACAGTGAAAACAATCCGATTATCTCCTAAAGGGACTTAATTCCTGGAAGGATTCAACTGATCATTTTTTTTCTCTGTGTCGATCAATTAAAAAGCTTTCTGATTTGTACTTTATTGTGTGACGATTAGGTATATTGTTCTGGATTTCGAGTGCAGATTAATGCACCGATATTTTTGTGTCAGTCATAAATAAACAAACAAACAGATAATTATTAGATAATAATAAATGAATTAATAGACTGAGAGCAAAATTAATAAATATAAATAAACAAAATGCTAAATACATTGATAAACAAATATTTATATAAAGAAATATATATATATAATCAATGAATCAATAACACTAACTGAATGAAAATGGACAATATATAATGCCGAACATGGGTATTTGTAAGCCCGGCTTTCAGTATTTTTAGTACTTTGATTATATCAGTAATCTACAAGTATACCCTGTAATTACCTCGTTATGTGAACACACCGTTCCGGAACAATTCAGCTGTGTAGTTTTACCATAAACCAAGGCTATAAATAAAATTATTTGTAATGTATCATATAATATACCCATTCAATAATTTTTAATGTTTTTTCTGCATATTATTATAACAATATCACACATTGCATATTATGAATAATAACAAGAAATTTTGTAAACACTGAACAGAAAATACCGTAATTAATCTGTCAATATCATATAATAAAATCCATATAACTTGGCGGGATTGAGTCTTGTAAACCCTTTCTTGACCTGGAAAGTTTAATTGTTTGGTAATAAAGCATAGCATTAAAATTGCACTGACTAGAGTAATCGTTCCTTCTTGTCACGATACATAAGATAGTATTCAGTGAGGAATAAAACGTTTTCCCGTGCAGCTTGTCATAACCGACAAATGAGTAGAATCATCCGTATGAATATCAAAAGTTTACTGACCCCCGCCATCTAATGTGGATCGGACAATAGGTCTAACTGTTTCTTAAGTATCACACAATAATTGTTAGACCCATTCCTTAAATTGGTTTACATGTGTCCTTAAGTTTCATTAACAATACCAAAGTTATAGATTTACAACGGAGTCCTAAACAAATGATCAGGGCGATCGTCAATAAGACGCCATCAGTTGAGCTTAAATTTTATATAAATGTATATTGACGTATAAATTCCCCATATTATAATCATATGACGATAACACACACATAACATAAATACTACTTAAAACAAAGACACCGTTACATATTTAGGACCCGCGTGACTCCTTGGTGAAATGCGTATTTTATACTAGTGGTTAATTTCAAAACTTTCTCTAAAGTGGATTCCATTTCCTGTATTATATTAATTCATCACAATCAAAGACAAGCTAATGCTTTAAATAGGTCAGTAGTACAAAACATTTAAATCGTTCACTGATAAGAAATATCAATCCTTTTAATGTTAACCCATCAACGTCCTTGAGTGATTATCAACTTTATAAAGTTTAGGGAAAATTATTGTCCCTAGTAACATTCAAATAATTCCAATATTTTACTTAAATAATCATTTTGTTTGGAAAACTTTTGTAATATTCAAAATAAAAACATGTATCCTAGCTTATTTCATTTGAATTTGACGGTGGCCTTTCCCCCTCCATGGCACCTGATCCCACACCTAGAATTCCAGAGGTTCGCGTTTATCCAATATTCACAAGATTTGCATATTGTCCCCATGGTATTCTGGAGATCAAAACTTTGATACCTGTGTTTTTATACAATGGGGATGGACTAGCTAGATATACTGATAATTGGCATAAATTTTAGAAACATAAAGCAGCCATTGTTTTGATAATGAGAAATCATTGCAAAACATGGTATAAAACAAATATATGATTATTATGTATAGCTTTTTAACATGAGTTCGTTTGTATTTTTACAATTATTGTTGTATTTTGTTTTCGTTGTCTGTGTTTTATTTTTATGTACCTCATACACTTCCATGTTTCAACTAACGATATTGATAAATGTGCTGAGAATAAGAAACACGTGTCAACAAAAAAAAAGTTTTAGTGAAGTAATTTTCCTTGTGGGCGTGTCAAACTTAATTCATATGTTCTTGTTTACAGGCGTTGTCACGTCAATCACAATTTGACTATTCATATATACAAAATGCATTATAAAACTTTCAATAGGCTGCATTATTTCAAAATAAAATTGTTGATTTAAAGACAAACAATTCATAAATTCATAATATTATTTAGTGCAATTGTAATTATTGTTAAACATGAAGTGCTACATGAGACTTCTAACTTATGACATATGTGCAGGCTTTTAGTTTGCGAGTAACAAATTCTGGATATAAAGGATAAGGTATATTGGTTTATAATTTGTAGACAGAACACCTATAAATCAATCAAATTTTAACAAGATCTCCATTTTCAAATCGTATGCTGCATCATTATCGGTCTGAAATTCCTATGGTGATTAATATATTACATTTTCATATGGCAATTGAAATCGACTAGGCTATAGACAAAATATACCTGTTTTCAGGATTGGCTTAAGTACACATGAGGTCTGTCACGGTTTGGGATAGGTCTTGATATTAGCATGTGCATCAAACATCAACAAAATACGATATAAATATTCACATGATACATTAGCAGAATGCAGAGTTAACGTATTTCTTAATATGATTGTATTTATCCTTCAAAGAATATTACCTATTTTTCTCAACGAAATCAATTTAGAATGACTATACAATTTAGAACAATTCTACAAGAGCAACCACATGTGTTTCAATGGGGTGTATTTTTCTAACTATTTCCAAGTTCAAAGTTACCACTTGCAATAAAGTAAATTAGGCAAATAGAGAATTACAAAAGGAAAATGTCTTACCTTGAGAACAGATTATAAAAAGTACAAGCAACATGTTTTATCTCATTAAACGTCCTTCATACATTGAGTGTATATAGAATAAAAGTGAACTGATCGACCGCGAGAGAAACCTTATCTGCGTTTTATATTATTTGATCTGCAAGTAATACATGCATCCATTGAATGGTATCAAGATTCAATATTCGTTGAAATACACAATATGCAATGTTTTAAATAAAACTGTTTATTTATATGTTTCACTTTGTATTATATTTATGTTTCATTCAAGTTTACTTGTGGTATAGCGGCCCCAATGCAACGTGAACAGTGGCGAAGCTTGCATATAAAATCATAGATACCAAATTATTAACCATTAGGTAGTCCACGAGACAGAATACACACCTGGTGAATTTTTGAACAAATGTGGACCCCCTGAAGATACTGACGTGTGGTCAGGTGTCATTATAAGCAATGTGTTTATAACCCACGTGTAAAATAGTGTCGATTTTTCCATCACGCGAAAATTCAAGTAGAGACTGTCCGTCTATATAATATAAAAAATCTCAGATACCAAAGTATAAATCAATGGAATGTTCAGGGCAAAAGATACAAATCCGGTAAAAATGGACAAACACGGACCTCTGGAAACCAAGAGGTGGGATCAGGTGCCATAAGTGGTAGTCAGTGTTTCTATAGAAATGTATTAGCATTAAAAACGATCGTGTCAGATGGATGAGACGAAAAGTCCTTGCCACACTTTTGTGAACCTTCAATGTATAAGTGCTTAGGTAAAAAGTATGATTTACCAGTTCTGATATTTTTTCAAAGGTGCAATACACACATAGCCATATATGTATATTTGTTCATGTACATATTTTTATCAAATTTGTAATGTTGACATTTTCACATACGAATATAATTTTATAAAGTCCGACATATTTTTGTAGAAACAACTTTAATGCACTATGGGTACTAAAACATCTAATGCGTGACAACGAATCGCATTTGAACTACCAACAAGCTGTGTTACTATAATATCAATTGTTGAACTGTATTGTTTACAAATATATTGTTTATAAGAAATTCCAGCATCTTTTTTATATCAACTTCAGTGTAGGCCTACTTATGTGTAGAATTAGAGTGGGGTTGGACAAAAAAAGTATCATGGTAACCAATCACTAGATGTTTAAATTTTCGGGTACCACCTTTAGTAAAATTTTGTCTATGATGCTAAAAAGTCTTTCTTTTAATATTTTTATGTGGAATAGTTGTGTAAAGAGTAGAGAAGTCGTATGTTTTGATACTGTGAATTCGAGAAAAAATTGTGCGCCTTCAAATTGTCTTAAAGTTGTTTAGAATTTTTAAGTATCTACATCTGATTTACACCGCTTCTGGAATAAGCAACTGTACAGTATTGCTGAAGTCTCCCCTTAACGGCTGCCAATATCTTGGTAAGGAGTAAAGATAAAGGTTTGGTAGAACATTTCCTGGATCATGCTATGTACCTCTGCTTCTATGGGGTTTTATGAAGTTTAGGTATCCAATATAAATATGGTAGCTCAAAATCAGTATTGGTTGTAGGTAGACCAAAAGAAGGTAATACGGACACGTGGTTTTGAAGGATCTCGTCCTTTGAAAGTGATCTACGTGTGTATGTAGAATTACCAGAATTGGTATTAAAAGTATTTGGTGCACTACCTCAATATGGACAAATTGGACAAACACTGCCCTTCAACCAGTTTCAATTCACAACTCAAAACTGTCACTCTGAAGAATTTATTAATCAAATATAGTATCACGGACCGGTAACTAAAAAGAAATTTTCATGTGCAACAAAAGATTGTTGTAAGAACACTTGGGGAAAGCAGAGTTAGTTGTGGCCTAAATTATTATTTTTTCCACACAATGATGTTCTACACAAAAAATGGTTTTTCAACCCATTTTATCATCCCGTTATCTGTATTAATCGCCATTTGATCTAAGAATCAGTTTGGAAATCTGTTGGACATTGGACAAACACGGAAATCCAGCGGATCCTGAGGTGGTATCAGCTGTCATGGAAGAATATCGCATTTGTCACAACCGCTGTAAGTCCACCGACAAATTCAAATGAAGAGTATATCCTCGTCACCATTGGTATGGATTATTTAAGAACTATTTTTGATAACAGAAAACTCAACATTTTTAATGTAACATAATGATTGCAAGGATCATCGATTGATGTACCAGCAATACTTTTCTGTTATGATAAGTATCATTCAACTTTAACTTGCATTGCTAAAAGAGACAATAAGAAAATGAGTGATAAGGGTTTACCAATATTCAGCAATTTGTATTTAGGATATTAAGATGTCATGAAATATATCCTACCCATCAAAATTAACTTTGTGTGTGGGGGTGGGTAGCCAGTCTATAGATGCTCAACGTCTGCAGAGATACGCTCACGAAATATTTTCCATTTCACGGCAACTGACAACATCTACGATGTGAAACCTACCTAAAGGGGAATATACAGAGACGGGATTCCTTATTGTTTCTTGTTTTTTATATATATAATAAAACTATCACTGAACAAGAAATATCAAACAAAAGAAAATTCTAATCCCACGAGACATGTTTAAATGGAATGACCTAATTCTTATCGCATTATTCATGTTATCAAATTCTCCGGCCTGTACTGTAAAATAACTTGACGTTTTGTGGTCTACTTATACTTCAATTTCCCTATGTTTCCTTTTTTTCTTATTCAAACTCTACATTTTCCTATACATGATAGATAGATAGATAGATGGCTGAATGACATTCAAATGGGAACAAATTCTGTCCCTTTATTGAATGACTTGTTCCTTTATTCAAATGAAGAACAATGAATTCAGAAGGCTCTGAATCAAAAGAGAAAAAAATAGCTGTGACATGTAGTAATTTAACATTTAGGTAATGTAAATCTTGTTTTATAATTCGCGAAAAATGCATTTACGCACAATTTCGCGAGAACTCTCGCTCGTGCAAATAAAATTATCGCGTAATGAAGTATGCTAATAGTATGATTAAACGGGCATACGAATTCATGAAAATATCATCTCGCGAATCAATTTAGAATTTGTGTAACGCGAAAATAAAGTCCAGCGAACATTTCCGGTTTACAGTATATTGACCACATTTTGTCAATAAAGAATAATTTTGATACTATATATAACAAAGAACTAGAAATTAATAACACAACAAAATCAAACACACATGTTTTGTATTTAGAAATTTTATGTAATGTAGACACAAACGGGAAATTAGAATCCAGGTTATACGACAAATTCTATTTTTAAATTCTACAATTAAGCAATAATATCCCGCTATTGCTTGTATATGGTGTTTATATTTCTCAAAGATCAGATATGCCAGGGCGTGTTCTACACATGAACATTTCATATACAGAGGGAAACTACTCACTAACAATTTATTGACACGGATATCGAAAATCGCGTTTGGTGTCAACGTTCCGCAAAATTTACGGTCCGTATAATAGTCTTGTTTTGATAACTCTTCGTTTTCATTTGACTGTGGACTTACGGTGAGTTTGATCGGTAAACAGTGAACGCTATTTTTTCCTTGGCACCTGATCCCGCCTCTGGATTTCCAGAGGTCCGTGTTTGTTCAATATTCACCGCAAATTCTACGGTCGGTAAAATAGTCTTGTTTGCGATTACTCTGTTTCACTAAGTGAAATGTTGAGTTGCCGTTTTTTTGGCGGTTGTTGAGGATTCACTCCTCCCGTATTTCATTGGACTTGACTGTGGACTTACGGCGGGTGTGACCGGTCGACAGGGGATGCTTACTCCTCCATGGCACCTGATCCAACTTTTTTTCCAGAGGTCCGTGTTTGTCCATTTTTACCGGATTTGTATCTATGTCCTGGGCATTCTATTGATTTATACTTTGGTATCTGAGATTTTTTATATTTATATCCTGAACATCCTGATAGACAGTCAGACAGACAGACAGACAGACAGACAGACAGACAGACAGACAGACAGACAGACAGACAGACAGATAGATAGATAGATAGATAGATAGACAGACAGACAGACAGACAGACAGACAGACAGACAGACAGACAGACAGACAGATAGATAGATAGATAGATAGATAGATAGATAGATAGATAGATAGATAGACAGACAGACGGACAGACAGACGGACAGACAAATAGATAGAAACGATCGTCTTGAGCATTATATTACTTGGTATTATGTTTATAATATTTATAACCATTAGGTCATTGGCAGTGTTGATGGGCCATTTGAGTCATCGGGGGTATACATAAACCTAGTACCTGGTATTTCGGTACCATCTGATAATTTTATACTAAAGTAATATTTGATAACACCATTTAAATTCTAAAATTTTTAAAAGATAAGAAAATCATCTTTTTACAGTGATTACTCTTAGATGGTTTTTGCTATGCATGTAGATTTATTATTTGGCCTTGTATTATACCACTATCGATTTAGAAATAAACTATCTAAAATTGGAGCTCAACTGATGAAGTCTAATTGACAGAAACGATCGTCTTCAGCATTATATTACTTGGTATTATGTTTATAATATGCATAACACCTAGATCGTTGCAACTGCTGGTGGACCGTTTGAGTCCCCAAGGGTATACATAAACCTAGAACCTTGTATATCGGTACCAGCTGGTAATCTTATACTAAAGTAATATTTCGCATTGATAACACCATTTAAATACTAAATTCTTCAAAGGCTAAGATAGTCATCTTTTTACAATGGTTACCCTAAGATGGCTTTCATATACGTTTAGATTTATTATTTGGCCTTGTATTATACCACTTTCCCTTTAGAAAATCTATTCAAAATTGGGGCTCAACTGATGAAGTCTAATTGACAGAAACGATCGTCTTCAGCATTTTAACTTTGATATTTTGTTTATGATAGATAGATAGGTAGACAGACAGATAGTGTATGCGCGTATGCGTGTGGATCGCTGTTCATTTGTACTGTGGTTACTCCAGATAAACTTGTCCAGCTGTTTATAATATACTTGATATGACAAAATGAACTTTGTAAAATTAGTAAATTTCCTTATCTTTGATATGTGAATTAATCATTCATTGAGTAGCAATGTCATATCAATAGAATTAGTCCACCATAACCTCGCCGTAAACCGATTTTATTTGTATTTGCAGTCAGTACACATAATTCCAAACGTCACAATAAATATATTCATTTTGATTACATATGGTTATGCATTTTAGAAAAAGACAATCGGTCTTATAATGTCTTAGACAAAGACATAATATATTATTTTTTTATATAATACAAACGGATAAGGACCTGACTTCATTAAGAATTTGGTGTTTATAAACCTTTCATACCAAATATATTGTGAAAGAGAGATGATTCTAAGTGCGAAAATAATTCAACATGCTAAGCATTTTAAATAATTCAGATCACAATAGAATGATACCCAAGGTTAGCAGTGTCTTGTTGAGTGTGTGATGTGTTCCATAAAAGCTATGGTAGTCATCTTTTTAAATCGGTTACTCTTGGATGGATTTGGCAATACGTTTAGGTTAACCATTTGATTTTATTATACCTGTAATATGTATATATATTTCTGATTAGTCAAAATCATATCACGTGATCTATAACATTTCTTCATGTCACTCTGAAACATTTATGTCACCCTCTGTGGCGATTTATGTCACCCTCACGTGCGCAGAAAAAAATGCGCACACAGTTCGTTTTTTTTTTTCTAGTACGCTATGTGGTAGGCTAATTAGGTGTAACCTCTAGCACATAAAATGTCCGTTTCATAACTCAGATTACTCGATGCAGACTGGAGTGGAGATAAAACAACAACCGAAATTTAATGATTTGAAAGCATTGATACATCGTTGTCAAATATATTTGCTGTAGTCAGCCTTGATGAAGGCTTATGATTAAAAATGACGCAGAGACTGATAAAACATGTCGATAGTGTTGAGTATCGAAGGCGCTATGTCACGTGTGTTACAATGAAATTACGTAGGTCACTTTGTTAGTTACGTTTTATTGCCTTTCGGTATAATAAAATAATTATTGCCCTTGTTTTGGGTTGACGTGAATATTTGGCCTTGCCAACCCAAAACAAGGGCAATAATTGTATATTGTACGATACCGCTTTCTCTTCAAGGATTACATAAAAGTATGTCAAAATCAGGTTAAAGTGAATATTAAAGGGACATTAGGGTTTTTTTCTAAACATTTCCACCTTTTTTACTACTTAAATTGATATACAATAACATAAAAGAGATATACACAAACATAAAAAATCTTAAATTCCTATGTATTTTGTGAAATTTGCTTGAGAAACCTAGGTTTGGCCCTTTTTTCAATTGCAATTGATTAACCCAATCTTACTATTTGTACAAGTGTATGTGACCTGACCTTATTTTCACAAAATTTATAAAAAATATATAAGATTTTTATGCTTGTTTATAGCTCTTATTTGTCATGGTACACGAAGTACTGATACTAAAAGTAGAAAAAGTCGAAATAGTGTTTTCTTGGGTAAACACAGCTAATGCCCCGTTAACAGTAGCAAAGTTATAGTTTTACAAAGGAGTCCAAAACAAAACGGTCAAGACGATATATGTCCGAAAGAAAAATATTGTGAAGTTTCATTGACAAAAACGATCGCCTTGAAGTTAAATTCATATTGTTTTAAACTTTGGTAATATGTCTATAATATATATAAAGACATGAAATCAACGACAGTAACTGATAATTGTATCAATAACTTTTCAATTTTTTTTTTCATTTATACAATCAATATGATGTAACCTGTATTTTTGGAACTTTTGAAGCAGCTAATTTACTCGCGGTGTACAACTTTACCTTATCCTTTTGGATCTTTGCTTAAAAGGCAATAAAACATTGAATAAATTTAAAAATCAAAAACTCGAAGATAAAGCATGACTATTTATTGCAAGAAAATCTACAACATTAAATTGCCAATGAAATCACCTTAAACATCTTGAGATTACATTTGTATGTGAACACTTGTAAAAATACCAAAGTCTTTTCTACAAAACATTGTAGAAAAATTAATAAAAATGTCAAAATATTTCTCCAAAGAAGTCTTTCAATAATGATGTACAAAAAGACAGAGCTTCCCTCCACCATATGGAGGTATCAGTAGCCGAATATTTATATCCACGTTCAGTGTGTCACTACTACTCCCTCTGAAATCTAACCTGATACTGTGAGACAGTTTGCCAATATACTTGCGGAAGTCCATTGGTCTCTTCCACGGTATATTGTAACCGAGTTATCCGCTATCATTTAACACAAACAGCATCCATATAATGGAAGATTTGCTGAAACAAAACTCTATTTAAACAAACAAACAAAAGATCGTGATATAACCGCTTTGTTTGTAAAAGAAAGGACCCGTAACATTTCAGGGCATGTTCATTTGGACATCGCTTATCACAGGCTGTTTAAGCCTGCACGCGTTACAAACGATGACTGTTCTAAACAGAAACGTCTTTTCCTTAAACTTAAATTTACAAATAAAGGCATAGACGCTTTAAACATTGGCAATGTTCTAAATCACAAAAAAAGTTCAGTCCTGTATTCCACCATATTTTAAACTGAAGAGCACGCCTTGCATTTCATATAGCTATACACGTAGCATCGCATCCAAGCTATTCAATTACAAACAGGTTCTGCAGTGCCTAGACATCAACCATCTTCTACACAACACTGTCACATGTTCATGTGCTTCATCTCCTTTCAAATACAATACTATCGGGCATGTCATTACCGGCGACGTTTCTATTGCTGAAAATGAAAGCCTCAAAAATCTTATTTTAAGGGGCCCTAAATACCGGGAAGCCCGTTCCTTTAATTGGCGTCAGAATTTCAGTTTAGTTTTGGATTCTGTCGAAGATTATGCCATACGATGGGGCCAAACATGAAGACGTAGAACCAGACACTTTGTCTGAATGGCTGAAAGCCATACGATGGTTGATAAAATCTCGTATTCGAAAACTTAAAGGGACTATGAAAACACGTTATCCCTCTGTATTTAATGATCCAGAAGTAGTAACTGAACTGGATAGGTTACATGACCAATATGTACTGGTACCAGCAGACAAAAGCCTCAAATAATATAGTTTTTATTTGTAAGGCGCATTACTATAATTGTTTATTAGAAGAACTTGGGTTTAATACGAATTCTGGAAATCCTACATACACACGTAGCTCACTTTCAAAGGACGAGATCCTTCAAAATCACGTGTCCGTATTACACTCATTTGATATACCTACAACGGAGACCGATTTCGAGCTACCACATTTATACTGGATACCTAAACTTCATAAAAACCCATATAAGCAAAGATACATAGCAGGATCCAGCAAATGTTCTACCAAACCTTTATCTTTACTCCTTACCAAGATATTGACAGCTGTTAAGGAGAAACTTCAAAAATACTGTACAGTTGCTTATTCCAGAAGCGGTTGTAAATCAGATGTGGATACTTTAAAAATTCTAAACAGCTTTTAGAAAATTTGAAGGCACACAATTTTTCTCGAATTCACAGTATCAAAACTTATGATTTCTCAACTCTTTACACTACTATTCCACATAAAAAATTAAAAGAAAGACTTTTTAGCATCATAGACAACTGCTTTTTCACTAAAGGTGGTACCCGAAAATTTAAATATCTAGTGATTGGCTATCAGGATACTTATTTCGTCAAACACCACTCTGATTCTACACATAAGTATACTGAAGTTGATATATAAAAAACATGCTGGAATTTCTAATAGACAATATATTTGTAATGTTCGGAGACGTGGTCTTTCAACAAACTGTTGGCATTCCTATGGGAACCAATTGTGCTCCTTTATTGGCCGACCTGTTCCTTTATTCATACGAAGCAGACTTCATTCAGAAACTGCTGAATCAAAAGAAGAAAAAGTTAGCGGTGTCCTTTAATTTGACATTTAGATATATCGACGACGTTTTGTCAATTAATAATGACAAATTTTCATACATATGTCAATGCGATATATCCCAGCGAACTAGAAATTAAAGATACAACAGAATCAAGTACACACGTTTCATACTTAGACATTTTACTTAATATAAACACAGACGGGAAATTAGCAACTAAGCTATACGATAAACGCGACGATTTCGGCTTTCCCATCGTAAATTTTCCACATTTTAAGTAGTAATATCCCTCAGTCACCTGCATATGGAGTTTATATTTCACAAATGATCCGATATGCCAGGGCGTGCACAACATATGAAGATTTCATATACAGAGGTAAACTACTCACTGACAAATTATTGACACAGGGATATCGAAAACCGCGTTTAATGTCAACGTTCCGCAAATTTTATGGTCGGTATAATAGTCTTGTTTGCGACTACTCTGTTTCACTAAGTGAAATGTTGAGTTGCCTTTTCGTTGGCGGTTGTTTGAGACGTCTGTACCAATTGTGACGAGGATACACTCCTCACGTGTTTCATTGGACTTGACTGTGGACTCACGGCGGGTGTGACCGGTCGACAGGGGATGCTTACTCCTCCATGGCACCTGATCCCACCTCTTGGTTTCCAGAGGTCCGTGTTTGTCCATTTTTACCGGATTTGTATCTATGTCCTGGACATCCTATTGATTTATACTTTGGTATCTGAGATTTTTATATTGTTCATTTGTAATTTGTTTGCCTTTTTTAACTTTTGTAATATCTTTGTATAAAACAAATATTATCTAAATAAAGATGTCCTTTTTATTCAACACCCGGCTTTGTATTACATTGATTTTGCTCGGAACGACTGTTAGATTTGATATTGTGAGTACTGGATACAATATATGATATATTAGTTATTACATAAATACAAAAGATAACACAAGATATTGCTGATAAGTACAATACTTAATACATAATTAGTTGGGTATAAGATTCAGTGTATTAACGTTTATAATATTTCTAAATGGGTCAGCGGCTGAGAAAAGGATCTTTACGACAGAACCAATAGAGTGTAAGAAAACAAGGATTAAATCTGACTTAATATTTCAAATATTACATATTTTCCGTGTCGGAATACAAAATAATTGCTTTTGTCTGTGCTCATTTTCAAGTGTTGTATTTTTTAAAATCATATTTTTTAAGTTTCTGAAAACATATAAAATCAGAACCCCCCCCCCACCAAACAAGAAACCTTTTTCTCAGCCGCTGGGTCATTAATATTCTTTTATAATAGACCTTGTAAATGTTTCACATGTATTTGCATGATTATAACTAAAGCTCTTCATGTATAGAAAAATATGGCGGACATATCCATGAATACACAATCTCCCACTTATTCTCCGCAATGAATACATACAATAAAACAGAACTGTGATCGATAATGCTTTGTCAATACAAATTTATATAAAAGGAGTCAATGGTCAAACTTCCAAATACAGAAAACACCTTAGCAACAAGAATTGACTCTATAGCTATTTATCATTTAATGTCGATGTGACCATAATCATAAAGTAATAACATGGACCAATAAAAATATATATAGAAACAGAAAATTTCGTTGTGGCTTAATTTTCGTTTATTTTGTCATTTTCATATTATCAACGATGTCAAAACCATGACGAAATTATAAAACTGGAATAAAAGCCCTAAGCAATAAACGTTAGACGATCGTCTTGAGCATTATAACTTTGGTATAATGTTTATAATATTCATAACCACTAAGTCGTTGCCACTGCTGGTGGACCGTTTGAGTCCCCGAGGGTATACATAAACCTAGTTCCTGGTATTTCGGTACCAGCTGATAATCTTATACTAAAGTAATATTTGGCATTGATAGCACACTTAAATTTCTAAATTCACCTAAAGCTAGGAGCAATCTTTTCACAGTGGTTACTCTTAGACGGATTTTGACTATACGTTTAGATTTATTATTTGGCCTATTCTGATACCACTTTCACTTTAGAAAATCTGTTTAAAATTGGAGTTCAACTGATGACGTCTAATTGACAGAAACGATCGTCTTGAGCATTATAACTTTGGTATTATGTTTATAATATTTTTAGAATCACGAAGTTTCATATAGTTTTTAATTTTGCTTATATAAATATAACATGTAGAAGAAAGCTTCATTTACAAACATCCTACATCTTTGTACTGTTGATAGTATTGTATAAATGCAGTGAGTCGATAGGTTATCACTAATAAGAGATTCATTGCAGACATGAGCAAGTGAACAACGGCGGAAAAATAGATTTTTAAAGGTATATATATGTAAACTTATTTCAACCATAAATACAGAAACAACAAGGTACTTATATAGATAATATCTGTGTATCCATAAAATATTACTTTGCAGCAGCACTACATTTGTTTTTATTAAAAGACACAATTTCAGTATATAAAAATTGTCACTGACTACTTCAATTTATTCCATTGTATGCAAGGACGTCAAATGCTGTGTGGACGTTGTGGTCACTTCATATGTCCTTTTGAATACCATTCTGAAAAAAAAAAAAACTTTATAAACATATAACGGAGTCAAGACATGAAGCTAATTAGAATGATATAATTATGGTTATGAACTGATGTCAAATGAAGAAAGTTGTCTTTACGCTTCATTTGCTATTACTAGCTGTGATTTTGTGTTGAAATGACAATAGACTTAAAGTGTTCGTTCCCTGAATTTCGATTTCATTTTCATTTTGTATTGTAAAAATAACATTCATAGCACGTACATTGTTTTAAAATTTGCATTCCTACTCAAGAGGCAAGACCAATGACTTCTGAGACATACTTAAGTTTCTAAATATACTCATTTAGAAAGAAAATGATTTACAGTTTTTAATACATAATACTGTTTCAGATCGATGTTGTTATTTTATATTCAGTAACTTTATCTTAGTCGAAATAAAAGGTTGGCATATATCTTTCTGGCTATTTGTGAAATTGTGTCAAGGGCTGCGACCAAACAAAGAAATCACACATTGACAGGGCACCTTAACTTACCTCTGTCATTCCGAAAGCCATGAATTTGTACATCTACACAATGGTCACTGATTGACCCCACCAAATATAAGATTAGACTCGACTATATACGTACAAATGTTCTATATATGATGACTGAATACCTATAGCGCGTAAATAATGCTAAGTGTAATTATGATATGTAAATGAAGGTAACAAACTTTCAAAATCCCATGCACTTCTTGTGGGCGTTTAATTTTCTCATTTTTGCATTACCACCTGTATACACCTGTGTAAATAGTACAATCATCCCTAACGCAGCAATTGTCAAGTGGTCAGAACATAGTGTTCAATACCACCTGAATATGTAAACAATGAAAATACTCCCACCGGGGCCTTGGTCAAGTGGTCAGAACAGAATGTTTACGACCACCTGAATATGTAAACAATAAAAATACTCCCACCGGGGCCTTGGTCAAGTGGTCAGAACAGAGGGTTTAATACCACCTGAATATGTAAACAATGAAAATACTCCCACCGGGGCCTTGGTCAAGTGGTCAGAACAGAGTGTTTACGACCACCTGAATATGTAAACAATGAAAATACTCCCACCGAGGCCTTGGTCAAGTGGTCAGAACAGAGTGTTTACGACCACCTGAATATGTAAACAATGAAAATACTCCCACCGAGGCCTTGGTCAAGTGGTCAGAACAGAGTGTTAACGACCACCTGAATATGTAAACAATAAAAATACTCCCTACCGGGGCCTTGGTCAAGTGGTCAGAACATAGTGTTTAACGACCACCTGAATATGTAAACAATGAAAATACTCCCACCGGGGCCTTGGTCAAGTGGTCAGAACAGAATGTTTACGACCACCTGAATATGTAAACAATAAAAATACTCCCACCGGGGCCTTGGTCAAGTGGTCAGAACAGAGGGTTTAATACCACCTGAATATGTAAACAATGAAAATACTCCCACCGGGGCCTTGGTCAAGTGGTCAGAACAGAGGGTTTAATACCACCTGAATATGTAAACAATGAAAATACTCCCACCGGGGCCTTGGTCAAGTGGTCAGAACAGAGTGTTTACGACCAGCTGAATATGTAAACAATAAAAATACTCCCACCGGGGCCTTGGTCAAGTGGTCAGAACAGAGTGTTTACGACCACCTGAATATGTAAACAATAAAAATACTCCCTACCGGGGCCTTGGTCAAGAAGTCAGAACAGAGTGTATACGACCACTTGAATATGTAAACAATGAAAATATTCCCCACTGGGGCCGGGCCTTGGTCAAGTCGTCAGATGGTAGTGTTAACACCACTTGAATATAGCTATATAAACATCCCTAAAGGGGATTAGACAAATGAGCAGCTGTATATCGTGTTCTAAACCACATAAATATATCTAAATGAATTCAATAGTATAAATATTCACTAACGATGCCTTGGTCGAGAGGTAAGAACATCATGGTATACAAGAGGTAAGAAGATCATGGTTTACACAAGAGGTAAGAACATCATGGTTTACACAATCTAGATATGCCTTCTAGTGTATGAATAGTGTAAATACCCCTTAACGGTGTATTGGCCGAGGACTCAGAATATTGTGTTTTACACCAACTAAATATAGTTATACAGACAATGTAAATGATCCCTATTATTGGAGCCTTATTCAAGTGGTCAGAACATTGTGTTTTTACACCAACTAAATATAGCTATGCAGACAATGTGAATGATCCCTATTATTGGAGCCTTAGTTAAGTGGTCAAAACATAGTGTTTTACACTACCGTAATATACCTATTAGAATACTGTAAATATTTACTAAGGTGAGTGATCTGGGTCACGTGGTCTTCTCGCGACTTTGAAGCCTCTCTGGATTATTGGTTTATCAAAGAAAGCTTGTATGTTCTGTATGTACAGATTACTCTTCTGATAAAACGGATCCAAAGAGGTTACGAAATAACTCTTATGAACTCCTGGATAACTGTTTGTCAACATTGTAAATTGTAATCACCTTAACGTTCGTGTTAATAATCATCCTATTATCAACTACGCAATATACATCATAAAGTGTGTTTTAAAATCACTCAGTGCTCTCCTAAATAAAAGTTAACAAAGAAATAGCTTGTACCTAACAAAATCACTTTCTCTCACCAAGAAAAAACTATATACTATATACCAAAACCAGATTATAGGGCATTGTCGTATAATTAAAACATTCATAAAGCATCATGATTTTTTTATAAACTGAGCCATAACTGAAACATACTGAATTGTTGGCGACCTCAGACGACTTTCGCTACTGATCAATTATTTGAAGATGCTTGAAGATTAACATACGTACTATAAAAACTCTGGTTCGAAGAATTCTGCATTTCCTGTTAGCTGCAGGTAACACACTCGATTTACTGGGATACGATGACCATAATCAACATAGTGCAGTCCGTTGACAAATATCTGAAGTAAAGACAATATTTAAATGTATATACTAGGATATGTTGTACCCAGTGCTGGTATAGGGTAATTTATCGTATTATACATCAGGCGTAAACTTGCGTATATTTTACTAAAAACGTTTTCATTATTCTAAGCATTCATGTTTTGTAAGTGATAAAATAAAGTATATCAACATGACTTTACAATATATGTGTATACATTTCAGATACTGCTGAAAGAAGACATCAAAGGAACAAAACAAGGAATAGAATAATTAAATGATAAAAGTTGATGAAATCTGGATATAGATCCTTTGTCTTTACGTTGAATAAAAGTACTGCTGGTATCTATAGTATTATTGACAGCACACAATGTCCTTTACAAAAGGTTAGGTTTTTCTATTCCCTCATGGTAACCTCCTCTTCCTCTAATCAGCCTTACATTTCCCAGATATCAGATTATTATATGATAAATAATTTGTTCCATTTTCAGATTTTATTGGTTTGTAATATTTCTCTCATAATTCAAACCGTTAATTACCTATATTTACCATATCCATATCATTTGGGAAAATCTTATCATTTGCATGCACTTCAAAAAAAGACAACTTATGTATACTCATGATATCGTATTATATACGAAAACTGGATCTGCCATTTATTTAATGTCTACAACGAGTTATTTCCCTTTCCATAAGCAGCATGTTCAGTTTATTCCATTGACATAACAATTAGTCTGATTGAACAACAGAATACATACGACATATTTGTCCCTCTTGATGTTAATAGCAATGTCAAATGCGTCTTGTGGCTTGAAAGGGAAAAACGGCTCCTCCCTTTCTTCTCTTCCCCAGTTCCCATCACACTTAGTATTTCTCACTGTGCAACCTTCCAAAAATCTGGGGTTAAAGTGCAGCGCGATGTCACCATCATCGTCATCTCCACATCGAAGGTTCACTGCAAATCTGGGGATTAAATATGTATACAAAATAAGGAAATAAGAAACCTTAAAACTATTTTGTCAATTTATTTCATAGCTACCTGCACGAATATGTAACTGATCTTGCTAGAAATTTTCACTTATTTTGAATGTCTGTTAGTAAATCTATAGCTGGTATATTGATATAATTAATGAATTAATTATTACATACATATGAACATGGCTAGTAAGCTTCACATCAATACTGAAATTGTAACAAATATATGAACGTGGCTAATATAAAACATCTCAGATACCGAAGTATAAATCCTAATGATGTCCAGGACATAGGTACACATCCGACAAAAAAATGGACAAACACGGACCTCTGGAAAACAAGAAGTGGGATCAGGTGCCAAGGAGAAGTAAGCATTCCCTGTCGACCGGTCACACCCGCCGTGAGTCCACAGTCAAGTCCAAATGAAATATATGAGGAACGAATCCTCGACACAATTGGTACAGACGTTTCAACAACGTCAACGAAAAGGCAACTCAACATTTCACCCAGTGAAACAGAGTAATCGAAAACAAGACTATTATACCGACCGTAACATTTGCAGAACGTTGACATCAAACGCAGTTTTCGATATCCCTGTGTCAATGATTTGTCAGTGAGTAGTTTACATCTGTATATGAAATGTCCATATATTGAACACGCCCTGACATATCGGATCATTTGTGAAATATAAACTCCATATGCGGGTTACTGTATGATGTTACTACTTAAATGTGGAAAATTTACGATGGGAATGCCGAAATCGTCGCATTTGTCGTATAGCTTAGTTGCCAATATCCCGCGTGTGCGCTTGATTCTTTTATATCTTTAATTTCTAGTTCCCTGTGATATATCGCATTGGCATATGTATAAAAATTGTCATTATTTATTGACAAAACGTCGTCGATATATCTAAATGTGAAATTAAAGGGCACCGCTAACTTTTTCTTCTTTTGATTCAGCAATTTCTGAATGAAGTCTGCTTCGTATGAATAAAGGAACAGGTCGGCCAATATAGGGGCACGATTGGTTCCCACAGGAATGCCGACAGTTTGTTGAAAGACCACGTCTCCGAACATTACAAATATATTGTCTATTAGAAATTCCAGCATGTTTTTTATATGAACTTCAGTGTATTTATGTGTAGAATCAGAGTGTTGTTTGACAAAATAAGTATCATGATTACCAATCACTAGATATTTAAATTTTCGGGTACCACCTTTAGTGAAAAAACCGTTGTCTATGATGCTAAAAAGTCTTTCTTTTAATTCTTTTATGTGGAATAGTTGTGTAAAGAGTAGAGAAGTCGTATGTTTTGATACTGTGAATTTGAGAAAAATTGTGTGCCTTTTTTAAATTTTCTAAAAGTTGTTTAGACTTTTTAAGTATCCACATCTGATTTACACCGCTTCTGGAATAAGCAACTGTTCAGTATTGCTGAAGTTTCTCCTTAACGGCTGTCAATATGTACCTCTGCTTATATGGGGTTTTATGAAGTTTAGGTATTCAATATAAATATGGTAGCTCAAAATCAGTATCAGTTGTAGGTACATCAAAAGAGCATAATACGGACACGTGATATTATTTTAGGCTTTGTCTGCTGGGACCAGTACATATTGGTCATGTAATAAATCCAGTTCATTTACTACTTCTGGATCATTAAATACAGAGGGAAAACGTGTTTTCATAGTTCCTTTAAGTTTTCGAATACGATATTTTATTAACCATTGTACAGCTTTTAGCCATTCAGACAAAGTGTCTGGTTCTACGTCTTCATGTTTGGCCCATCGTCTGGCATAATCCTCGGCAGAATTCATAACTAAACTGAAATTATGACGCCAATTAAAGGAACGGGCTTCTCGGTATTTAAAATAATATTTTTGAGGTTTTCAATTTCAACAATAGATACGTCACCGGTGATGACATGCCAGATAGGTTTATATCTGAAGGGAGATGATGCACATGAACATGTGACGATGTTGTGTAGAAGATGGTTGATGTCTAGGCACTGCAAAACCTGTTTATAATTGAATAGCTTGGATGCGATGCTAGGTGTATAGCTATATGAAATGCAACGCGTGGTCTTCAGTTTAAAATATGGTGAAATACAGGCCTGAACTTTTTTGAGATTTAGAACATTGCCAATGTTTAAAGCGTCTATACCTTTATTTGTAAATTTAAGTTTTAGGAAAAGACGCCTCTGTTCAGAACAGTCATCGTTTTTAACGCGTGTAGGCTTGAACAATCTTGGATAAGCAATGTCCATTATAATGGAATTCAGTGTGTACTCTGGAGTTGAAGAATCCGTGTAGGGGTTCATTCTTACTTCCCGAAAAAATTCATTAAGAAGTGTAAAAGGAACAGAATAAAGTTTGCTGCGAATGTGATGAAGGCCCATTTGTTGTTAACGTAAGGTAAAAGAGTAATATAAAAAATCTCAGATACCAAAGTATAAATCAATAGAATGTCCCGGTCATAGATACAAATCCGATAAAAATGGACAAACACGGACCTCTGGAAACCAAGAGGTGGGATCAGGTGCCATGGAGAAGTAAACATCCCCTGTCGACCGGTCACACCCGCCGTGAGTCCACAGTCAAGTCCAATGAGATACGTGAGGAGTGTATCCTCGTCACAATTTGTACAGACGTCTCAACAACCGCCAACGAAAAGGCAACTCAACATTTCACTTAGTGAAACAGAGTAGTCGCAAACAAGACTATTATACCGACCGTAAAATTTGCGGAACGTTGACATTAAACGCGGTTTTCGATATCCCTGTGTCAATGATTTGTCAGGGAGTAGTTTACCTCTGTATATGAAATCTTCATATGTTGTACACGCCCTGGCATATCGGATCATTTGTGAAATATAAACTCCATATGCGGATGACTGAGGGATATTACTGCTATTTAGACTTTTTAAGTATCCACATCTGATTTACACCGCTTCTGGAATAAGCAACTGTACAGTATTGTTGAAATTTCTCCTTAACGGCTGTCAATATCTTGGCAAGGAGTAAAGATAAAGGTTTGGTAGAACATTTGCTGGATCCTGCTATGTATCTTTGCTTATATGGGGTTTTATGAAGTTTAGGTATCCAATATAAATATGGTAGCTCGAAATCGGTATCCGTTGTAGGTATATCAAATGAGCGTAATACGGACAAGTGATTTTGAAGGATCTTGTCATTTGAAAATGAGCTACGTGTGTACGTAGGATTTCCAGAATTCGTATTAAACCCAAGTTCTTCTAATAAACAATTATAGTAATGTGCCTTACAAATAAAAACTATATTATTTGAGGCTTTGTCTGCTGGTACCAGTACATATTGGTCATATAATCTATCCAGTTCAGTTACTACTTCTGGATCACTAAAAACAGAGGGATAACGTGTTTTCATAGTCCCTTTATGTTTTCGAATACGAGATTTTATCAACCATCGTATGGCTTTCAGCCATTCAGACAAAGTGTCTCGTTCTACGTCTTCATGTTTGTCCCATCGTATGGCATAATCTTCGACAAAATCCATAACTAAGCTGAAATTCTAACGCCAATTAAAGGAACGGGCTTCCCGGTATTTAGGACCCCTTAAAATAAGATGTTTGAGGCTTTCATTTTCAACAATAGAAACGTCGCCGGTGATGACATGCCAGATAGGATTGTATTTGAAAGGAGATGAAGCACATAAACATGTGACAGTGTTGTGTAGAAGATGGTTGATGTCTAGGCACTGCAAAACCTGTTTATAATTGAATAGCTTGGATGCGATGCTAGGTGTATAGCTATATGAAATGCAACGCGTGGTCTTCAGTTTAAAATATGGTGGAATACAGGACTGAACTTTTTTGTGATTTAGAACATTGCCAATGTTTAAAGCGTCTATGCCTTTATAAGTTTAAGGAAAAGACGTTTTTGTACAGAACAGTCATCGTTTGTAACACGTGCAGCCTTAAAGAGTCTGTGATAAGCGATGTCCATTATAACGGAGTTCAGTATGTATTCTGGGGTTGAAGAATCCGTATATGTTGGGTCTGTTGTATGAACGATGTCCGTGACTTCGCTTACGTCTTACGTTAAAATTGAAAAGTTCCATCACATTAACACCACTACATAGTGGGCTTGACAGATTTCCTACACATTGAATATTATCGTTACATCCATAGGGGTATGCAGTGCCAAGCTGTTTAATCCAAACTCCTTCACGTTGTCTACGGAAGGGGGTACTCAAGGTGGGATTGTTGGTCCAGAGGTATATTTTTTAAATTATTCGCACTCTCATAGACAAAATGTAATGGTCAGGGGAGTTGAAACGTAGACAGAGTATCTGGTTACCCCCATTATTAACCTCAAATCGATGACCAGACACTTTTATTTAAGGGCCCCTTAGTCTCGCTAACATAAATCAAACTACACAAGGTATATTCAATTCCGTGAACAACGTTAGATGATTTGCAATCCAGATGATCCCAGCTTCTTTGCTTATTTGTCAGATTGCTGGTAAACCCCTGATCAGTTATCAATATGTGACATGTTTTACAATAAGAAGCTTCACATCAATGCTGAAATTATTACAAACATGTGAACATGGCTAAGAAGCTTTATATCCATGCTGAAATTATTACAAACAAATGAACATGGCTTAGAAGCTTTACATCAATGCTGTAATTATTACAAACATATAAATATGACTTATACGTTTCACATCAGTGGTGACATTATTACAATAATATACCTGTCTGGGTTCTTCTTTGGAATTCCCGTTACTAAAATCCACCCGTCATCTCTAATTCCTCCGGGAATTCTTTCCCAAACAGGTTTCTCCTAAAGTAATGATTATAAGAAATGAAAACAGAAATATATTTTCTACCCCAAAAGTGTCCATTGCTATGTTATATGAGTTGAGTTAAAATAAATGTCCTGGATAAAAGCACTATATTGTGATTCATCAATTCATTTCATAACTGGAGCTCGAATTTCAATACAATATCAAATATTTTACATTCTAATTCTCATAAAAATAATACACACATACGCGCGCGTGCATATATATATATATATATATATATATATATATATATATATATATATATATATATATATATATACAAAAGTTATTAAAAGTCCAACGTAAATAAATTAAGTATCAAAATGAAGAATGCCACATCACAAAACATTTTTATCAATTACTATATATGTATTTACTTTACCACTATGAGATTCGTGAAATATATCCAATACATTTCTGTTGATGAACAATGCCTGATGAGGGTTTGTAATGCAAAACACGTGTCTCAGTGTAAGATAATAAAACTAAAACTGATATATGTATATATGCAATCGAACCCGGATATATTGGAATAAACCGGGTAAGAATGTTAATATAGTAATTTGGTCAGAGTATGCAATTAAATTCCAATAAAGCCGTATTTCGATATAACAAGGTTCAACATAAGTAGGTTGGACTGTATATATTTGTTTGATATTATATGAATTTTTTACAAATTATGTATGTATTACTTACCAATTTCCTCAGTAGTTTAGCCTGGTAAACATAAACATCGCCTCTTACGTTCACTCCCTTAATATCCTCTACATTGCATCTAGAACCGTATTTCCAGATTAACTTTCCATTCACAAATATCTTCAAGAAAATTGCGTTACATTATAATAAAGTAAATATTTAGTCAAAATCATCAACTGTACACATGTAAACAATTTGTTATTTTACGGTAATTGTTGTCCTGTAATTTTAAAAGGCAAAATAATACATATCCCCGTTATTTTTCGGTATAAGTTTAACCCAAAACTTCTACCTGGAAATATTCGCTGAAGTTTAATTTTCACCATTTTTGCTCTTAGATGATTATAGCTGAATACATGAAGTAAGAATACGTATTATGTTATCCATGATAATGTGCTGATTCAGGGCAAATCTAAGACGACGTGGATATATTTTCTGTCGTAAACGGCAAAAAAAACACCCATGGCGAAAATTACCAGAAAAACAGGTCGTGCTTCAGGTCTTTTTATTATTTTTTTATTTGGGAATGAAATTTGACAACAATGCACTGAATGTTATTCTTTTGATAAATTAATTTATGATAAAATATAAAAACAACGTTTTTGAAATTTCACGAAATAGCATCTTTCTAGGTTTACATTTTGAAATTAGAATGTAAAATAATTTGTACTGTAAGTAAACACCACGATGCTTACTTTGATCTTATTTCTTTTTGTTACAGTTTTGACCTCAAATGGTTCTTTTTTTACAAACACTTTTGGCAAGTCTACTCGCTCTTCTGTTCCCCAGCTTCCTCCGAAGCGAGAGTTCATTACAATCTGTCCCTGACCTATTCTCGGATTGAAATGGAAGGCAATATCCGAATCAGGACTGTCGCCTGTCATAAAGTTGATAGAAAACCTGTAATAACAAACATTGTTTATTATTTTAAAAATCTCAACATTCTGATAAGTCCACGGTCAACTTAATAGCTTTGTTTTCAATTACCATGATTTGCTGACTGACATCCAATTCGATTGTGATCAGAAGCTATCCAGGAAACTTTACCCTGTTGTAACCAGGAGCTATCCCGGAAATATTTTAGTTATTGCGACCAGAGGCTGTCCTAAAAAGTTTTACCCTATTCTGGAAAGTTTCATCCTACTGTCACCAGAAGCTATCCTGCAGAGATTTACCTTATTGTGACCAGAAGCTATCCAGGAACGTTTTACCATATTGTGATCAGGGGCTTTTCCGGAAAGTTTTTCCCTATTGTGACCAGAGGTTATCCAGGAAAGTATTGTGACCAGGGGCTATCCCCTGAAAGTTTACCCTTTTGTGACCAGAAGCTTTCCTGGAAGGTTTTACCCCATTCTGACCAGGAGCTATCCAAGAGTTTTATCCTATTGTAATTAGAAGGTATCCAGGAAAGTTTTACCTAACTGTGACCAGGAGCTATCCCGGAAAGTTATACCCTATTGTGACCAGAAACTTTCCTGGAAAGTTTTGTCCTATTGTGTCCAGGAGCTATAGAGGAAAAGTTTAACCTATTGTGACCAGGAACTATCCTGGAAAGTTTTATCCTATTGTGACCAGAAGCTTTCCCAGAATGATTTACCATATTGTGATCAGTAGCTATTCTGGAAAGGTTTTACCATATTGTGACCAGAAGCAATACAGGAAAGTATTACCTTATTTTGACTGGGAAGGATTTACCCCATTCTGACCAGAAGCTATCCAAGAGTTTTACCCTATTGTAATCAGGCGGTACCAGGGAAGTTTTACCTAATTGTAACCAGGAACTATCGCGGAAATTTTACCGTATTGTGACCAGAATTTTCCCCGGAAAATTTAGCCCTATTGTGACCAGGGGCTATCCCCTGACAGTTTACCCTTTTGTGACCAGAAGCTATCCTGGAAGGTTTTACCCCATTCTGACCAGAAGCTATCCAAGAGATTTATCCTATTGTAATCAGGAGGTATCCAGAAAAGTGTTACCTAACTATGACCAGGAGCTATCCCGGAATGTTTTACCCTATTGTGACCAGAAACTTCCCCGGAAAGTTTTACCATATTGTGTCCAGGAGCTATCCTGGAAAGTTTTACTCTATTGTGACCAGGAGCGATCCCGGAAAGTTTACTCTATTGTGACCAGGAACTATCGGGGGAAAGTTTAACCTATTGTGACCAGGAACTATCCTAGAAAGTTTTATCCTATTGTGACCAGAAGCTTTCCCAGAATGATTTACTATATTGTGATCAGTAGCTATCCTGGAAAGTTTTTACCCTATTGTGACCAGAAGCAATCCAGGAAAGTATTACCTTATTTTGATCAGACGTTATCCCGTAAAGTTTTACCGTATTTTGACTGGGAAGGTTTTACCCTATTCTGACCAGGAGCTATCCAAGAGTTTTACCCTATTGTATTCAGGAGGTATCCAGGAAAGTTTTACCTAATTGTAAACGGGAACTATCGCGGAAAGTTTTACCGTATTGTGACCAGAATTTTTCCCGGAAAATTTCGCCCTATTGTGTCCAGGAGCTATCCTGGAAAGTCGTAACTTATTGTTACCAGTTTTACTCTATTGTGACCAGGAGCGATCCCGGAAAGTTTACCCTATTATGACCAGGAGCTTTCGAGAAAAAAATTTAACCTATTGTGACCAGGAGCTATCCTGGAAAGTTTTACCCTATTGTGATCAGTAGCTATCCTGGGAAGTTTTACCCTATTGTGAACAGAAGCAATCCACGAAAGTTTTACCTTATTGTGACCAGGGGCTATCCCGGTAAGTTTTATTCTGTTGTGACCAAAAACTATTCCGGAAAGTTTTATCTTATTGTCACCAGGAGCTATCCCTTAAAGTTTTTAACTTATATTGAACAAGAGGTATCCTTGAAAGTTTTACCAGAATGTGACCAGGACACATCTTAGCATCTTAGGTCTGATACGTGGCTGTCAATGTGCATTAATGACGTCATTCAATTGGGACGTAATAATCAAAAAACTGTTTGACGTGTCATTTAATTGTAACATGAACGTAGAAAAGTCTGGTCTTTCACGAAGTCAATACTTAGTAGTGTTCAAAAACAGTGTTTTGTAAATGTATTTCTATATTGATGTTTTAACATATAGTTTTACCTTATTTATTTAAGCATTGATTTTATATTTTTCAGGTCTATGCTGTATGACCTGAAGAAAGGCACACTGTGTAATTCGAGAAAACATAGGATAACAATCTGAACACGTTCAAGTTGACTGACGCCATAATGCATTATTATGCGCATGTGCATTATTGATACATTTTGAAACACGATCAATTTAAATGTAAAGAGAAACAAAAGAAGTTCATATTTTACACTGCCAATATACATGCGACCAAATCTATGAACAATTTCAAATAAGTGAAAATTTCACATGACCTTTTACCAGCAAAAGCAATTAGATGTATATATTCATGCAGGTAGCTATAAAATAAAATGAACAAAATAGTTTTAAAGTCTCTATTGTTTCTATCGTATTTCCTAATTTCGCAATGAGAATCAATGCTTATATCAAATTTAAAGAACAATTTAGTCGAAGTTTAGAACAGCTGTTTTTAATGATATAATCTGACTCGCATTGATTGTATATTTCATGGCAACAGCCATCATCAATAGCGTTCTGGAAATTCAAACTTTATCCGAATGATTTCCCTCTTTTTAAATATTATCAACAATACCAAATTATAGTTTTACAAACGAGGCCAAATATAAATGTTCAAACTGATCGTTTCTATCATTTAGACTTCATCAGTTGAGATCCATTTTAATATATATGTATATTCCCGCAAGGAAAAGTGGTATCATACAAGGCCAAATGATAAATCTAAATGCCAAACCCGTGTACTTGTACCCACTGTTATCTTAGCTTTCAGAAGTTTAGAACTTAAATGGAGCTATTTGAGCAAAATGTTACAGTAGTATTAAATAATGGGATGGTACCGAAATACCAGGTACTGGGTTCATGTATACCCTCGGGGACTCAAACGGCCCACCAGCAGTGGTCCTAAATATAATTAACAATATCAAAGTTTGTTTGTTTATTGTTGTTTAACCTTCCACTCAAAAATATTTCACTCATATGGAGACGTCACAAAATGCCCGTGAAGGTCTTCAAATTATGGCCTATGCTCGGCACTTACGGCCACTGAGCAGTGAGGGTTCTTTAACGTGCCGACATTTACTGTGACACGGGACCTACAGTTTTTACTGTCTCATCCGAAAGATAGGATACCAACCTGCCGCCGGCGGGACTCGAACTCACGATCTCACGATCCAGAGTCGAGCGCGCTACCGACTGATCCAGGCCGGCTCACAATACCAAAGTTATAGTTTTACAATATACAGTCTCAAATACCAAAGAGGCCAAACAAATGCTCAAGAATATTAAGTGTGACCGGTTGACAGGGGATGCTTACTCCTCCATTGCACCTGATCCCACCTCTTGATTTCCAGAGGTCCGTGTTTGTCCATTTGCTATTTGAATTTTTTTATATTCTGTCAATAAGATTTCATCAATTGAGCCAGACTAATATAAAACATCTCAGATACAAAAGTATAAATCTTTAGGATGTCCAGGACACAGAAACAAATAAGGCAAAATGGACAAACACGGACCTCTGGAAACCAAGAGGTGGGATCAGGTGCAATGGAGGAGTGAGCACCAATGAATTTATTTGACATTATTAATTCTAATGAGTTTCTTTGAAAAACTTGAAATGTATAACAATTTACCTTTCTCCACCCGGCTTCATAAATCCCCTGAAAAGATTGACATCCCCTTTTTCTAACCCAGATTCGAACGTCTTAACAAAATCATCATGCTGAAAAAGAGTTTCGACAAGAAATGTAGTGTTCTTGAATAAAAAATTATTTCCAATTTTGTATTTTATCATATAAAAAGTTTGACATCATATAACGTTTATAAAAATACAAAAGCAGACAACATTAACGTTATCCAAATAATACACTTGTGATACCACTTGCAGTTGTCGAATTGTAGTGTCTTTGACTCGCCAACGAAACGCCCCGGGTTCCATTCCCGTTCATCGGCTCATACCAAAAACTTAGTTAGACTTAAATGGAGTTATCCCTCCTCTAGCTGTCTGCATAAGAAGTGAAAACCATGGGCATTTCATATGAAACTGAAAACTGGAGTCCATTGTTACACCAGGTGTAACAATTAGAAAAAAACTTTAGTCCTTTGACGTCCACATCTCAGGCATTTTAACTACAACCGTTGACATATCCATGTAAGTGAAAGTTTTTGGCGAAACGTCAAACAGCAATTAAACTAACAAAAACACTGATATATGGAGTCATTTGTCATTGCTAAGTCGATATCATATGGAAAGGTCAGAGTTCAAACCTTTGGCAATTATGAGACATTTCCTGGAATGTACATAGATGCCAAATTAAGTTATTTTATCTATAGATGTTCCGTTTAAAATATGTGGATAATTCTAGCGGTAAATTATCTAATTGTTCTATTTCATAACTAGACATTTTTCACTTAACAGTCACTCTGTTTCCTTGGACAAAAATAATGTAATTTTCCATACAGAGGACAAAGTAACTTTACAGAAATCTGTATTATGATTATTACAACTTACCATTGGTTCCAGATATTCAACGTCTATTATGTCCATGTTTCCTTTGATGATAAAATGGGACACATCCTCCACGTTCGACCGATAATTAAAATCGGAGAAGTACTCATCATTCACATAGATCTTGAAAACAAATCACAATTCAAGTCACATAAACATAACCACACAATTATACACAACACTGACACTAAAAAATACACACAAACATCGGCCACATAAACGACTCAGAAAACCGATTGTGTAGGCTTGAATACAAAATTAGAGCACGGTAAATTGATAAAAATGCATGTCAAAAAATATAAATGAAACAAGTCTTTCACACTTAGTATTGGTTTTTAAAATAAGAACTTAATTAACAGCCAAGAAACAGATAATTTAAACAAAAAGAAAATGTGATATGAATAATGTGCCTAATATAGCAGCTAAAGAAACATAAGATGGATGGGAAATCTAGTTTGTTCTTGGGTAGAAAGAGGGACAGAATAGGATAGATTGTTATAGAATGGAAACTGACAATTGTGATGCAAATAACAAGATAGAAAACTTTTGAAGTGTTTCATAAGCGATATATTATCTTTCAATTTGTTCATACTCTATATTCAGAAGCTTAAAGGGCAGTCCTTCACATGAAAAGGAGTATGATATCATCATTGCCTAACACATTATATAATATGCTTACAAGAAATTTATCTTGTCCTGCAACAAACAATACGTCGAAATACTGGAAAGGTTTAAAGGGAAATTCCGCCTCATAATCTCTCTCTTCGGGTCCCCAACCTGGCAGTTTGGCATTTCTGACAACTACCCTTTCATTCGGTCTAGGGTTAAAGTGGCAAGCAATATTGTTGTTATCGCTGTCTTCAGCAAAATTGATACTGAATCTAT
Organism: Atrina japonica; assembly: GCA_030159075.1. NCBI lineage: Eukaryota > Metazoa > Mollusca > Bivalvia > Pterioida > Pinnidae > Atrina > Atrina japonica. Next base: position 591,744 of record BROG01000217.1, on the reverse strand, counting down.
AAATAGAAAACAATATGTGTAGTTCAGGGGATTATTCATATTTTGACAAAAGTATGCAATTCATATTATAACTTATATTTTAGCTATGGTTTCATTAATAATGTGGCCCTGGCATTATCGTGATCAAATTTAACATTGGTACCCCTAGCTTTATTTGTTAACAGGGTATTAATTTTACAAAATTGTCCTAACGAATCCGTCCCTGTGTAATCAACCATATATGGCACCCTAAATAACTAGTTATATCAAATTATAAGTGGCTTTGTGTTGGGAGATATTCATGATGATATTAAATCATGTTTGGGGACGAAAACAACATAAAAATAAAGTGCCTAACAGATATGTGAAATATATTAAAATGTATCAAAATGTGGTCCAGAAATCCGGATTTCATTTCTTATTATATATCAATCAGTTCGGGCAAGAAATGTTAACATAGATATAACAAAGAAAACTAGTAAATACTTATAAAATCTATCAATTGAAATTAAAAAGAATGCATGCACGCAAAAGCTTAAATTTGTAATATACCCGACAGATTTTGTGTCATTTTTGAACAAATCGTTTTAGATAAATTATTAAGTAGATAAGTTAATTTTTGCAGAGATCAAATAAATTTATACAATGTTACTCCACTACACTAAAATTACTATTTTATTTTGCTAAAATAAATTTGAGGTAAACTGCACGGGCAAATAATTTCTATAACACGGACCAGTTTCTCACCATTCTCGTACACATTAAAACCTATCAAATGAGATGTGTTGAAATCATAATAGAAACTTCCTAGGGTAATTTCTATTGATTATTTAAGTTATTGATAAAAAATATTTACGATTTGGATATGTAAACCTTGAACAGCCACTTAGTGTTTATTGGAATAAAGCATCTGTAATTTATAGCCATTTCGTTAAAATATATCACATGCTTTACTTATTTACCCTATATATTGAACATAAATTACACAACATAAAACTATGAAAACGATTTTATTTGGAGGTTAAATTTCTGCCAACCTGCCTTTTGTTACCTGTGACCTTCGAGCATGAGAAGATATTTAATCCGGAAGATGTATCCCATTTTTACTAATGGGTTTAAATATAACATCATTACGTAAACTCACATTTTACATTCCGTTCAAGGCCTCTTCATAAAAAACATGACAAATATACATATTAACAAGCACTTTGTCAATATTCTCTGTCCGTAACGTGTTATATCGAAATGTATTCAGTGACAAAGTCGAAATTCTGATTAACATAAACGTCATGGAATAGATTTTAAAATATTGCCACTTTAAAGTCCCACTCGCGCCGATTGCTCAATTTTTGAATGATGTATTTTATGAAGAAATAACTGTCTCATTAATTACACTTCCATATGTTGCTTTATTTGCGAGTAAAACGAGTGTGAAAATAAATAACGATTTCACTAATGTCACACGGAAATTAAGACGGTGTTCTGGAAGTTTATTGACATGCATAGTCGTTTGTTTTCATCGAAATGGAAAAGAAAGCACTTTAAGTGTATGCAACTAACAGATATTTACCAATTTCATCTACCTCGTTGAAAGAACCATGGTCGCTAAAACAAGTTGATAACTGTTTATTCATAGGATTCCTGGGTAACTCGTACCCGAGACAACTCACACCAAAGCAGAGACAACTCCTACCGTATGCATTATGGGTACGAATTGTCTGGTCAAATCGATCCTTTTAAATACATGGGTACGAGTTGTCCTGGATAACTCGTACTCAAATATTCGAGTTCCTCCACATATGATTTGTAACTCAGTAGGGCTGAATCTGTACAAGTTAACCTGATATTATTATAACTAGTATCATTTACCTATCAGGTACATCTCTTTGATATTTCCCAAAATATCGAGATTAATTAACTGCATTTTACCTGAACGTACCTATATAATTCAGCTGTCATAGTTTGAAGGCAAGTTTGTAATCAGTTCCTCAGAAACTAGATTACAAAGACTAAAATTCAAATAACATTCAAAAAGGAATGTGCTCGAGAACATTTGTAGCAATCTTTTGTTGCCACACTCATGATGTCCATCTGATTTCAGTTATAACTCTATATAAGGAAATGTATTTGTAGCCTTTCAATATCTACTGTAATATCTTAGTATACATTTATAAAATTTAAAACTGCATACTGAATTAAAAGTTGTTTCTACATCTATATCGTTCTAGGTGACTGACATATGTTAGTTACGGCATTATATTACAGAATTATCATGTAGCTGATAAATATAAAACATTTGATGATTTTTTATCAATCCTGGAACATTTCGTTTAGCAAAGACTCAAAATTGTATATGTTGACATAATAATCGAAATATGCCAATTTTAGAACAGGTGAGATACACCGTTCTTCTTAATTTTGCCAAATATAAATCCTGTCTTAACTGGTTCAAAAGTTTATAGACGGGTTGGAGCTGTAAAAAGATGTAAACGCAAATCTCATATCTCCATGGTACAAAACATGTCTATAAAGTCAATATTTTACATCCACAAAAGTTCTGAAAAGATAAGTTGAAATCCTTTTATAACAATCAGTAAGCAGTATTCACATTATGAAGACTGTTATACACCTAAACGTTAACACCACCTAACTTACCCACTGTTATCTTGTGATGCCCCTCTCACTCGCATTGCTTTCCCTAATTTCATCTTCCCTGGAATTTCCGTTACGTATGGCAGTGTCTAAAACAAAAGCGAATATAGTAACGTTAGATCAAAAGACGTGTAACATAGAGTAAAAAATATTAAAAAAGTATAGAGAAAAATCACAGATACCAAAGTACGGTGAAACTTGTATATAAAGACCCCTTCAGGACACAACGCCGAATTACACTAAACCGGTTTCATTATTATTATCAAGGAGTTTAACACTCGTACATATATGAAATTTTTACGGACTGCCTTTACATCTTGTTTTTTATTCTTCTCTTGATCCACGAATTAAGACAACCAAGACTGTGTCATGAAACGGAAAACTTAAAAATTAAATTACAACTCTTAAAATTAAACCTATGCAGTATAAGGTAAGGTACTTTTGGAAACTGACCTTATCAACGGCGTAACATCATATTCAATATCAAGTCACATTTAAAACCATATTCCCCGGTCTTTAAAAGTTTTTTCATCTTAAAAAATTGCTTTCAATGAAATGTTCAAAAGAAACAATATAAGAATGACCTTTCGCCCTTTTTGTGTGTTGGACCAAAATCAATGCCCATACAAATGTAATATTTGTGTAGTTGTTTTAATAATTGAACATAATTAATATACAGTCTGTGTTTCACTTGGGCTTGTGATCGTTATATTTTTCAGGATATAACTGATATTATTCTTAATTTAAACAGTCCAAATGCTGCTCTAAGCTTTTGCAAAATCTGGGTATAATGTACATATGAAATACGATATATGACATGAATTATAAACAAGTTCTTGTTTTATGTATTGATTTATGTTCATTTATGTAATATCATACGAATCAGAAAAAAACACAAACATATAAAAATACATAATACTTTGAATGATTTATGATTTTGTTTCAGATCTTACATTTATCATAAATACGACATAGTATATGTATACGCTGTTGTATTATGGGATATACAAACAACGCTTACAGCATTGGTGGCAGACCATAGCACGGGTCACAATTTGATGTTTTTCACCTCAGGCTGGTGACAATGACATAAAACATAAAATACAGTTTCACAATTTCATACACATTGAAACAGCATTGGAGCCAGTTGCACAATACGAAATTTAAATCCAATAGGCTAACCAAAGGTTAAATTTTACAACGTATTGTGCAACTCGGTCGTGGAGTGATAGGCCCCTATCACTTCTGTTTGTTATCGCGACATTGAAGCATCTATATCGTTGTCATCTCTTGTGATTTAAAATTCATGTTTACCTGATGTAAAATTTAACGCAACCAAAATAATAAATACAGAAATATGTTTGTCTGAAAGACAATCTTACATTTTAAACAAACTTACACACACATACACAAACAAAAAGATCCGGGACATTTACAAAACCATACATTTTCAACATTTGGATTTTGTTTGTAAAGAATAGGAAAACTGTTACAGAGTAGAAGACCTAATTAAGAGTAAGAGACAGTGGATTGTATATACCAGTTCTACCCAAACAGAAAATGCTATTTTTATTGATGGATGGATGGATGGGTGGGTGGGTGGTTATGCAGATAGATCAAATCTTTTTTTTTAAATCTTGAATAGTTTTTTACGCCACATTTAACGATTTTTCAGTTATATGTTGGCGGCCAGTTTATAATGGAAAGAACCACGTTTACAAAGTACCCAGGAAGAGACCACCGGTCCTCCATTAGTAAACTGGAACACTCGAACCTGCGTTGACGGGAAGTGATTTACGTCATGGTTCAAAGTGCGATGTCTATAACCATCTGGCCATTTAGGCCCCAGGCAGACAGACAGACAGACAGACGGACAGACAGACAGACAGACAGACAGACAGACAGACAGACAGACAGACAGACAGAAAGATAGATAGATAGATAGATAGATAGATAGATAGAAAGATAGATAGATTGCGTCACTTTTTACGTCTAATTTATGACGCAGTATTTCAATGAATCTCATTTCTTTTTATAGTGTTTGAAAGGCAAATAAACCTTACCTATTTACCATTAACGGCAATATGCTTAAATGACATTTACTTACATATCTTAAATGATATTTACTTACATATCTTAAATGACATTTACTTACATATCTTTCCTGAATTGTCACGTCAAAATATTCGGCTCCCTCTGTTAGACACAGGAAACGGGCAGTATTCATGTCCAATCTATGAGCGAAAAAGATGTATGACTTTCCATTGACATAGGTCCTATACCCTTCAGGTTCAGTGTCAATACGCAGGATAAAGAACTTTCCATTATCAAAAGGAAAGAAGGGTATGTCTCTCTCCTCTTGACCCCATCCGCCTTGTAAAGTGTTGCGCACCACGACATCTTGCTTTGGACGTGGGTTGAAATGAAAGACAACATTTCCTTCATATGGTTTCTCCTCTGTCTGCAAGTTGATAGCGAAGCTAAAAATAAAGTAAAATGCATTAATCCAACATTATGTGTCCCTCCCCCAAAAGAGAAAATTTAGTAACACCAATCGCGACATAGGGTTTCAGTTTCATGTCAAATACGAGCGAAATTACAGCAGACCAGGGACACTTTTTACAAAAATCCTAAGTCCTAAATCGTAAGTCTTAGTCATAATTGTCATCGCAAAGACCAATCAGCGAATCGTTGGTATGGTTGTTAGGACTGAAAGCCACGATGCAGGACTTCGGACATTTCATAAAACGGGCCCAATGCCTGTATCCACACCTGGAAATTATGGGGTAAATACTCTTTATCACTGGGTTATAGAGAAGTATGTTTGAAGATATCGACTAAATTGAACGTTAGGTATTTTAAAAGTAAAAATGATAGAAAACATTGTTTTAAAGAAAGCGAAATGTAACTAGATCACTGGGCGGCAGACAGATAAAAACCAAATCACTGAGCGGAAGACAGACAAAAACCAAATCACTGAGCGGAAGACAGACAAAAACCAAATCACCAAGCAGAAGACAGACCAAAACCAAATTACTGAGCGGATGGCAGACAAAAACTTCTGGAAAAGCAGGAAGTGGGGTCAGGTGACCAAATAAATCCAATACAAATGCGAAAGCTTTATTTTATTATCTTGATTATATGATTATAAAATCTCAGATACCAAATTATAAATCTACAGGATGTCCAGGATACATATACAAATATAAAAATCTCAGATACCAAAGTATAAATCTACAGGATGTCCAGGATACATATACAAATATAAAAATCTCAGATACCAAAGTATAAATCTACAGGATGTCCAGGATACATATACAAATATAAAAATCTCAGATACCAAAGTATAAATCTACATGATGTCCAGGATACATATACAAATATAAAAATCTCAGATACCAAAGTATAAATCTACATGATGTCCAGGATATAAATACAAATCTGGTAAAATTGGACAAATGGAATTCAAGAGATCAGGATCAGGTACCATGGAGGAGTAAGCATACCCCGTTGACCGGTCACACCCACAGTGGATTTTACTGAGTCCAAAGTCCACAGGAAATAAGTTAGGAACAAATTATCGTCACAATTGGTACAGACGTCTCAACAACTGCTATCGAACTGGCACTCAACATTTCATTAAGCGAAACAGAGTATCCGCAAAACAAGGATATTATACGGATCGTAAAATTTACGGAACGTTGACATCAAACGCGGTATTCGATAACCCTGTGCCAATAACTTGTCAGTAAGTGTAAAACTTCTTGATGTGACTGACTAAGAAACAATGTATTAATTTAATTTATATAAATACAGTGGATCAAATGATGATTTTCTTGTAAAATACCATTGTTTATCTTGTGTAATACCTAGTATCGTGAGCTGAACCCAGAACCTTCACCTTGTGGGGTGAGTAATCTGACCGACTGAATCACAGTGGGTGAATATATAAGAATAACAACAGTTATACGAAAGAATATAATTGTAAAGCTGAAAAGTTTTGCCCCATTTTATTTTCATCATTTTGGTATTTAGACGAGAGGGTTTATTTAAAATAAAATCCATTTACATACATGTCATTCAGGTGACTATAATAATTTAGGGCGAATTCTAGTCGTTGCGAATATGATTTCAGTGGCAATAAGGCGAAAATAGCCTGGTGTGAAAAGCTCCAGGTATACGTACTTTAACATAAGAGTTTACGGACATACGCATTGCAGTTCTGATATATATCGTTTATTTAAAATGTCATTAGCTGGGTTTACCAAACATTATTTCGACTTTTTTCTGCTTTTACTACTTGTAATTGATGTTAAATAACAAATAAGAACTATATACATGCATAAAAAAATCTTATATTCCTGTATGTTTTGTGAAATTAAGACCAGCTCAAATGTAGCATGCACATACAAATAGTAAGGTTGAATTAAATCATTGCATGTGAATGATTGCCAAACTGTGTGTCTCAAGCAATTTACATAAAATATATAGGAATTTAACAATGTTCATGCCAGTATATATCTCTTTTTCGATATTATAGTCCATTTTAAGTTGTAAAAAAGGAAAGAAAAGTTATTGAAAACCAAAGCTAAACACCCTTTAACTACAAGGCTAACAAACGAACATACAATTAGTAAATGATTGTAGGACACACGATAATGACAAACACGCAACAACAGTTTATTACGTAAAGTTATTGGTTGCAGTAGGTTTGGTGACGGTAAAGGTGGTATACACTTGCCAATTTACAGAATTTCATAAACAATTCCATTGTTTTCTACCTAAACACATGTCTATTAGCAGGGGAAATATGTCAAATACCAGCGCGTGGTTACAGAGCTAAAGTTTCTACGATGCTCATTAGTTTCGTATACAAAACCTTGACATTTGATCAACCTTAATGGTGCCATACTCCACTGATTAAGTAATGACTGAATACACGCTTACACGAAAATAAAACAAAATGACAACGAGGACCTATAACCATGTACATAAGAAGTAATGTATATACAGAACAATCTTATTACAGAAAAATGACAGATATTGCATATTTGACATGTTTACCGATAATAGGATTGCAAATGATTTCTTCATTGGTGAGTTATTCTTGTACCAATAACTTTGTCCTCCGGCTTTGCCTAAGGGACATCAGAGTAGTATTAGGCAAAAATGTGTGTGAAAACATCGATAAAAGGTTACTAAGTAGAAAAAGACAAAAGCATGAATAATAAAATAAGGCGGAAATAGAACATATAAAAAAAAATCACGGATGTATTCTATTCAAATTTAAAGTTTTGGGAAAGCGCGCATCTCTTCCTTTAACTGTTGGTAATAATGTTTTTATAAGAGTGTTCGTAGTTTCAATATAATAGTGTAATATAAAACATTATAAAACGTTATTAAATATCACGCGGATCAATTGTACCTAACTTCAAACAAGTTATATCAGAATAAAGTTTTTTTCTCGCCAGTAATGATTATATGGTTATGATTATATGATTATTAGTGTTTATAATTTATTGCGTAGCAACCGTTGCAACCTACTTACCGTTCAGAACACAAATGCTCACACACCAAACACACACACACACACACACACACACACACACATACACACACACACACATATATATATACATATATACATACATATATATATTATATATATATATATATATAGCGTATATATATATATATATATATATATATATATATATATATATTATGCACCTACGCTATACACAAATGCTCATACACATTATACGCATACTTACAAACAAATGCTCACACACACATTAGGCGCATACGTTATACACAAATGCTCACACGTTGCATACAAATGCTCACACGGTACATAAAATGCTCACACGTTACATACAAATACTCACACACATGCGCATACGTCACACACAAATGCTCACACACATTATGCGCATACCTTACACACAAATGCTCACACGTTACACACAAATGCTCACACGTTACACAAAATTTCTCACACGTTAAATATAAATGCTCACACGTTACAAACAAATGCTCACACGTTACACACAAATGCTCACACGTTACACACAAATGCTCACACGTTACATACAAATGCTCACACGTTACATACTAAAAACAGGGACCTCTGCGATCGAGTGGTTAGAGCACCGCGTTTTGAAATATTAAGTCCCTCAAGCCCCGCTGGAACCTAAGTTGATTTTGTGAGAAAGTTTGCCAGTTTACATGTGGTGGCCGGTGGTGTCAAATTGACAAATTGTTGAGTGTGATGGTAAACACTTGTCATAATAAAAATAATCGCATATACACACATACACACAGGGCACACGTTACACACACACGACGTGTACATACAAACACGTTACACACATGCACACATTAGCATACACGTTTATTACCTGAATGCTGTATTTCTACTTTGCATCAGAATAAATTTATGTTCTAACACCTAAATGTTAATCAATATTGTTAGTTGATATTACGGTGTATACAGGAACTTGACAATAGAAGTATAATCGAAGTAGATAACACGTGTAAGAATGTCTTCTATATGGCTGGTATTTTATGTTTCTACCGCCGTATAATAATCGGTCTGGCCTCAAATGTGTCTGGTCGGACCAATAATGTTAACATTTTCGGTCCGGCCTCCGTCTATAATTTTCGGTTTGGGAAGCAGAATATCCGTGATTACCATGGATATCAAATACTGAATTTAATTATTATTAAATCGAGATGGGTAATTAAACGATGAACATACTGACGATCGTACCTAACATAGCGATACATAATACTTTCTAATAAATAAACTTGAAATTTTTCATTTTGAAGTAAAGTGAAAAGATGTGCTTAGGTTATCCTAAATATAGAATTTGGACTTTGTAATGTGACAATATATAATTAAGTCTTCCGCGGTTTGACGGAATTAACTTTGGAGGAAGTATGCAGAGCTTTAGCTTCCATATCACCTGTTGACAGACTAATTTAAAACCTATTCTATTGTTTTGTCCTAATTGTTATCGCAAGGTATTAAACGTTAGTTTGCTAACTAAATGCCTCATCTTTATCTCCGCAATGCATATCCATGTTTATTTGCTTTCACACTCATTTGCTGGAGTTTAAATTGAAATTTTAATCAATTTAATAATAGTTAATGGCACATTCCTACTGCAAATTAAAAATGATAGTGACAGCAAAAAACATATATATAATAACACATATACATATAAGCACATTAAAAAGCGTTCCACACGGTTACAGACGTCCTCAACCTGGAGCTTTTGACTGTCTATTGTTCTTATCGCATTACAGGTATGCTACCCACCATAAACTATCAAATCTACATTACATAATAACAATATACAAAATCAGACGTCATTACATAAATCATCCAATCTATGTTGGTAAATTTAGAAAGCTTAGTACAGTTTATGATTTTTAAAACTCTATCTAACTTTCTTTTTTTTCGAGATTTTACCCGGACTACAAATATGAATATTTTCGGTCCGGCCGGACAATATTTTTTGCCGGACCTAATATTAGAGAAAGAGACGAAATTAATGAGGAACAAATAAACATACTTTTTCAAAAAAATAAAAATATTTTTAGCTCACAAATCAGCGTTAGAATTTGGACAATGTCAAGAATCTACCGCATTCGACTTAACACATCTTTTAAAAGAATATTTCCCAATATTTACCAGATTTGTATATGTATCCTGGACATCCTGTAGACTTTGGTATCTGAGATTTTATATTAAAGTACAATTCTTATTCTCATTACAAATGTTTATATTGATGATCATGTGATCACTGATCTTTAAAGGGGATTAAGGGAGTTAACTTCCCATTCGGACAAACCCCTTCCACTATTTCCAAACACTATAGTATGTAACATTTTAAACACTTACCGTGTTGTGTCTGCCGATACCCAGCAATATTTCCAAACACTATAGTATGTAACATTTTAAACACTTACCGTGTCGTGTCCGCCGATACCCAGCAATATTTCCAAACACTATAGTATGTAACATTTTAAATACTTACTGTGTCGTGTCCGCCGATACCCGTCCTCTTAGTATAAACTGCGTCCCTACCCGCACACCATTAGGAATGTAGAATGAATTTGGTTCATTCTGTTAATGAAAACACACATGTATTTAACATTTAAAAATCGCTTCGATCCAAACTGTGGTAAATAAAACATTAATACAATACTTGCAAGCGGTGTTATAGAAAATTTTAAGAGATACCTTTTTGATTGTCGAGTACACTATCTTCATTTTGTTCTACGTGTTGTGTTGTACGCTACTCTGACACACTTTATTTTAACCTGACGATGTCAAGTCAAGCGTTTCACCGGCTTTTCCTAATATCTCAATTGCATGTATAATACAACCATATATTGTAAATAAATGCAACTAGTCAATATTTTGCCGAATCAGTTTTTGATGTTTGTGTTTAAAACAAAATCATATTGTTTATTATTTGAAAATTCAGAAAGGCGTGAATAGAAAGAAGATCATATTACTCATTTAAGTAATACAGAACGAATTGCCGGTTTTTGTTAGGAGTGAACAAAACACATAGTCAACAGGAAATAAAGGGTCGCTACGCAATGAATCACAAACATACCAGGCAACAATTTGATCTTATGTTTGTTTATTACCAACAAAATGGTGCATCGATAATCTGTCCTGTTATCAAGTAGTTTAGATGTCAGTTTCTAGTGTTAGAAATATGATCTTATTGTTGTTGACTTACATATAACAATGTAGAAGTACCCATGAATAATCGAAACCCAAGTCCATTAGAATATTAGATATGTAAATGGTATCAACCTGAAGAAAAATCCCAGGGGATAGGACCAGGTGTCCGGACACAGATAGCGTCCATGGCAGCATGATTCACCCATAACAAACGTTCCATCGAAACCTCGTCTGTTCGATGAACAGGTCCAGTTTGGTGAAAATGCCAAGCTCGGTGTTTTTGATAGAAGCGAAATAGTCAATACTGATTTTGACACGGACTTCTCTCTTACTTGATTTCAAGGTGTATGTGACAGGTCAACAGGCTTTACACTTTCCCCATAATACCTGATCCCGCCTCTGGATCTTCCCAAGGTCTCTGTTCGAATCCGTATACAATGTACTCTTAATACCTGGTGATTGTATCTTTATATCGATACGACCTTCTGTTCGTCAGTCATATTGTATAACATTTGACCGTACTATATTGTGCGCGGTGTAATAAAGGTGTGGAAATAAGTTCCAAGAAGCTAAAATGGGGTTTAATGGATCATTTATCCACCTAAAACTTAGAAAACTAAATCACAGAAAGGCTTTTTCGGTCACTTGAATTCTTGATATTTACAGAACCCTGATGTGGGGGACATAATATCATATTAACCCGTTACTTGTATACGTATTTCAAAGAAAAAATTAAAAATTTGGTGGGCATGTTTGCTCTGTTTCGCTGGGTGGGGTGTTGGGTTGCCTTCTCGTTGGCAGTTGTTTGGACGTCTGTGCCGACTGTGGCGGGGATGCACTCGTCGCGTGTTTCATTGGACTTGGCTGTGGACTCGCGGCGGGTGTGGCCGGTCGGCGGGGGGTGCCTTGCTCCTCCTTGGCGCCTGGTCCCACCTCTTGGTTTCCAGAGGTCCATGTTTGTCCATTTTTACCGGATTTGATTCATACTTTGGTATCTGAAATTTTTTACATTAAATGTATTATATCTTAAGCATGATGGCCACCCACTTGATGACGGACGTAAACGGAACGCAACTATTCATGTAACCTTAAAAGATCTAGCATTTGTAAAAGAGTACAAAACGTTGTGTCTAGTTAACGTGGGTTCCACTCCGTTAGAACGTGAGCTGATGTTGTGAGAAAGTGTGCCTATTAGCTTGCCGAGGGCGGTGGCCCCTTCCTTGGTGCCTTGTAACCAGGTTATAACCTCATCAATGAACAACGGACTGTCAACGTCAACTTAAACATTGTTGAGTTTGGCGTAAAGCAACAATTCAAAAACATCTAAATTCTGTCATTGAATATCCTTGTATCTATCACTGATAGATTTGCCTCGATATTATCATGATATTTTTAAATATTTATGTTCATCAAAAAAGATGGTTTTCAAATTTTGTCGTCGGAAAGAAATAACCTTACATGTAGATCCTAAACAATCAAGATGAGTTACGTAGATCCCTTAGGCGAACCGTCTTCCTCATATTCAATGTTTTAATCGAACTACAGCTACATTCCAGTTGAAAGATTAAATATTTTGAAAGGCTGTTTTCCGAAAGACATTTTAACTGTGAAGCGGAATCGGAAACCAAGAGGTGGGATCAGGTGACATGGAGAAGTAAGCATCCCCTGTTGATCGGTCACACCGGCCGTGAGTCCACAGTCAAGTCCAATAAAACACGTGAGGAACGAAATCACTCCTCGTCAAAATTGGTACAGATATCTCAACAACAGTTATCGAACACGCAATTGTACATTTCACTTAGTGAAACAGAGTAATCGCAAACAACACTATTATAACGACCTTAAAATTTGCGGAATGTTGACATCAAACAGGGTTTTCATATATAACTTTGTAAATAATTTGTCAGTAAGTAGTTTACCTCTGTATTTGGAATGTTCATGCTGTTGACCGGTCACACCCGCCGGGAGTCCAGGAGTTCAAATGAAATAATTATTTCAACACAGCATCAACATACGTGCAAAACTAACTTTTAATCGTATACAGATACCGGGAGGGTGGGGAGGTATATGATTATGTGGGGTTGGTTGAAGCGGAGGTTTGAATGGTGATGATAAGTTAAACCAATCATTGACTGATACTTAAAAATGTATTCTGATTGCATCTGAATCAGATAAAAAATGTCTTTATGGATTTTAAATAACTGTTTATCAATCACAAACTCAGGTTTCCCCTGTATCTACTTTAAATTTGCAGTGTATGTAAATTTTACTACATGTATGCTTCATATATATATATATATATATATATATATATATATATATATATATATATATATATATATATATATATATATATATATATATAGTAAATATATATAATATATATATATATAAATATTATAATATATAAATATATATATATATATAATATATATAATTATATAAAAATAATATATTATATATATTATATATATATACATATATATATATAATATTATATTATATATATATAATTAAAAATATATATATATATATATATATATAAAATGGATATCATTTAAGCGGAAGAATGATTCCCTTCTAACAAAATGATGATTCGGCGAAAAAGTAGTACGTTGACACGAAGTGAACGTACGCATCAGGTGTATCTGTTACAGAAACGCCTTACCGATTATCCGTGGGCGGAAATATTAAATATGTTTAAGCACCATACAATTGCTGTTCGTAGCCTTTATCTATTTTACTCACCAAACTTCTTAGACATATTAAACAAGGTCTCCAGAAGTACTGTACAACGGCCTAATCAAAAAGCGGAGTCAATCAGATGTGGATCCTATATAATTGAAAAGAATTGCTGGAACATGTATAGTCTCCAAATTCCAAACATATTACAAGCATCAAGTCTTTTGATTTTACACAACAATTCCTCATCAAAAACTCAAAAACAGGTTAACTTCTATTATAAAAAAAAAACTCTTTTGTATACAAAAATGATCGCAGATATAAATATTTAGTGTTAGGTCATGAGGAGCCTTATTTTGAAGTGGAATTTATACAGTCTCTGCTCTCCAGAGGAAACAAACAGTTAGCATCTCGGTTCAATCTTACTTACAGGTATTCAGAATTTTAGAATTACCTCGGCCAGATATATCCTATTGAGCTAGAGATCAATGAGACGACAGAGAGCAACACATCTGCTTCTTACCTAGATTTACTCCTGTCAATTGGAAAGGGCGGCCAACTTTACACCTCCCTTTATGACAAACGCGACGATTTCAATTTCCATATCACGAACTTCCCATTTCTAAGTAGTAATATTCCATCTTCTCCTGCCTATGGCGTTTTCATTTCACAACTTATACGTTATGCCAGGGCATGCTCTTTTTATGAATGTTTTATTCTGAGAACGAATCGACTCGCCAATAAACTACTTACAGTTTTTATTTGTAAGGCACATTACTTTAATTGTTTATTAAAAGAACTTGGGTTTAATACGAATTCTGGAAATCCTACATACACACGTAGCTCACTTTCAAAGGACGAGATCCTTCAAAATCACGTGTCCGTATTACGCTCATTTGATATACCTACAACGGATACCGATTTCGAGCTACCACATTTATACTGGATACCTAAACTTCATAAAACCCCATATAAGCAAGGATACATAGCAGGATCCAGCAAATGTTCTACCAAACCTTTATCTTTACTCCTTACCAAGATATTGACAGCCATTAAGGAGAAACTTCAACAATACTGTACAGTTGCTTATTCCAGAAGCGGTGTAAATCAGATGTGGATACTTAAAAATTCTAAACAGCTTTTAGAAAATTTGAAGGCACACAATTTTTCTCGAATTCACTGTATCAAAACTTACGACTTCTCTCTTTACACTACTATTCCATATAAAACATTAAAAGAAAGACTTTTCAGCAACATAGACAACTGCTTTTTCACTAAAGGTGGTACCCGACAATTTAAATATCTAGTGATTGGCTATCAGGATACTTATTTCGTCAAACACCACTCTGATTCTACACATAAATATACTGAAGTTGATATAAAAAACATGCTGGAATTTCTAATAGACAATATATTTGTAATGTTCGGAGACGTGGTCTTTCAACAAACTGTCGGCATTCCTATGGGAACCAATTGTGCTCCTTTATTGGCCGACCTGTTCCTTTATTCATACGAAGCAGACTTCATTCAGAAACTGCTGAATCAAAAGAAGAAAAAGTTAGCGGTGTCCTTTAATTTGACATTTAGATATATCGACGACGTTTTGTCAATTAATAATGACAATTTTCATACATATGCCAATGCGATATATCCCAGCGAACTAGAAATTAATGATACAACAGAATCAAGCACACACGCTTCATACTTAGACATTTTACTTAATATAAAACACAGACGGGAAATTAGCAACTAAGCTATACGATAAACGCGACGATTTCGGCTTTCCCATCGTACATTTTCCACATTTAAGTAGTAATATCCCTCAGTCACCCGCATATGGAGTTTATATTTCACAAATGATCCGATATGCCAGGGCGTGTTCAACATATGAACATTTCATATACAGAGGTAAACTACTCACTGACAAATTATTGACATAGGGATATCGAAAACCGCGTTTAATGTCAATGTTCCGCAAATTTTACGGTCGGTATAATAGTCTTGTTTGCGACTACTCTGTTTCACTAAGTGAAATGTTGAGTTGCCTTTTCGTTGGCGGTTGTTGAGACGTCTGTACCAATTGTGACGAGGATACACTCCTCACTTGTTTTATTGGACTTGACTGTGGACTCACGGCGGGTGTGACCGGTCGACAGGGGATGCTTACTCCTCCATGGCACCTGATCCCACCTCTTGGTTTCCAGAGGTCCGTGTTTGTCCATTTTTTACCGGATTTGTATCTATGTCCTGGACATTCTATTGATTTATACTTTGGTATCTGAAATTTTTATATATTACACAAGGATACGTTGTTGAATGCTTGAAATCGTCGTTTAAGAAGTTTTATGGTCGATACGGGGATCTTGTTAAACATTATGAAGTCCCCCTCTCAGTAACATTAGATAGTATTATGGAGCACGGCCAGAGACAGTGACTCCCTTTCGTCAATCGTGCTTTTCACCGAACTTGACCTCTTCACCAAACTTGACCTGTTCACCGAATTTGACCCATTTATCGTACGAGAAAGGTTTACATGGAACATTTGCGATGAGTGTGGCATGCCAGCAGAGGACGCCGACTCCTTCTGGACACCTGGTCCTATCCCATTTGGGATTCGCATTTGTTCTTCATATTAAGACCATTGCACATCTAATTCGTCGTGTTCTAATGGACTTGAACTTCGATTATTAATTGGTATTTCTTCATTTTTACTTAAATAGAAAAAAATAGTATTTGGAATGGATTAATTATTAATTTTAAACGAAATGATGATTGATCGAAATAATAATTTCGTTTAAACGAAGTAATAGTGTGGATCTTACCTTGGTATCTGAGATTTTTTATATTGTTAAAGGTATGTCAAATCGAGGATCAGTGGGCAGACGTTATGCGTGTGTTTGCAAAATGTATCTGTTCAATACAAAGCTGACAGACAATACAGAAGTGATTCCGATACACATGTTTGTGTATAATGAACAACAGCTGCATTTTTATTGAAGTTCGGCGTTTATCAGAATATAAGAGAAACCCATCTGCATAACACGCATATGCATCATGTGTGGAATTAGTTTAGGTTATTTCATCACGTCTTAGCTGTGGTGATTTTGTTGCTTTATATACATTTATTTCGATAACAAGCCTTGGTGGGGAACTATGAATTATTTCACTTCGCCTTCTTCATACAAAGTTATGTTTCTGTGTATTTCAGCAAGCTGATCTAAATGGTCACCCAAAACACATAACAAATGCAAAACGCGATGTTATGTGTGACATGCTCGTTAAGCTTCTTACATAAGGATATCGTGGTGTACAGAAACGCTTCTTTTATATTAGGGCATTAAACAATAGCAGAATCACACAGTATTGTATAACACTTGTACCGAAACCACCCAATTATGTTGTTTATAAGCTGCATTTACTTTAGAAATAATTTAGTCAATAAACACACTAACTATTTCTGCCAGTTAATTCTTGCTATGATTTACCTGTAATGGCGCCCGCACCTGTAAGAAATGACTCATAACACGGTTACATTAGCGAGATGTTACATCAGGTAGGTGCATACGGTTGGCTGCTCAATAAATCACTGTCATTGATTTTAAAATGTCTTTAAATTTAAGAAGGAATTTAAGTAGGCCTGTATTTATGCATTTGTTTTTGTCTTTATCTTTTGCAAAATATTGTGTGTATGGAATAGTATAGACTTTCTGTGTTGTGTGCTGTCAATATATCAAGAGTAATTTAATCATTCATTCTCTAAAATGCTACCACAATCATCAACTTACACCAAAACAATCTTACAGATGATCAAGTAAATGCAAAAATATGTTTCGAATATAATAAGCTCCATCCAACTCCTAAATCTATCACATGTTGACTCCAAGCGTCACACCCTGGTAAACCGCTTCAGCTGGCAGGCTAAATCATGTGAGAGTGTGGTGTTGATACTGCACCACTGGATGAATGATCTCCTAGAAGCAGATCACCGGCCAGGGCGGAAGGGTTCAGAAGAACTTCAACGGCTAAGTGTCCGTGGTCAGGGCGAACCTCCAATTGGAGGAAGTCGGTCGTGGCCAGGCCTGGAGAGGGATAGGCTCCGCCAGGCGTCATAGCCTAAGATTCGCTACATGATGAATATCAGCTGTAGCGCCCCAACGGCCGTCGCCACGGGATTGATGATGATGATGATATCTATTGAATATGCATTTCATTGACACGTGACCCAGCCTACAGCCTCAGATACCAAAGTATAAATCTTTAGGATGCCCAGGATATAGATACAAATCTGATAAAAATGGACAAACACAGACCTCTGTAAACCAATAGGTGGGATCAGGTACGATGGAGGAGTAAGCACCCCCTGTCGACCGGTCACAAATCCAGATGAAATACGTGAGGAACGAATCCTCGTCACAGTTGGTACAGACGTCTCAACAACCGCCAACTCAACATTTCACTTAGTGAAATATTATAAACAAAATAATCAAGACGACGTTTCTGTCAATTAGACTTCATCAGTTGGGCTTAAATTGTAAATAGATTTTGAAACGGAATAATCGCAAACAAGACTATTATACCGACCGTAAAATTTGCGGACCGTTGACATCAAACATGGTTATCGATATCCCTGTGTCAATAATTTGTCAGTGAGTAAATTACATCTGCATATGAAATGTTCATATGTTGAACACGCCCTGGTATATCAAATCATTTGTGAAATATAAACTCCATATGGGAGTGACTGAGGGATATTACTACTTAAATCCAATCCTATAGTGTTATTACATATATAAAGTTTTGTCAATCATAAACATTATAGTTTACCGAGAACGGTTCTGTACTTTGATCCCCACAAGAGAAATACGTACGATAATGGTAGGGTGTACTGGGACAAAAGCCCTGTGTGCGTGATTTTTTTCTTTTCTTTAATCCAGTACGACCTGTTCTTGCACAAACTATAGATGTAACTGAATACCATAATGACTTAAGGGAAAAAAGCAATTCTCTGATGCAGTCCTTTGCCATGTGGTTATACCTCGCATGGATATGTATTGGGTGGACATGGGTAGTGAGTGGATTTTTTAACATTTTTTTCAACTTCTGAAAGTTATATTCTAATTTGGTAGTTAAAAAAATATTCTTATATGCTACTGACTATAAACCTGTTGGATCCATGACCCCGGGTCACGAGTTCTGTAAATAAGGCGGCGACTGTTGTGGGGTGGTCGTTCAAGCTATTTCACTTACTTGTTCAGTTACGCACGTGTAACATATCGGAGATATATAACTGTCTTGGCAAGAAATTTATAGCACTTTAATATGTGTATGTATTAAAAGTGTTATATCGCATGCACTTACCGTGTTCAGTTCTATTATAATATTATGTATGGCATGCCAAAATCACATTAACAAGTTACATCAATTTAGTTTTTACATTTACACATTAACTTGAGAAAACTAAGTTTAATTGAGAAAATCTATGTTTATCTGGAGAAAAGCTACGCGTGACTCATTAATGAGATTTTGTAGTGTCATAGTTTCATTGTGTGTTTCATATTTTATTATTTAAAATCAAATACGTTCTACTAAAAGGGGTAATGTACTTTTGCCAAAATCTTACATGTATATGTGGTACTAGTAAAGAGGTAATGTACTTTTGTCGAAATCTTACAGATAAGTGGTAACAGGTAAAGGGGTAATGTACATTTGTCGACATCTTACAGATGTGTGGTAACAGGTAAGGGGTAATGTACAGTTGTCGAAACATGTATTGTCGAAATGTCTTTTTACATGTATATGTAAGGGGTAATGTACTAGTAAAAGAGGTAATGTACTTTTGTCGACATCTTACAGATGAGTGGTAACAGGTAAGGGGTAATGTACTTTTGTCGACATCTTACAGACGAGTGGTAACAGGTAAGTGGTAATGTACATTTGTCGACATCTTACATATGAGTGGTAACAGGTAAGGGGTAATGTACATTTGTCGACATCTTACAGATGAGTGGTAACAGATAAGGGGTAATGTACATTGCGTTACGTAAATTGCTGTTTCGATTCATTGAATACTGTCAATTATATTGCAGTTTTCAATTAATCGAAACAGAAATTTACTTAACGCAATGTGCTACTAAAATGCTTCTATCTTTACAAAGGTTTTTACTTGTATATACTACAAGTCCGTGTATATATCTATCTTTAGTTTATGAAATGTTTTGTGGTTCGTGCCTGCTTTAGCGTGGTATATCAATAATCTTCAAATATTTCATACTAAAGTTATATTTCAGGCTGATGACACTCTTTAAATTCTAAAATTTCAAAAGCAAAAATAGTTATATTTCATATTGATTACTCGTAGACGGATTTATAATATAAATAATAACAGGCGCCGGACTTCTTGCATAAAAAGGGCGAGAGCTACGAGACATCCGATTTTGAAAGAAGTCTCCCAAACACAAGTTAGGCAAAATTAATTTGTTTTAGATTGACTCAATAGAATCAGAGAAATTATAGATTTTAAAAAAAAATATCTTGAAATCATCAGTGACGGATATATTGGTCAAAATTTGTAAAAACTTCCAAGTGTATGAAAATAGGCCTACCGTAACATGAGCTTATAATATTGCAGTTTTATGACCCAAATTTGCATTAACACTGTTATTATAAATAAAACAGTTTGGATCAATTTAAGACATTTTTATTTATGGTAACAACGGCCATCTTTGATGAAGTGATGCAAATTTTAAAAAGGGGGCACCACATTACTAATTTTTCTGAAGTTTGAAGGAAAATATTTATGGTAATATACGGTAGAAATTATGGGCGGACACACTCAATCCAGGACAAGGCATACTGTATCTATCCGCCTTTAGAAAGGAGTATAAGATAGAACATGTCATGATCGGATAAGCAGACCTCTTTTTGTGAAATTTAGGTACGGCATAAAACTGGATAAGGGCATTTAAACATATTTTTCTACTAAAATCGGGGAATCCATAAAACCAAATTCTTGATACCTCTACAACATATGGGCATTAGTTAGTGCTTATCAAATAATACCAGACATCTACGGTATTTAGATGTAAGCTTTTTGCGGGCTCTTTCGTTTCGGAGGCTTGAAAATTCATTTCCGCGGGACAAACAAAGACAAAAAAAAACACCTGCCTGAGACAAGCAGTTTCCATTGAGAGAAAAATGCAATATTTTGCTACTGGGCGAAAACGATTCGATAAGTGTAGGTTAACTTTTATTTTTGTGAACGACTATGTAATTTAAAAGTGCTGAAAAATTGATTCGAAATCAATTAGGCTACCACTGGCTTATTACTAGCAACCACCACTAGTCTACTGGCACTAGGCCTAAAACCTAAAAAATATTTTTTTTTACGATGTTTTACAGCTATTCCCAAGGACAAAAAGTTCACTGATTTCAAATCTATGACTTAAAAAGGTGTATCTTTTATGGTTTGAGATTAATTGTCATAGAATACCCCTACGTCCATGTTTTCTAAATCAGTGGTTTTTTCTTATTTTCCATAAAACGTAACCTCATAAAATATTGTTATAAATAAAAACGTAACCTCATAAAATATTGTTACAAATAATACATAGGTAAACCTATGGAGAGGGCGAAGGCATTCATCAACAGTTTTACATGTTCAGTTAATCCCATTGGTGATTCCGCCGTGTTGCCCCTAACATTCAGTGTTTTTATCACGTAAATTTCCTGTTCATTATCTCATTGTTTTAAATAAAATATTGAGTGGCTGACTGTTTCCTTGGTGCTAAAACTAAAATAAAATCTATGTGGTATATATATTAGTCATGAATTAAATGCACAAACATGTTTTTATGCTATATATTTTTCTGAATCCCAGCGTATCCATCATTTCATGCAGTTCACATTACTAGAATAATGAAGGCGCTTCGTGGTCGGGTTCGATGTACAACCCTAGATGTTATGGCCTAGTCTCATTTTACAAAACGTTTCTTAATTAGTGTGGTGGTTTATTACTTCATTTGCAATGCGCTTTTAAGTAATGGCTTTGCATTTCTGAAATTTTGTTTATGTCACGCGCAAATTCCCAATGTGAGCAAAATTTTAACCATTAGTAGTACGGGTCCCCGGATGTACATGTACATGTAGTAGGAATAAAAAATGTGAGCTTCTCTACATATATGAGGGCTTCGCCCTCTATAATATTAAGAAATGAAAGTTTATGTGACATGTCTAGATCCATTTTACCTAATTCAAGTATGCTCCATCCAAATATAGAATTATTTTTCCAAGGGAAAATATGCATTCAACAAAATATCGGCGCTCGAGCTGAGTTCTTTTTACATGATTGTTGATTTTTATTGCCGCATTTATCTCTTAAAAATAGTCTTAAAAATATTCCAAAAGGTCAAGTACACCAAATATGGTCATTTGACTTTACAGTCTTATGTAAATTTCCTTCAAAATCTTTTTGATTCATCATACAGAGCCTGTAAAACAAGAACAAGCAGATGAGGTCACCATTGGCATTGTCATAATATTATATTGACAACAGGGTTATCAGCTCCACCTGCCATGCGCGATTGTTGCTACTATCATGCATTCATGGCTATGCCTAAGCTAGCCTATGGGAAGTATGGCTATAGCACTCAACAGTACCTACAGACTACAGTTACACCTGTCTTGTTACCACTTGTGTATCAATTCTAGTAATTTTGGCATCAGGTAATACCAACACCGAGTAAACACACAGGCAGGTGAGGCAACTGTCTCATCTGATTTTTTGCCAATTGTTTTCTTTATATAGATTGTAGTCCAAGTCACAATAGCTGCATCTACTGGTTCTGGCTGATTAAAATAAAATGTTGATAACTACATGTACCTCTTAAATTTAATGTAACGGTCCATGCCCATGACAAATAAAAATCAATCCATTCTGATAATATGAACTAAGGCATTGCCTTGAAGCGAGCACAGCTTTGTCATTGTATTATCGTAATGTAACATTAAATGCATCAGGTTAGGAAAACCATGTGGTGTATATTGATGCAGACAGTGTTTACCCCTTACAATAAAGTGCTCACTTCCATTGCTTAAAATCATGCTGAAATTGGTTCAAAATTAGAGGTAAGGCGTATTTGGCATTATTTTATTGGAACAATAAAATGTTGGTAAGCCGTCATAATTTATCTAGGCTGTTACTAATCCGGCTATTACGGTATCGGGCTGTCCACAAATCCATTGTACTCGGCAGCCATGTTTCTAGGAACCCGTATGCGGAGTCTCGTTTGTGATGTATCGGTTGAAACTTTTTTATGTCCATAGTACACACTGAAGGATTGTGATCGTAAGAGGGTGCTGTAATTATTGGACGTGACTCAAGTTGCAACATTTCTACAATAAAGAGCTGGCTGCACTTGCATATAAATATTCATACTCAAATTACCCCGATATATTGTAATTCCAAGACTGAGTATTTTTGGCACTTGTAAGGATATATTTTCAGCATTTCCAAAACTGCACGTTGAAACTTGATTTTTATAGATTAAAATTCATCATGAGATATCAATTATGTTAATATTATCTATTAATACATCTGTATATAAACTTTTCATGAGCCGAAAATACCTGAATGACAAATAGTTAAGTACTGAATTGACTTGTACAAGTGCTGAAATTACTCGGTGTTGATATTACTTGATGCCGAATAACTAGAATTCATTACCCCTACGAGACTTTTACACAAGTAATGGCTGCCATGTTTTTATGATGGAAAGTGGAAGTGAAAGAAAGGGAACGTTTATTGGTCATACTGATTTAACCTGCCTCACTGATCAACAAAGTATGATAAGGCCAGGATCCCAGGCTACATGTAACGTGTTTTCAGAACTTTCTGAGTATTATTCTATTACATTTATGTGTATACATGTATTTTATCATATCATACCCTAGACATGAAAAGAAAGGTTGCTGTTAATACAAAATCACTGATTCCTTACAACGATAATATATTGGGAGTTATTCCCCTTCATATAACTCTTTTGTCAAGAGAGGCATGAGTATATCAATGATTACTCACATGAGCCAATTTACTGACATCACATGGATAACGGAAATTTTCCGTAGGAAGGGTATTTTAAAAAATTGAAGCGACAAAACAAAACAAAAAAGTATGTAGAAAAGATATAGGATATACTTTTTTGTTGTTTACTTACATGTACATGTATATCAGTAAAGATATTTTTGTTATGACGATTGTTTGTTTTACAAATTCATTTTGAAATTCATGACCTATTATGACATAGACTATTAATAATGTCATGCAAATGTTGGAAACTGTTATTTTTATCTAAATGTTCAATTTTCTCTGCAGGGGCTATGCCCCTTGCACCCAACTTAGGGGACTGAATTGGCAGCCCCTAGTTACAGCTTCAACGAAGAAGGTATCAAAAATCAAAATAGTAAAATACAGTACAAACGTGGTGTTTATGATGACAAAAAACACCATTATTTACCAGATTGTGTTATCGTATGCAAAATTTCACTCTATACTATGGCAGCATATTTCTTTGACATCGAGAAACTCCATGTGACAGCTGAAGCATTTTGGATTAAACTTCTCCATGGGGTGCCTACATTAACTACATTTATCATACATGTACATTTACTACAAAATACAGACTTTTTTCATCTCTGATACAGGAGCCAGCATGTGTCCTTTATGGCATACCCTCACGCCTGTATCAGCCCTCCCTTTATCATGCCCCTTCAACCCTTAATGGCACCCCCATTTCGAACGCTTCTTGTATTCTTATTCGGAATACCTCAATTGTTTTCTGCTTCAGGCAAAAACCAATATCTTGCCAGGCTAAGCACATTCTGTGAAATATTAGACCTAACTGTGGACGGTTTTAAAGATTTATGAATGAAAATGTGAATGAATCATTTGATTTACTAAACATTTGATTTAACAAGTGTAATGATATTCTATAGGAAGGTTATACACACGAATAGTTGTACATTTCATATTCTTAGATACGAGTACACAGAGACTTGGCCTACTGTAGGCTATTCCCTTCAACACAATGTTCGGCCAGGAACAGCCTCATAACAGGGACTCATGATTGTTCTTTTCAGAGTTCCTTTAGGCCTACCATTATTTCAGATATATCTAAATAACATATTAACATTGATATACAAATGATGTCAGCAAAGTATCTTGAGGAAGGTTAATTTGAAGTTGTGTAAACAGTTTATGTAGGCCTTCATTTATGTACTCCGTAATCTTAGGAATTTCCATTGAGGGACGCAAGTTGTTATTATAACATAGAAATTTAAAAATATATTTTTATCATTGATATTTAGTATTTGTCTATTTACCAGTAGCATTTTAAATGTATGATAAAAACAACAAAACATGACAAAAACTGTATCACATGCCATATCAACCCTTGGGATAAATTTAAAAATCAAGTTTTAACACATGTTTATGAAAGTGCCGGAAATACTTGCTTCTAAGTGCTGAAATTACATGTACTTGGTGTGGATATTACCTGATGCATGTATCTTGGGGATGTAATGATGTACGTATAGGTCTAGGTACATGTACGTAGCCCAGTTATCATCATTACAGTGGAATAATAATAATAAACAATAGACCTGGTTACTATCATTCCCTGTGGGACAAATTAGTTAAAATTGACCTGGGTGAAAATGGTACTAATCGGATTTGTGGCAAAATTGTAGCTAATAAGCCTGAAACAAAAATAAGGAGTGATAGAAAATTTGAGGATGATTAGGCTTTGGAGGACTGACATTTTCATCAGGGCAAATCAGATGTAAGTCGAGGCAAAAGTAATGGGGTAATTTGGCACAGGGGCGAATCTTCTGTAATTGTATACATGTATGTGTATCAGTATCTGGTTCATGTATGTCAAATGAACTGACTATTGATACATGTATATTCACAAATTGTCTTTGATTTATTATTGTTTTAAAACTTTAAAAAATGTTTTTCCTTCTATTTTATTTTCCTCTGTTTAAATATTTCTACATTTGTAATGCAATAATGTAAATGAAGGCAAAGTCTTTAAAGTGAATCCTGAGCTGAGCTATGTTGTTGCTTTCCAATGAATTATGGAAAGAAAAATGGTGTCTGCTACTTTATTTTGTGTGTTTTGTTTTGGATCATGTATATACTAATATAATATAATATACATATGTCCAATTGTCCGTACAGCTCATAATCAGGCCTCTACAATATGAGTAGATGACTCACATTTGCTGTTAACGCTTTTGAAATGTGAGTAAAAACTCCTGAACTGGTAACTACTTTGTGAGTGATGAATGACAATTTCTGGCAATGATTGTATTTTTTTCCCCAGTCATGTTTTCTGTGTTCAATTTCAGACACACGTAAATACTGTACTAATTCAAATATGACAATCTATTGGTCGGCCCACTTGAAGCGCTGGTAAACCACTAGTGAGAATGTTAGCCAGAAATAATACTGTCATATGGTTATTTTCATTTTTTTTTTATGACCAACAGATAATGACGATGAATTAGCAAAAAGAAACTTGACAAATGATGTCAATTTTGTTTTTCAGATTTAGATAAGAACAAAAAGATATTTTCATTTACTATCTAAACTTAAAAACAAAATTCTGACAAATGTGATGGATTTCTGATGTGTATTAATATGAAATATCTCTGGATGACTTGAAATGATGTGATGTTTAAGAAGTATAAAGAAAGGTAGGGCTATCGATCCATACCACTAGTAAAAGTTTTGTCTACGTGTACCATAACAAAATCAGGAAATAAAAGGATGAAATGGTCTGACATAGGAAAAAGCAATTGAAAAAATAGAATAGCTTGAATTGTATATATCTATATATACACTGTACATGTACATACATTTGTACATACATGTCCAAGTACAATGTATACATTTCCATATATACATGCACACTCCAGCTACATTGTGCAAATTACAGTATTTTTCCCAATATGACACAAATTCACATTAAGATTCCCAGTGGTGTTGCCATTGGCATATTCCCAAAATTGGCAGAAAAAGGCCTGAAGCTCTATGTATTTAAGATAGGATGATAATATATACGATGTTAATGAACAAAAATTTCAGAGATCAACCCTTGTTTTACAGAGTTATTGCCCTTTGTAAAAAAGAAAAAACTATCCAGAGCATAACTGTATACGAGATAAGATGATGACATCATTCACACATTTCCAAAATTGCATATTAGGTCACCAGGGTACAATAGCATATTATTGTATAATATATATTTACACAAACACTGGAAACTGATACATAAACTTCCCGATAAAACTCTTCAATCATACATGTATGTGTCAGTTATTAACAAAGGGGAGACATTTGATTTAGCTGTGCTAAAACAAGACAATTTCTCTAAAATAAAGACACAACAGTACCCTTTCATTTCGTGGAAGTGAAGACATTTGATTTATTTTAGCTGTGCTAAAACAAGACAATTTCTCATTCATCTTGACATGTAATCATTTAGCAATATGTGCACAAATGAACATTGTCAGCTTTAATATTGAAATCAAATTCAGTTCAGCTTTAATTCTTTAATTTTGTTCAGTGTAAATTTGTGTTTTTGAGAAATACTTGGTGGCTTGATTATAGGCATAATGACAAATACTTAATATAGAAATGCCTATAATTTTATGCTTTTCTACATGATATATAAAATATAATACACATATATTGTACATGTATATGGATCTCACAAATCTTAGAAGCTCAAGCGTTTTCTGCCATATAACGTGGTTACCACATTTACATGCATTTTAACAAGGGCTCGATGTAGTCAAAACAATGCAATTTTTCATTTTGTTTTTTGGAAATCATGGGATTTCCACACTCTCTTGGGAATGGGACACAATGGGGCCTGGGCCTTTGAATTGGGAATTTTAGCAACATTTTATTGAAATTTCAGAAATCTAAAAATTAACAACCATTTGAAAATACCAGAATCTCTGAAATTTATGTATTTTGATTTCAATTTTGGGAAATTTTGACTGCAAATAAGAGGGAAAATGCAATTTTTTTGCATTAGAAATTAAGCCTTACTTCAACCCCTTATGACAGGGTGATAGATTCCTATAAATATAAAGATTTTATTATAGAAAAAATATCTGTACAAATGTTGATATTTTAAAAATGGTTCATGTAAGGGGGATAACTGCTACAAGTTTATATAGTTTTAATGTACGTCTGTACACATGTCTTGTGAATCAAGTACAGAATTGTGTGCAATACACAGCACATTTATGGGGAAAATGCTTGTTTCTGTTCAAGGAGCTATTGGGCCTTTTTCTGTCAATTTTGGGAAAATGCCATTGGCAACACAACTGGGAATTTAAATATGAATTTGTGTCAAATTTGGGGGGAAATGTGTACACACATGGAAATTTATGTCTCATTTTTAAATGCATTTCCTGTTACTTTATTATTTTTTCATTATGTTCAACATCAAATTGGGAATTTTTTCTTCAAACTGGGAAAAAATACACACATTTTGCATTGGGAATGGTGCTGAATTTCTGCCCCTTGGATACTATAGAAAAAGCCCTGACTACATGTACATACATTATGTATACTTGATGTACTAACGAATTAGAGATAAACACACTAACACAGGCATAAAAAATCTTATATTCCTGTATATTTTGTGAAGGTCCGATACATTGTGGTATTCATATATAAATTGTAAGGTCGAGTTAATCAGTTGGGTTTATCAAGCAGTTTTCACAAAATATATAGGAATTTGTGAATGTTTATGCCTGTGTATATCTCTGCCTTGTTATTGTATATCAATCTAATAGTAAAAGAGGAAAACTGATGAAAAAATACTGGACATTTTTTGGTTTTGTTAATAAATTTAGTTTATAGTTTCTCCTAATGGTACTGCAGATTCTGTAGTATCGCTGTATTTACATTTTACCGATATTTGATAGAGGAGTTATGGCACAATCTAGTAGCAGTTTTATTTTCAAAGCATATCAGATGTGAATGGGTGTTTTTTGGCATCATCACCATGTTGTCATATCTGTCGAATATTTAATTTTACATATTAAATTGCCTCCACTTCATACAACTTTCCTTTAATATCCTCAATTTTGTTTTGTCCATGCATACAACCTTCAACTAAAATGTAGGCCTACCCTAAAATTTATTTCAATGACTTTTCAACTTATAAATACATGTACATGTAGATTGCTGTCAAAGGAAAAATGTAAGAGAATTACAAATACCACGATATCATAGTAACTTCCTTTAATGTCTGTTGCGATCAATGCTGTAAAGATCCCTCAATATTGAAAAAAATCTAATAAACCTCTTATATTTATATTGTAATGTAAGTTGGAGGAAAGATTATTAGTGAAAATGAAGTAATTACATGTACTTTATTCAGGTAAATTTCTGCTTTAATTTTTTGGAGGAAAAACATCTATCACCACGGTGCCATAGAAGCCCATGCTACTAGGTTTAAACTAAAACTTAATGGGCATAACATAACTGGCTGACTCTACTTATTTAGTCTCATACATTATGTACATTTTGTACATGTGTAAGTCTACAAAAATAAAATGAATCTTCTAGGTTCTGTTATTGTCAAAAACCAAAACAATACTGTCTACTTTTCCAAAATAGGGGTGTACAACTGAGGTCAAATGTTATTCCATCAGAGTTTGAAATTAGCAATGGTACATTGACCCGTGGGCAGTAAATGATAAGATGGGCCAGTAAAAGAAATAAAGATACATGGAGAATGTAAGTGTTTTTTTCAATAGTTGTTACATGTAAATCTTACATTCATCTTTAATACCAAATGAAAATATCCTGTCTTGTCCTAGCTTGTTATAGTTAGTTAAACTTTATCTAAATATATCCTGGACTTATGTCTTTTGAGTTATTAGTGGGTCGTTAGTACATAAAAGTTTGATGTGGCTACAACATGTAGTAGATATTACATGTATATGCACCTTGCCCTTTGGGCCACTTAAGTTAATGTAGGAATAAATTCAAGCCCTGCTTCATGCATTATCGAAGCTCTAAAATTTTGTGCGGACAAGTAGCCTGTCACATTCGTTATGATCTGATATAGACTGGTTGTGTTTGTAAACATGTGTCAATGTATACCTACATGTAGTATATTGTAGCATCAGCCTTGTCAAACTTAAAACTAGGCTTTGTACAGTTCACACCAAAAGTAGTAACAACCAAGCCACTTGTATTGGGCATAACAAACACACAGAACAGTACAAAAATCAAGTTGCATGCCAAAATCACTGAACAAAGCTTCTTTTCAAATGTATATAAATTTTGTCTATCAAAAGACATTACAAATGTACATACATGTATGCATAAGTCAGTTGTTGGGTACATTTCATTAGCAGCAGAGTGGTTAGAGCAACACGCTTTGAACTATAAATTAATTCTCTCACTTCAGGAACCAGTTGTTCATCTTTTGGTTAAATTTAACCAGCGGTTAAATGTAACCCTCGATCAAATATGGTAACAGAAGGTTATATAACCTAGGATTGAAGTCTTGATAACAGTGTCAATCTTCAGCCAGTTTGAAATAATAACTCTTAATTGGTTAAATATGTAACCGAGCATTAAAATTTAACTACCGGTAGTAGATGACAACTGGGTCCTGGTGAGCACAGGTTAGAGCCCTGGAACCTACATGTCAGCTGATTTTTGTGAGAAAATTTGCCAGTTTACTTGAGGAAGACCGGTGGTCACTTCCCGGGTACTTTGTAACCAGGTTCTCTTCTCAATCATTAAAAACCAACTGCCACCATCTAACTGAAAAATTGTTGGTTGTGGCATGAAAAACTACATTTGTATTAAAATATATTTTAAAAAAATAAATTTCATTACACATGTAGTTCCATGATCATGTTCATTGTCTCTCATCATTCATTTTTGAAACAATAAGCATTTCTCACATCCTCTCTAATACCACTGGGTTACAAACACTCGGGCAAAAAGCATCCTTGGTGAAGGTAATTCAAGTTTGTTCAAAGACCTCTTAAAGGGTAGATAATTAAAAGTACAGGTAAATGAAAAAGGAAAGGGTAAATGTCATAAAAATATTTTTCTCAAAAACCACCAAGCCATGAATAAGAAAATCTTTGCAACATGTTAAGGTTTATTATTACAGTTCAAATCATGACCCTTAAGCTGGACCCTAATAGGATGACAATGGGGGTTTAAAGTTGAAGAAAGTGAAGAAAAAAAAATGACTGGAAAATATTTCTGATATGAGCCCCATTCTCTCGATTAGAGTTGGACAGATATTTAGATAGCTATTGAGATTCTCTTCTCTCTGTCTTGTTCCTTGTATAAGGACATTGAAGTTTAATGGTGTGTTAGGAAAATCCCTGGGGTCATTATGAGCCCCACCCTCTCAAAGTTGGACAAATTTTGGAATGCTATTGAGATCCTCACCTCCCAAACCATATATTATCTTGAATCCTTTGTCTAGACAGGTTTATTTTTGCCAAGCAAAAAATCTATGGGATTATGTCGGGTCCCTTCCTCTCAGAGGTAATCAAATGTTATATGATATGTGTGTGTGTGTGTGTGTGTGTGTGTGTGTGTGTGTTACATGTAGGCCTACATGTACGTGCATATACATGTATATTAAATGCTGAATAAATATTGAAAAAACATGTATTCTGTTTTGTGATGTTTTCTGGAGAGATGATATACAGATGTACCTCCATGGAGTCGTATTTGTCCCCCCCAAGTGATAATCAAAACAAACAATCTTAGATCCTATTCATCCAATTTTCACAATACAGTAAAACCTCACTATACTGCCACCATTTGTTCTGCCCAGATTTGGCATTATACATGTAAAAGGGTTTGGCAATAGATTAATAAAATCCTTAATTCCTTGAAATTATAGGAAAAATTGAAGAAGTGAACTGTTAAAAATTGTGGTGTGACAAATGAAACCAGGGGCATTATGAAGAGGTTTTACTGTAGATGCACTATTATACCCCAAATGTTAAAGAAACATTCTATTGGTTTTCAGTGTTGCTTTGACAATATCAATACAGCAGATGTTTTACATTCAGATAATTGAATTCAAGCAAGTCAAATTTACACTGTCTTGTTCATTGGTGTACTTCTACATTTAATAGAGTAGGACAGATCTGTATTTAAAAGGAAATTTCTGAGGATTTATATTTGTGGAATTTAAATTCTGTCATTACAATGATACAGACTCAAGGGAGAAGATTATTTGTATTGTTCCGAGCATCGGTAACTGTCAAATAAAACTTGTGAATGGCATTGTCATCATTAAACTACCTCTTTGTTAGTCGGATCATTCTTGATCACACAGTATTTTCATTTTTTCCACATTTGACATTTGTTTGATTTCCTGAAAAGAATGTTTATTTTGAAAACAGGAGAACTAGATCATTTTTCAACCAAACTGCAAATTTTGCAACCTGATAGTAATTGTAGAAGATTGTTACACATACATTTATTGTATAAGGAAGATCTTTTAAATGTCAAATTTTTAATGACATGAAGCCTTTTTATGTACTTCACTCCCAGAGATCAGCGTGCAAATGAAACACAACGAAAACTTGGATCAATAATTCAGTTAGCCGAGATGTAGCTCTGAAGTAATAAAGAAAAACAAATTGATATCCCACTCGTCATGCTTTGTACGATGCAGTTTAGTGATGTGGATTTTACGAGATTAGCAGTTAAAAATCATATAAGTAAGTTGATCGGCTTTACTTTCATTACATGTAGATGTTTATTTTCATCACTTTTGGTTTACAAGAAAAATCTGAGGAAAGTCAAACAAAGATTGTTAAGAAGTAGAAAAAATATATCTAAAGAAATTGATTACTTTGAGAAAGCATTTGTGAATGACATTTGTCCATCATGTACTGTACTATTGTTTTGTACTGACATTGAAAATATCACTTTTGATATCTGATGATCTATAAGACTTAAATCATTTCCACTTTTTTGTAAAATTTGACATTGTAGTGGCTGTGTTTTCTTAGGAAAGGATATCAATCATGCATTTTAAATGTGATTTGTATTGATTTTCTAATTTAGGATATAATTATAACATCTGTGAATTCCAAAGGATCAAATTTTTATGCAATGAATTATTGAAACTTTTGCCTTTTACATGTGGCGTCTGTGTGTTCGAGATCTGATACATTTACAAAGCTATCCTAGCATTTGTGTCTTATATATCAATACACACACACACACACAGACACACACACACATGTACATATATATACATGTACAATATATCAGGGCTTTGTCTTACCTTTTTGGGAACATGGTCCAGGAATTAGGAATTTTGCTGCATTTTGACTTAAAAATATCAATTTTTCACATAAGACATTTCATTTATTTTGCTATTTTTTATTTATTTTGCTATTTTTCATTTATTTGCTTTTTTTTCATTTATTTGCAATTTTTCATTCATTTTGCTGTTTTTTTATCCTTTGTGTTGGGAATTTTTGGAAAAAATTTGGGAAAAAAGATATGTTTTTGTGATTGGGAATATACCGTAGCCCAATATGGGCTTTAAATTTGGAGGAAGAAAAGCCTGGGATATACTGTAGAATCAGAAAATTTGGTTGAGGTTATCATGCTTATTTCATTTTCATTTATCAAAAGAATTAAAACCATGATGAAATTTTAAATAAATTACATTTAGTAATAGGTTCCTTTATAAACATGTTTTGACCACCTGCAGCGGTCTAGGGGTAGAGTTAGATTCACAAGCGCAAGGTCCTAGGACTGATATCCAGACAGGTCATACCAAAGACTACAATGGTAATGGCTGTGCCTCACCAAGCTTTCGACAAGTGAAAGTCGCTGGTCCTTCAGATGAACCTAACACTGAGGTCCAATGCCATAGTGAAGATATTACAGTCAGTATATATACAAGTACATTGTATATGCTTAAAGTATTTGTTGGCCAGGACCCATAATACATAAGGATATTCAAACTGTTGACCTCCTACTAAATGCTCAATCACCAGACAGCCAGCAGCAGTCTTTTAAGATGTTTTGACAGTATATGTATGTAGTCAGTGTATAAACCATGTGTATATATGTAAGTTTTATGACAAAAGAATTGACAAATCTGATAGAAATAACTAGAATTATCCTCACATAATACGCAGATTGAAATAATGAACAGAGTAGATACATTGTAAATATACATTAAACACAGATTGAAATATTTAATAGAGTAGATACTTGTAAATGTTCATTAAACACAGATTGAAATATTGAACAATAGATAAATGTTCATTAAACACAGATTGAAATATTGAACAATAGATAAATGTTCATTAAACACAGATTGAAATATTGAACAGTAGATACCTGACCTGTACATTAAACACAGATTGAAATACTGAACAGTTGATACCTGTACATTAAACACAGATTGAAATATTGAACAATAGATAAATGTTCATTAAACACAGATTGAAATATTGAACAATAGATACCTGTACATTAAACACAGATTGAAATATTGAACAGTTGATACCTGTACATTAAACACAAATTGAAATACTGAACAGTTGATACCTGTACATTCTGAACAGTTGATACCTGTACATTAAACACAGATTGAAATAATGAACAGTTGATACCTGTACATTAAACACAGATTGAAATACTGAACAGTAGATACCTGTACATTAAACACAGATTGAAATACTGAACAGTAGATACCTGTACATTAAACACAGATTGAAATATTGAACAGTAGATACCTGTACATTAAACACAGATTGAAATACTGAACAGTAGATACCTGTACATTAAACACAGATTGAAATATTGAAAGTAGATTTTGTTCATTAAACACAGATTGAAATATTGAACAGTTGATACCTGTACATTAAACACAGATTGAAATATTGAACAGTAGATAAATGTTCATTAAACACAGATTGAAATACTGAACAGTTGATACCTGTACATTAAACACAGATTGAAATATTGAACAGTAGATAAATGTTCATTAAACACAGATTGAAATACTGAACAGTTGATACCTGTACATTTTATCAATATTGAACAATTGAAAATGTTCATTAAACACAGATTGAAATACTGAACAGTTGATACCTGTACATTAAAGGAGCATTAGCTGTGTTTACCAAAAATAAAATCAATTTTGTTTTCTACTTTTACTACTTGTACTTGATGTAGAACAACAAATAAGAGCTATACATAGACATGAAAGTCTTATATACCTATATATATAAGGTCAGGTCCAGTGTGGTATTCATATACAAATAGTGAGGCTGAGTTTATCAATTACAATTGAAAAAGTGCCAAACCTGGGTTTCTCAAGCAATTTTCACAAAATGTATAGGAATTTAAGAACTTTTATGCCTGTGTATAACTGTATATTCCTTTTTTTGTTGTTGTTGTTTTATACCAATCTAAGTTGTAAAAAATGAAAAAAAACAACAACAGCTAATGCCCCTTTAAACGGATTGAAATATTAAACAGTAGATAAATGTAGATCTACATTAAACATGGATTGAAATATTGAAAAGTAGATAAATGTAGGTCTACATTAAACACGGATTGAAATATTGAACAGTAGATAAATGTAGATCTACATTAAACATGGAGTGAAATATTGAACAGTAGATAAATGTAGATCTACATTAAACACGGATTGAAATATAAACAGTAGATAAATGTAGATCTACATTAAACACGGAGTGAAATATTGAACAGTAGATAAATGTAGATCTACATTAAACACGGATTGAAATATTAACAGTAGATAAATGTAGATCTACATTAAACACGGATTGAAATATTGAACAGTAGATAAATGTAGATCTACATTAAACAGGGATTGAAATATAAATAGTAGATAAATGTAGATTAAACACATATTGAAATATTGAACAGTAGATAAATGTATGTTAAACATTAAACACGGATTGAAATATTGAACAGTAGATAAACGTACATTACACAATCTGTTACAGAATTTGCCTTTATATAAAGTTTACAAATGACAGCTTGACGATAATGAGATGTTTACCCAGTTCAAATAAGAGCAAAAATCAATCTGGTAGTACATAGATTGCTGTACATGTTCATATATACATGTATAAGGGATCATACCTTTTTAGTGTGGTTGTCTGCCACACTTGAATTTTTTCTGCCACACTAAGATTTGTTAGCCGCCTGTGATGAAGGCTGAAGCTCATAGTGACCTATATTGTTAGCTTCCTTTGGTGATTGTTGTGCATCATCTACCATTTAGATCTGTTGTTAAGTTTTACACAGTTTCAACTTCTTCTCTAAAAACCAGTGGGCCAATATCTCAAGTTATTTTTTTCTATTACAGTAAAAACTCGGTATGCAGTCAACTCCACTTATTACTTAAGGGAGATATATTGCTATAACCGGTAATTTACAGAAATAAGATACTTCAGAAATCAATCCCCAACTCTAAAAGTTGATATCAGGGAAATCTGCATACAATTATATTTTATGTCACCCGTATTTGAAAATCAATTACCTGCCATGAAGCTATTAACTGAGTTAAATTTGCATTAATTGAAATGAGTTTGTAATTCATTTCTTAAATTGATTACTAGCTAGTTGTCCTGTAGTACATTTTTTAACAATATTCTTCGTTTTTATAATACAGGTACCTGATTGGTTCCCTTTTCTCGTCTCATAAATATGCCAGGTGGCAAGTCAAATTTGAAGATAGTCCTGATTTAATTATGACAAGACTTGAGCAAAAGACATGGACTGACGCATAGCACCATCGTACAGTTGTCACACATTACTGCTAGTTTTTCTTTTGTGTGAGTCAGATCCTGATGTGACGATTAAAATTGGAAGTTCAGACATTCCGACAAATTACTGCATAGTGACGGTTTCATGATTCAAACAATCGGCAATAGACAGCCCAATGACAATGTCATGATTCAAATATTGTCATCAGACTCTCTTGTGACTCCCTCTGTATTTGACACTTCCTTCCAATTTCATCAATCTACATTTGAAGGTATTACATTTTTAATGAGAAAATTAAGATTTTGTTTGTATTGAGTCGACCAATTGCAGTTCCCACTCTTGTCTTTTGAACATTTTTCAGCTCCTCAAAAAACTATACATTTTTACATAGTAAAATAGATTTGAGGAAAAGATAACAGAAGCAGTAAAAATTGTAAAAACCTTGTTTTTTGTTTATTATTATTTTCATGGTTTTTTTGTTGTGTGCATGTTTCAAAACAATCGAAGGGCCAAGTGAGCTGTTGCTATAGCCAAATGTCTGGTGTCCGTTGTCAGCATCTGTATGTTAACTTTTGCATTTAAACATTGTCTCAAAAAGCAGTGGGCCAATTTTAACCAAACTTGGCACGTAGCATCCCCATGTAAAGCTGCATAAAGAAGGATAGGGGCCCTAAAAGGGGGCCAAAAAGTACCAAAACTTGGTATATCTTTAAAAACCTTCTCATTAACCAATGATCAGATGAGTTTCAAATTTTGTATGCATGATTGTAAAATCAAAATATCTACAAAGTTTGCGAACGAAAATCTGTCCATAAACGAGCCTCTACGGGGCGCTTCATTAACACAGGGTATATATGTATTACAAATTGTTTAATAACTCAAAACTGATCGACTTTTTGTATACAAAGATATATGAGAAAGTTGTTAGGAATTATCTGAGGATCATTTTGACAAAATTGCAAGGTCATGGGGTCAAAGGTCAAGGTCACAGGCACCTGAGTAAATGGAAAATATAAGTTTTTTTGTAAAATTTTCGACATTTTTTACTACTTCTCCAGAACCATTGGACCAATTTGGACCAAACTAATTACAGGAAGTATAACCATGTAAAGCGGCTTAAAGTTTGCAGATGAAAAGGGGCTAGGAGCAAACATGGCTGCAGTGGCTATACATGTACATGTAAATAGAACAAATGTCTGATTTAATACATGTATTTCCAAAATTATTAAAGCTAGAGAAAAAACTGTTACCTTAAAATAAGCGACTTGCAAAAATCTACAATCATTTCAGTTTGGTGGAAATTGTCGGGTCAATCTAATGTGAGTTATTTCCCTTTTTTGTGAATTATTCATAATTTTGGATGTTATTTTACATTATCTTCAAAAGTATAATAGGTAGAGTAAAAGTGAAAAAGCAAAATTGTTCATCATGCAAACATACAAAAAAGCCAATACAGCTGAAATTGTCAGGTCAACCCTAATTAGAGTTATTTCCCCTTTTAATTGGATTTTTCATGTTTTTGGATGTTTTTTGACATTATTTTGAAAAATATAATAGGTAGAGTAAAAGTAAAAGATGCAAAAATGTTCAGCATGCAAAGGTCTACAAAAATGTCAATGGGCCGAAATTGTCAGGTCATCCCCTTAATGGAGTAATTATCCCTTTTAAGTGGATTTTTCATGTTTTTGAATGTTTTTTGACATTATCTTGAAAAGTATAATAGGTAGAGTAACAGTTGAAAAAGCAAAAATGTTCAGCATGCAAAGATCTACAAAAAAGTCAAAGGGCAGAAATTGTCAGGTTGTCCCTTTTGGGACTTATTTTCCCTTTTAGTTGATTTTTCATGTTTTTGAATGTTTTTTGACATTATCTTGAAAAGTGATAGATAGAGAGAAGTTGAAAGAAGCAAAAATGTTCAGTATGCAAAGATCTACAAAAAACGTCAATAGGGCCAAAATTTTCAGGTTTCCCCATTTGGGAGTTATTTCCCCTTTTAGTGGATTTCTCATGTTTTTGACATTTTTGTCCTATTATTTTGAAAAGTATTATAGATAGAGAGAAAGCGAAAGAAGCAAAAATGTTAAGCACACAAAGATCTATGAAAAAAAGTAAACAGGAATTAAATTGTCAGGTTGACTCTCGTGGGAGTCATTTCCCCTTTTAAGTGTATATTTTCATGTTTTGGTCTGTTTTACCCTATGATCCAGTGATCACCCCAAGGATCTACAAAAACTTTTTTGTGCTGATATTGTGAGGGTGATCCTTGTGAAAGTTATTTCCCCTTTTAAATAGATTCTGCATGTTTTCAACTGTAATGT
Organism: Atrina japonica; assembly: GCA_030159075.1. Lineage (NCBI taxonomy): Eukaryota > Metazoa > Mollusca > Bivalvia > Pterioida > Pinnidae > Atrina > Atrina japonica. The sequence continues at coordinate 552,557 of BROG01000217.1, read as the reverse complement.
TGCACATTTCATGTACATGTATCTTGAAAGATCTATAAAAAAAAGTCGGTAAGGCAAGTCTACCCTTATGCAAGTTAATTCTCCTTTTCAATGTATTTTTCATGCTTTTGGTTACTTTTCAGTATATTGTCAGTAAAATACATTTCACTCAGGTAATTATTAAGGCCCCCAATGAACCAACTGTTTTTCATGTTTATTAGCCATTTTATCTTTCACACATTTTTTATGTTTTCTGCAATGTTGACCAATTTTGCCAGGTGAGCGACTTAAGGCCACTTGGGCCTCTTGTTTTTTGTGTATGTTTCTTATTTTTGTTGTTTATATATATATACATGTATATATATATATATATATTTTCCTGGTATTTTTGTTGTGTGTACATGTTTGTTTAAATTTATTGTGAATGTTTCTGTTATTTGTTTCTTTTTCAAGAGAAGCAAAAAAAAAGCATTTTTTTTTTAAATTTTGGTTTAAAAGTTTTATATCCGTTCCATTTTAATTGGTTAGTTAGATAATATCTAACACATGTACATGTATTATATTGGCTTTATCTGCAATGTATCTAACATACATTGTACATAAGATTTCAATCAGTTGATATCAGATGAGTAAAGTTTATAGATTAAAAGATGTGATGATATAAAAATTGTAATTTTGATTGAGTGTTCTCAAAGAGATCAGCTAACCAACCATTTCCTTTGTCACAACATCAGACTTGTATCATACAGCTTGTACTCATGTGTAGTTAATAGAGAAAATCTTCAAACAGTGTGATACAGCCGCAGGACAAACTGATGTGTTCAAATCAATGCTATTATACTGCTCAGTATCTCTCTATTTGTAGGTTATTATATTGATGTGCTCGTGTGAAATGGTAGTGGCAACAATATGAAAACACGTCAATATTTTGAGGTGTGAAATTGACATAGGGACAAAATACTGTTGCAAAAATGGCTATAATTTTTTCAGGCTAATTAGCAAAAACTGAAAGTGTTGTTTTTAAGTTTTTGCAGGCGAATTTCCAAAAGTGGGTTTTGTAAATCAAATTGTTAAAACAGGTCTTTTTCTATAGTTTTCACGTGGGTGATATTCAGCCCTTTTCCCAAGTCAAAATGTTTTTTTCCTAATTTGATAAAAAAAAAATCCCAATTTGGAGTGGAGAAAAATAAAATAATGCAGTGGGATTCATTTTAAACAGAGATTCTAATACAGTAAAACCTGCTATAGCAGTCACCTCTATATAAGGATTACCTGTTTATAAAGGCCAGTTTTTTCAAGTCCCTTGACTGCATACTTTAACTAAATTGAACCTTTGTATAAGGATCACCTGCACATATAGGTCAATATTTTCTGGTCCCTTGGGTGGCCCCTATATACAGGTTTTTCAAATTTACACATGTGTAAACAATTTTTCCCAATTTCATCACAGATTCACTTTAAAATTGCCAATTGTGGTGCCAGTGGCATTTTCCCAAAACTGGCTGAAAAAAGGCCTATAAAAGAAATTACCCACATATGTGTAGTCAAATGATATCACAGTGTTCAGTTGATTTATTTACCAGGAAAGTAAGTGTCTGAAGTCTGGATCATACATGACCCTAATATGACCTTGGTTTCATATTTATACATGTATACAGCAAAACCTGTTTAGAGAGACCACTGCATTTGCCTTGGACAGGTGGTCTCTCAAATGTAGATAGTACAAGTATGTGGCTCAGGTACAGGGATTTGTCTTACCTTTTGGGGAACATAACACTGGAATTGGGAATTTTGCTGCATTGTGGTTCAAAATTGGGAGTTTTTATGTCCCCAGCCTGATAGGTCTGCCATGGTCATCTAGTGTTTGAATTGTCCATGTGTCTGTCTTTTTGTGTGTCTGTCTGTCCATAATTCTGTCTTGCTTACATATAATTCAAGTTTGGATAGTGATACAGTAACCAAACTTAAACTGTGAGTTCATCTAAGGGTTGCTCACACTTCACTGACATCACATGCCCCTGGGGGTGGGGTGGGGTCAAAATGTAGGACATTGCAATATTTAAAGTTTGGATTGTGATAAATGTACATGTACAGTTGGACATTTGTTTTTCACAAACACATCTTGTTTGCCGAAGGCATATAATTTATTTTGCTATTTCTTATATTTTTATCTTTTCTTATTGTCAAGATGTCATATTTCAACTTTCAAGAAAAACACTGAAAATATCAGCATAGAATTAAGAAATAATAATTGGGAATTGTTTTCAGAGAAAAAGATATGATTTGCAAATGGCTTGTAGGGTTGTGTGACTGACTAACTACATTTTATTGCTTTTGGGATACATGTACTGTTCCTCCAGACAGATGGTATCACAGAGACAGGTTCCACTGTACATGTTTATGTGGACTTTGTGATTGGGGCTATAGAGAGGGGAGATACTTATTTGTTTTTTTTTTTTTTATTATTGCTGTTTTTCTTTGCAGAATCTGACCAACTGATGTAGTGAGTTTAGCCAGTGATCCTGTGACCTTTGTGTACTCTGGTGAGCCACAACTGAAACGATGTGATAGAATGAACTTCTCAGTATGTAAGGTTACCACCCTCGAGATGTGGATACAGACAGTATGGCCACCGCTTGCTTCTCAGTTCTTTTGATGACAGTTATTTTTGGTATTTTAGAGACAGGTAAGATTACCTTGATATTAATTAGTGTTAATTTCAGGTACATGTACAGGTAAATATATGTAGAGGTACCATAAAGTCACACATCCAGGATCTGTCAAAAACCAAACCAATGTAATTTATTTTCCAAAAATAGGAATTACTGCAGCTCTGATACTTTTGTTGCAGAAAACAAGTCTGTCACATTAGTTATAATTCAATTTAGACTGGTTGTGTTTGTAAAAATATGCTGGCTTAACTTGGTAGACCTGTACATTACAGTGTTTATTGGAACAACCAGTTACCAGGTCTGTTTCTATAGTAACCACAGGGCTGATATATTTGGCCTCATTTTTTTTTCCGAATTTGGTGTACAGACCACAACTGTAATGAAAAATAACTTAATGCAGGGGGAAATATATTTAAAAAGAAATTTTGCTACATAAAGATTTACATGTGCGCAAACTATTTTTTCCCAGTTTGGCACAAATTCATACTAAATTTCCCAATTGCATTGCCAGTGGCATTTACCTTGTTACTTAGAGTATTAAGACTTACATTTTATTTACATTTTTTTTACTTACATTTTAAACACTGAAAGGTTAAAAGAAAACACAGGAAGTGCAATACAGAAAATTAAATAAAAGCATATTAAACCAAGTTAAAGCTGCTTTATCATTGAAGAACCCCATCAAATTCACCTAACCTACACTTGTAGCATATCTTGGACATTTTCAGCAGTGCTAAGAAATTCCATGTAAACATCTTCACCTGTCCAAGATGACTTATGATAAGGAGATTTCAGTTAAGGAAGCCATTTTAGCTAACCATACTTGCACTTTATCAACACTGAAATATTTAAAAAGAAAAATCCATTATATCCATAGCTTTAGATCTACATCTATAACACTGACAGATTCCAATAAATCACCTCACTGAGTGAGAGATTCCAACAAATCTACCTCACATGAACTAACTTACAGATAGTTTTAGCACTGAGAGATTCCAACAATACACTTCAAATAAACTACAATGGAGCGTATTGTAGAATATTAGCTGGACAGCTGTGCTAACCACAAACTTGCAATTATGATCTAAAATATCAGTGATCATTTTGCTATGACTGTAAAATGACAATTTTTATAGCTTCTGTATAATGTGGACCTGCTCAGTATTTGTAGTATCTGTAAATTGGACAATAAATGCATGAATTACGTCTAGTTTAAGTGAGAATTACATTTCAGTGCATATGCATTAATACAGGAGTATATGACTTAGATACTTTGTGCATATGTAAGGCATCTTAAAAGTTAGCTTACACGGTTTCTCCTTCCTGTCATACAGGGCCGAAATAAGGCCCCATTCCTGATGGAAAAAACAATACAATTCTTCCCAATTTGCAGCCAAATTTTCCCATTTGAGGTCAAATGACAATGAATTTTAAAAGATTCTTGTATTTTCACATAGTTTGCATATGTCTAGATTACCCAATTTCAATAAAATGCTGCTGAAATTCCCAATTCAAAAGGCACAGGACCCATTCCTAAAAGATTGTGGAAAATTTCTGGCTCAGCATGTTATCTGCCCAGACACACCTTGTACTTAACACTTGTGGTGAATCAGTTGTAAATGGTATTTGCCTCAATACATGTAGCAAAATACAATGTCCCATGGGTCTTAATTAGATGATTCTCTTTTATTGCTGTTTTCTTTGATAACATGACTGTAAAGCCTTTACAAACACTGAAAATCTTTGAAGTTTTGAATATTGTTCACTAAACCCTTACATCTTATCATTAAACTTTATAATTTTCTGTATCGATCCACCATTAAAATCAAATAAGGAGATTAAGAATTATTACAAGATTTTGTTTCTACCTATCTGGATTGTCCTGCCATTTTGCTGGATTGTGAAGTAAAACCCAGTGTCATATGACATTTTGAACCACATGATATTTTGAACCCAGGTTCAAAATATTGCTATGATATATTGAACCACCCCCCCACCCCCCATGATATTTTGAACCCCCTATGTACTTGTCCTTTTTTGTTTATATTTATGAAAAATACAAATATCTGAACAACAATAAATGATATTATAACCGAATAATGGAGGGTAGGGGTGTCACAGCCCCCTTCTGACTACTTCTGAAATTTAAACTATTCATTTGATATACAGTCTACAGGTTTTCTAAAAATAGATCATGTGATCTACAATACTACAAAAATGGCTTCTTAAAACTGTGTGACCAAGCATTTTGTCTTGTATATCACTGGCTGTTGGCCGCGTTAGACAGGTGGCTGCTGGTTTAGGTGTGTTTATATAGTGAAATTGATTGGGAGGAACAGAAACTGGCTGTTGAAGACAATTGGCATATGAAAACAGGTGGCCTTTAAGGCAGGTTTGACTGTATTAGGCATATTATTTATGCAAAATATCCTGCAAACTGTTGAGATCTGCACCAGTAAACCGTATATATTCTTGTTCCTTATATCAAGATCAGTTAATTGGGGCCAAGTTAAATTCCCTGGGGTCTATCCTGGGTACCTCCCTTTCACTTGCGGTCCGATATCTTAAAAAACTGTTGAGATCCCCACCCATAAACCATATATATTCTTGTTCCTTATGTCAAGACAAGTATATTGGTGCTTAGTGTAAATCCCTGGGGTCATCCTGGGTACCTCACATTCACTAGTGGTCAAATATCTTGAAAACTATTGAGATACCCACCCATAAACCATATATATTCTTGTTCCTAGTTCATTACTGTTTATATTAAATCCCTGGGGGTTATGCTGGGCACCCTCCCATTCACTAATGGTCAAATATCTTGAAAACTGTTGATATCCCCACCCATAAACCATTTATATTATTGCTCCTTATATAAAGACAAGTTCATTGGTACTAAGTGGGAATCCCTGGGGGTCATGTTGGACACAACCCTTTCCTCCTATGGTCCAATATCTTGAAAACTGTTGAGATCCCCACCCATATGATAAACCACATATATTCTTGCTTCTTAAATCAAGACAAGTTCATTGGTACATAGTGTGAATCCCTGGGGGTCATGCTGGGCACCGCCCTTTCTCTTGTGGTCAGATGTCTTGAAAACTTGAGATCCCCATGCATAAACCATTTATATTCTTGTTCCTTATATCATGACAAGTTCATTGGTACTTAGTGTGAATCCCTGGGGGTCATCCTGTGTACCTCCCATTCACCAAAACTTTTTAATGTAAAATTGATAAAAGTGTTTAAAGTTATGATGTTTAAGTATAATTCTCTTTCATATAGTTACTTGAAATAAAATCAAAGAAGGTAGGGGCAGGATGGTTGAAGGAAGAGGGGGTGGGGGTTCAATATATCATGGCCATGATAAATTGAACCCCCTCATTTAATCTGATTATCTTAACTTATTATGTAAATTGATAAAAGTGTGTAAAGTTATGATTTATAAATATAATTATCTTTCATATAGTTACTTGAAATAAAATCAATTAAGGCAGGGGCAGGATGATTGAAGAAGGAGGGTTCAATATATCATGGCCATGATAAATTGAACCTCCTCCTTTAATTTATTTACCAAAACTTTTTATGTAAAATTGATAGAAGTGTGTAAAGTTATGTTTAAGTATAATTCTCTTACATGTACTTACTTGAAATAAATGAAAGTGGACAAGGACATGATGGTGGTGGGGGGAGGGAGTCAGAATATCTTTGCCATTTAAGATTGAATACCTGCCTTTAATTTATTTACTGACAAATTTTATGTCAAATTGATGAAATCAAGTAAAATAATGATGTGTTAACATAATTGGTTTGATATAATTACTTGAAATACTACTCTGTTACAGAGGGTTCAAAATATCAATAAATTGACCCCCCCTCCCCCCCCCCCCCCGTTTTAATCTATTTACCTAAACTTTTTATGTAAAATTGATAAAAACATGTAAAGTTATGATGTTTGAGTATATTTCTCTTTCATGTATTTACTTGAAATAAAATCAAAAAGGTATGGGCAGGATGGTTGAAGGAGGGGGGTCAATATATCATAGCCATGATATATTTAACCCCCCGCCTTGAATTTATTTCTCTTACTTTTTATGCATATATGGATATAAACATATAAAGTTATGATAAATAAATATAGTAATCTCACATATAATCACTGATAATAAAAATCCTTAAGGAGATTAAAAATATCATAGCAATGACATATTAAACACTCCCCCCCCCCCCCCCCCCCCCCCCCCCCCCCCCCCCTCTAATCCTTATACCACATCCTTTTTGGAATGATGTCACTCATTAATGTTTAAAAGATGGAATTTTTATAAATACCATAATTAAGGCACAAGTTCATAGGGGGGTCAAAATAGCATGGGGGGGTTCAAAATATTACAGCGATAAATTGAACCCGGGTTCAATATTTTATGAATCGAAATATGCTACACCTGTCCACATTTATGTAATTGTGATCTGTGTCTGTCTCTCTGTTTGTCAGCATCAAAATTTTACCCATTGCCAAAAGACCACTTGATATTTCTTTGAAGCTTCACACTTTGATATACCTTGTTAAGGACAATCAGTTGCAATCTGTTTTTTTTTTTACCTTGACCTTTAACTTACATGTAACCTTCCAGTCTCAAGGTCAATTGTACATGTACAGTACTGATAGATATTGAAATTGAATTCAATTACAAAATTCTGTAAGAGATAAGGCTTTCAAACCACATAGATTAACCTGGATAAAACCCATACAACACTTGTGTGTCACCTTGACCATCAACATTTCCTGTTTTTAGGTCAAATGTACAAATTTATTTTCATGTTTAATCTACAGCATGGCCATTGGCTAATGACATTGGTCATGGGCTAATGACATTGACCCTGGCCATGGGCTAATGACATTGACTCTGGCCATGGGTTAATGACATTGACCCTGGCTATGGGCTAATGACATTGACCCAGGCCATGGGTTACTGACATTGACTCTGGGATAATGACATTGATCCCAGGTTAGTGACATTGCCCCTGTGTTAATGTCATTGACCCTGACCGGGGGTCTGTACCCTTCCAATTGGAAATTTTATGTCGCAATGGGCCAAATTGGGGAAAAAGTGACTATGGTCATTTAATTCATAAGAATAAAAACACAAAACTACCTACAGGTCATGATAGCAGAAATGAAGACCCAAAGCAATCTGTGATTTTATTAATTACATTATTTTGTTTTTTGAAATAAAAAATAAATAAATATAGAGAACTAAAGGGGATACATGATTTGTATTTGTCGTTACTACCACATAACCTGGACAATGGCTCTTGTTTTATTTTGTTGTCTGTTGTTTTGGACAAGCAGTCATTCGACAAGAGCAAATGATTTCAACAGTTGCATAATTTCGATGATAATGATGAGATCCTGCCGAAAATACTGAAATTATTTGCAAGCAATTGCCAAAAATACTTACAAAAGAAAAACGAGGTGCCAGTCTGCATAATTTAGCCTCATTTTAGGTGCCACTTTCACCAAGTGCTGATATGCATAAACTAGGTGTACATGTAAAAATTACTATGTGCTCATTTCACCAGATGCCAACCATGAGTCTTTCTAGAATTTGTACCAGGTCACAACAGGGTTACAGTTTTTGAAATTCACCGGTCTTACTAGAAAAACTGGTAAATTTTACTAAAGCCCAGTGAAATCTATCTGATAACTGGTCCAAATGACCAGTAATTTTCCATTTAATTTCAATTGTGTATATATACAAACCAGTAAAAAAAATTCTTTGACCAGTAAAATTCCTTTATTTACTGGTCCAGTTGACCAGTATTTTTTTTTTTTAATTTCAAAATGTCTGGGGTTAGTGTTATCAGATCACTCAGACCACAAAAACTTAAAATTTCATTAAAAAATGGAAAGTGTGTGCCTTGATGGGATTGCAATTGAGTGTTGTATTACTTTCATGCCATCATCCCCTTATTTCCAGAGTTGTGTCCATTAATTATTCCATGGGCAATAAACCTGAATAATCAGTGACTAATGACATTGATCCCAGGTTAGTGACATTGACCCTGGATTAATGACATTTTGACCCTGGGCTAATAACATTGATCCCAGGTTAGTGACATTGACCCTGGCCTAATGATATTGATCCTGGCCTAATTACATAGACCTTGGGCTAATGACATTGACCCTGTTTTAATGACATTGATCCTGGTTCAGTGACATTGACAATGTGTTAGTAAGTTTGGATCTTGTATATTTACCTAAAATCTATCCCAGATAGTCTGATTTTACATACAATATCACTACAGTCTACCATCTACAGTCAATACATTGAAATAGTTGTTTGTGTTCGTGTATTAGCAGCAGAATATACTGATGGTGTGCTATTTATAAATCAAGGGCACAAGTATTGTCACAATCAATGTTGAACAGCTGTTTCTAAATAAAGAATATTTCTTTTTGTTTATGTCAGAAGTCAGAAGAGCTTCAGTCAGCTATATAAACAGATGATTATTTGGCTGGATTGTGAAACAAATGCATCTCTATGAATTGTCATCTATCCATCCATTCGTCTGTTTACATCAACAATTTGGTTTAACTGTTGTGGCTAGTTCTGTTGTGAGAAAACAGTTTAGAAGTATCACATTGTAATTTCATATGATGCTAGATATTAGTTAACTTTGACATTCAATTTTCACCTTGACCTTCACCTATGACCTTGAAATACAAATTCCAAATGTCCTATGTGTGGTCTTGAGATTCAATGCTTTGCAGTTCGGTTATACCATCTTTAGTGTCCATTTGTGCCAAGCTCTTAGTGAAGACCATTTTGTTCTAGTATCATGTGTGCAGCATCTGCCTTTGCCAGAGTGGATCACATTGACTGACTGTTTTAGAGCAATATTGAGTATGGTCTGACATTGATTTGAACTTATGACCTCATACTTTGTATTTGTGAGGTACAAATATAGATCCATCACTGCCATGACAACCATTATGGCATAAAAGAAACTTATTGACATGTAGTCAGTCAGAACTTTTATGAAGGTCAAGGTCATTTTAGAGTCTTAGCCATTGTGATGGTTATCATAGCTATAATCTGTAGTTCATTAAGTGAGTGGTTTTTATGTATTAAATGGAATTTACTCATTCAGATTGTAATCTCAAGTCTTGACAGCATGTTCAATGGCATTTACTGAGGGATTAGCTCTATATAAATTATAGTGTTCCACTTTAGGGTACAGACATGTAACTAAATCCACTCTCCCTAATGGCAGCAATAGAAACAGAATGCAAGAAGATCTATTGTCACCGTCTATTGTCAATGTCGACAAGAGAAAATGTAATATTTCCCAAATCTGTTTATAATCTGTGTATTGGATACAATTATAGACTAAATATATTACTGCAATCAGCTGTTCTTGTATTCATATGACATGTTAATTAGTTAACCAGTTTTTACTGTCACAAACATCATCTAGGGTGTATTCTGAGTGTAATGAGTGTGACGACCTTTTCAACTTCCTGTTCATCAGACAAATGATACCTCCCTATGTTCAACCTAACATTAACTGCTAATTGTTAGGTCGCCTTACACTGATGATTGACCAGATTAGTAATTGATCAAAAACTGCCGCAGATGTTTTTTCTTTGGGAATGTTTTAATACTCATAAATATTTTGTGTGTAAATATCACAGAACAGGAGACTGCAAAACTTCAAAAACTACAGTCATAAGACAACCCAGTACCCAATTACACTGAGGATAAATAAAGTGTTCAGCATCATAATATTACCTTATCTTATAAGTGTTTTTAATCCTTTTTCACCTACAAATGAACACTGTGAACATAGGAATGATATTTACATATGATCAGGACTACATGCAGTCTGTCAAGCACTTCCTGGTTTTCCTGATTTTTCCTAATTTTTGACAGTTCTTGATTTTTTTCCTGATATTTTCAAGACAATTTCCTGAAATCTCCTGACTTTGGGCCTCCCTCACAAAAAAAGACATGATGTGAAACAAGTTACTTGCTTATTCTAACTGTACGATATAGATTTCATATATATTGATCTACATTGTGTATTAGATGTTTGTAAGAATTTTTAATTTACTAACATTTTTTATGGAATCTCGCCAACATTCAAACTATTGCCTAAAGTGATATTATTGGCCTGAAATTCTTACTTAGAGGGGAAGAAGATGGCCATTTTTAAGTTTTTTGGTACTACATGTATTATAAGATTTTTTATGTAAAAAATTCTCAATTATCTCCTGATTTTCAGGTAAACTGCTTCCTGATTTTTTAAGCCAACAAGTACTTTTTAGACTATACAGAAACACACTGAAACAGTGATCATATTGAAATAATATTTAAATGTACAGCACACAAGAGCACGCTGTACAATAAGACTGCACACAACCATATTTGTCATCAGAAATCATTTATTTCTGCAAAATGAATACATTTATAGATATCAACAATTATTTATTTTTCATCTTCCACATATTTATTTAGTCTCATGCTTGATGTACTATCATTTACATGTGTACACAGGTACATGTAGGTCAGTCTTGAGGATTTGGAATGGTGGTGGGTGGTGGTCATACATGTGGTGCATGATTACTGCATCACAAGCACACAGCACTCTCCTTATTTACAATGAACACTATGAGGTATTTTAATATTTTCTGTTATATCATCTGTTTGAGATAACTCTATTTCGCTTTAGTGAAATGTTGAGTTGCCTTTTCGATAGTGGTTGTTGAGATGTCTGTGCCAATTGTGACGAGGATTCGTTCCTCACATATTTCATTTGATTTGATTGTGAACTCGGGTGTGACCGGTCGACAGGGGATGCTCCATGGCACCTGATCCCACCTCTTGATTGCAAGAGGTCTGTGTTTGTCCATTTTTTACCAGATTCGTATCTATATCCTGGACATCCTGAAGATTTATACTTTAGTATTGAAGGTTGAGGTTTTGGTTTAAGTTTTGAAATTACTTAATCACCATTCAATTAATAATGCAAAGGTTTTAAGGTGGCCATTTTGTGTCCGGTAACATGTTCAAGACCCATTCCCTGTGTAAAATATATATTGGCAATATTTTGAGATTTTTCTGCTACAAAATTCAGAGTTTTCTGACCCCAAATTCCATATCTTGTTCTCTCAAGTTCTATTATCTTGCCAGAGTATACATGTATGAGCTGGAAATAAGTAAATTTTTGTTTGGCCTTATACACCAGAAATATGTAAGTATTTTAAGTCAAGCCTACAGTATCATACAAATGTAGATATATATACAATGTACATTGTATCATAGCCACTATATCTACAATGTATTTACACCCAGGCCTTTTTCTGTCAATTTTGGGAAAATGTCATTGGCAACACAATTGGGAATTTCTACTGGAATTTGTGTCATATTGGGAAAAATTGTTTGTGCACATGGAAATTGAAATGTAATGGAATCTGTTTTTTTAATTACTTTTCCCTTATATTAATTTATTTTTCATTATGGTCATTGTCTCAACACCAAAATTGGAAATATTTTTCATCAAAATTAGGAAAAACCACATGTATTTTGTATTGGGATGGGGCTGAATATCAGTGGAAACTATAGAGAAAGGCCTGACACCAGACGTGTTTATAAATACACAGTATCATAGACATCTTTGTGTGTTTGAAGTCAAACCTACAGTATCACATATACAGTTTACATGTATCATAGCAATTACATCTTGATACACCAGACATCTTTGTGTATTTGAAGTCAAACCTACAGTATCACATATACAGTTTACATGTATCATACATCGATTATACATCTTGATACACCAGACATCTTTGTGTATTTGAAGTCAAACCTACAGTATCACATATACAGTTTACATGTATCATAGCGATTACATCTTGATACACCAGACATCTTTGTGTATTTGAAGTCAAACCTACAGTATCACATATACAGTTTACATGTATCATAGCGATTACATCTTGATACACCAGACATCTTTGTGTGTTTGAAGTCAAACCTACAGTATCACATATACATATATCATAGCGACTACATCTTGATACACCAGACATCTTTGTGTGTTTGAAGTCAAACCTACAGTATCACATATACATATATCATAGTGTCTACATCTTGATACACCAGACATCTTTGTGTGTTTAAACTCAAACCTACAGTATCATATATACATATATCATTGATCATAGCGGCTACATCTTGGATGGGTATAATAGTTTTCTTGAGATAGGTGATTTCCCCTAGGTGACATAAACACATTTCTCTCTCCAAACATCTAGATGGATCAATATCTGTGTGTACACTTAAAGTATTAATTATCTTGACTACAGCTTTGTTATTGTGAAAAAAAACTCAAGATGTGAAGACTGAATAAGTACACAAATCTTTCTGTAACATCTTAGTTTCTTACTGCTATTTCTAATCTATTACAAAGGGAAATTGTTCTCCCATAGTGTTTTATGGAGAGCTATACCATAATAGATAGTGTCATAATAGGGTTGTATTTGTTGTTGTTTTTTCTGGTTCTTTTGGTTTTTGTTGTTTTTTTTTTTGTTTTTTTTTTTTTTGGTTTTTTGGGGGTTTTTTTTTTGGGGGGGGGTTGGTTTTTTTTTTGTTAAAGCTAGCTTTCTGCGTGGAAATTGACAGTGTACATTCATTGTATACACTAAAACTTGCTTTAGCGATCACCTCTGTATAAAGACCACATGGTCATATTGTTGTCTCCTTTAGTACCATTTGTGTACAAATCAACCTCTATATAAAGACCACTTCCCAATAAAGACCACCTCCCAATAAAGACCGGTTTTCTTGTGTCTCTCAGGAGGTCGTTATATTCAAGTTTCACTGTACATTTTTTTTATCTTTTGCCATTTGCTGTCTTCTGTACACTGATTGTATCAGGGATTAATACCATGAATATGCGGAACCTGTAAAAGGCCTCATTTTCAATGCAAAATCTGTTCTTTTTTCCCAATTTTGAGCAGACATTTCCCAGTTACGTTCACCGTTTCATTCGGGGGCCTCCGTGGCCGAGTGGTTAGAGAATTGTGCTTTAAATCACCAGTTTTCTTGCGGAAGGTCGGTGGTCTTTACCCGGGTAACCGGGGTTTCTCCTCCACCAATAAAAACTGGACGCCATCATATGACTGAAAGATTGTTGGGTATGGCGTAAAAAAAAAAATAAAAATAAAAAAAAAAACAGTTTCATTCACATTCGGTATTAAACAATAAAAACAAGAATTGAGTACTGTACATGTATGAACTACACTTCAGATGAAAACCATATGTTGTCAAGTAAATAAAAGAAGCTAAATGAATCACATGTTTAGTGTTTTTTAATTCTTATGAATTAAATGACCACTGTTATTTTTCTCCTGTTTGGCCCATTGCAACTCAAAATTCACAGAACAGTGAACAGAAATCTGTCCCCAAAAGAGTCTATTAATCCCTGAGTATATTATTGCACTAGATATACATTTGTAGAACAAGAACTACATCAGTCGGTACCACGCTCGACTCATGATCTTCAGGTCATGAGTTCGAGTCCAGCCGGCGGCAGGTTGGTTTCCTGTCCTTCGGATGAGACAGTAAAAACCGAGGTCCGGTGTCACAGTAGATGTCGGCATGTTAAAGAACCTTCACTACTCAATGGCCCCAAGTGCCGAGCATAGGCCAAAATTTGAAGCCCTTCACCAGCATTTGGTGACATCTCCATATGAATGAAAGATTCTTGAGTGGGATGTTAAACAACAATAAACAAACAAACAAGAGCTATATGTATGTAAATTTTCTGGCAATGTAATACTTCTGTACATTAACGCTAATGTTCTTCCTTACTTTTTACTTTACTTAACTACAGTTTCTCATGTAAACTGATAATTAAACAAAGACACGATCTTGACTGTATATCAACTATGCCATAGACGGGAATTTTTACATCAATATCACAGAGATGGCAAAAGAATTTATTTCGACCACTGGTCTTGTTTATGTGATCTGTGTGTAATAATTGGACAATGAATGTGAATGGAAAAGCCATAATGTGTTTATAAATAAGGCTTGGTGTTCAATAATTTTTTCCCTGTTTCACTTTCCCTTTTTTCATTCATTTTACACTTTTCATTCGTTATAAAATTTCTTGCAAATTGTCATTGCAAATGTAATTTCTGGTCATCATCGTTAGGCAAACTTATATTTTCAATTGAACTAAAGCATTTCTGCATTGTTGTAATTTTGTCCATTATAATATATAGAACCTGTCTAAGTAATATTAGTACTGACAACCCAGGGTTACATTGCCTACATATATTTGCTTTTGTATTCTCCTGTAAATAGTACATGCAGTATTTATATCATAACTTTTGTCTGTGTAACGTACTGTACAAGCAATGTACAGAAAGATCTAGGAATTGTAAAACATTATATATATATATATAGTTATATATATATATATATATATATATATATATATATATAAATATATATATATATATATATATATATATATATAATAACACATATATAATAACACATATATACATGTTTTTGTTTGTTTATTGTTGTTTAACGTCCCACTCAAGAATATATATACATGTAATAACACATATATAATAACACATATATAATAACACATATATAATAACACATATCAAAGCATGTAATGTATATCAAAGCATAGTACAGTAAAACTTGCTTTAGCGATCACCTGTGTATACATTGTAAAGACCACCTGGTCAAAAAAAATTATATTTTGCTGTCCTCATTACATGTATTACCATTTGTTTACAAATCAACCTCTATATATAAAGACCACCTCCCTATAAAGACTGGTTCTGTCCCTATGGAGGTCTTTATATACAAGTTTCAATGTCACACATATAACACGTGTCATGGTACTGTAGAGTCAGATATTTTTGTGGGGTTAAAATTTTGTCATTTCATAGATAAAACAAATTCACTGACATTTAATTTTGTTAAAATAAAAAACATGTTTGTAAAGGAAAATATTAGTATAACAAAGTGTAATTTATTTGAAATTTCATCATGGTTTTAATTTCATTGATAAATGCAAACAGTAAAATTAACAAAATTAAAACCATAATGAAATTTTCTGATTCTACAGTAACAAATATAAATTCCTCCTTCATTTGTTTACATTGCACTATATTGAAATGTTTAGCTTCTTTCTTCATGTATTCATAAGCTGTTATTTTAAATGTAATTCTGTTCACATTTAATGGTATGAACAACGAGCAAATTTCATTCAATTTTCGTGATTATTTTCGACACTTGTTTAGCGAGATTTTATGTTCATTCTGATTTATGATCAAGCATAGTCGTTAGGTTATATTGTACAGCTTCACTGCAGCACAAAGATCGGAACTTAATTTAATTGTTATTAAGCAATGTTCACATATTTCTGATTTCACAATTTAATATGAAGCTCAATGACTGAATAAAAAAATCACAGAATAATTTTCATAAATCTTAAATGTATAGCGTGTTGGGTATTACTGGAATCGGAGTCAATTAAGATAAAAAAATCAAAACTGAAAGAGAGATAATTTGTTCAGTAAAAGGTCTTTTATCACTTTCATTTTAATCATAAAAATAATATTTCCATCAGTTCTGAGTCATTAGAAGATGACATATAATATGCCAAAGCCATGGGCAACGTTAGATATACAATTAAAGATGTAAAAATTTTATGTTATATAAAATACTTGTACAGTGCCCATGGAATTTGACATCTACCGTATTCCACCCATTAAGCCCCATGTCCTTATAAAGGCCTTTCCCCTTTTTAACATATGAATATTTTGTAGGTGGTTGACAATGAGATGTGGACCTGAAAAAACAGTAAGAAACATTTTAATTGTAGCATCTCTCTCTCCCTCCCCCCCCCCCCCACCCAGCAACGGAATTATGTTGATAGTTGACCTTGGAAATAACTACAGCAAATTTACCACTGTGACTTAGATAAAATTAACTGTTTTACGTCAATTTGTACCATTAAGCACCCACCCCCTTTTCCTGATTTTGTAGCGCCTTGTGCACTTAATGTCACAATTTGACCAGATCAGCCAGTATAATTTCTAGGATTATCCAAACGTTAGAAATAAATTTCAGTGATAGGTATAGTGAAATATGATTTTGACCTTATCAATCTGGCAAAAAAAAACGTGATAGAGCTCCTGTAAGTCTATCTTTAGATGCCTTTTATCTGGAGTATTTTCATTTATTTGATCAATATATTTTTGTTTTTAGAAATATCTGGACAAACAACAGCAGCACAGCAATGCAGTGACCCAAATCCCTGTCAAAATGGAGGAACTTGTTCATTGGTGAATTCAGCAACTACCTGTCTTTGTGATAATGGGTAAGGTGTAATTGACAATGTACACAGCAAGAGTAAGGGCATGATTGGCAACAACAAAATTTTCTTGAAAATTTTCCCAAAGAAAACCACCACATTAGGGAATGGTGTGCTACTTGTATGATAAATGTATAAAAAGCTTGCACTTGCCACCATGTTGCATAAGATTAACAATCAATTCATATTTTGTAGCAATGCTCATTGAGCTGGCTAATCAGAATTTTAATTGGCTAAAAAGTCTTAAGTTTGTAATTTTTGGGCTTCCTGTTTTCTGATTCCAGGATAATCCCTGCAAAGGTTCCTCCCAGTACAATGCATACTATGAAGACCTAGTCACTGTCTTATTTTGATGTACAATGTATACTGTGAAGGCCTTGTCAGTGGCACATTTTGATGTACAATGTACACTCTGAGGGCTTCGTCAGTGGCACATTTTGATGTACCATGTACACTCTGAAGATCTAGTCACTGTCTCATTTTGATGTACAATGTATACTGTGAAGGCCTACTCAGTGGCACATTTTGATGTACAATGTACACTCTGAGGGCCTCATCAGTGGCACATTTTGATGTACCATGTACACTGAAGATCTAGTCACTGTCTCATTTTGATGTACAATGTATACTGTGAAGGCCTACTCAGTGGCACATTTTGATGTACAATGTACACTCTGAGGGCCTGGTCAGTGGCACATTTTGATGTACCATGTACACTGAAGATCTAGTCACTGTCTCATTTTGATGTACAATGTATACTGTGAAGGCCTACTCAGTGGCACATTTTGATGTACAATGTACACTCTGAGGGCCTGGTCAGTGGCACATTTTGATGTACAATGTATACTTGGAAGGCCTAGTCAGTGCAACATTTTGAAGTACAATGCACACTCTGAAGGCCTGGTCAGTGCCACATTTTTTATTTACAATGTACACTCTAAAGGCCAGGTCAGTGCCATATTTTGATGTATAATGTACACTCTGAAGGCCTGGTCAGTGCCACATTTTAATGTACAATGAACACTATGAGGGCATGATCAGTGGCACATTTTGAAGTACAATGTACACTCTGAAGGCATAGTCAGTGGCACATTTTCATGTACAATGTACACTCGGAAGGCCTAGTCATTGTCAGATTTTGATGTACAATGTACACCCAGAAGACTTGGTCAGTGCCACATGTTGATGTACAATATCCACTCTGAAGGTCTGGTCAGTGCCACATTTTGATGTACAATGCACATTCTGAAGGCCTGGTCAGTGCCATATTTTGATTTATAATGTACACCCTGAAGGCCTAGTCAGTGCCACATTTAAAGTACAATGTATACTTTGACGGCCTAGTCAGTGCCACATTTTGAAGTACAATGCACATTCTGAAGCCTAATCAGTGGCACATTTTTCATGTACAATGTACACTGAAGGCATGGTCAGTGGCACATTTTGACTTACAATGTACACTCTGAAGGCCTGGTTACTTGCATATTTTGAGATACAATGAATATTCTAAAGGCCTAGTCAGTGGCACATTTTGAAGTACAATGCACACTCTGAAGGCCTAGTCAGTGGCACATTTTGATGTACAATGTACACTCTGAAGGCCTGGTCAGTGTCACATTTTGATGTACAATGTATATTCTAAAGGCCTAGTCAGTGGCACATTTTGAAGTACAATGCACACTCTGAAGGCCTAGTCAGTGGCACATTTTGAAGTATAATGCACACTCTAAAGGCCTAGTCACTGGCACATTTTGAAGTACAATGCACACTCTGAAGGCCTAGTCAGTGGCACATTTTGATGTACAATGTACACTCTGAGGGCCTGGTCAGTGTCACATTTTGATGTACAATGTATATTCTAAAGGTGTAGTCACTGGCACATTTTGAAGTACAATGCACACTCTTAAGGCCCAGTCAGTGGCACATTTTGATGTACAATGTACACTCTAAAGGCCTAGACAGTGGCACATTTTCATGTACAATGTACACTCGGAAGGCCTAGTCATTGTCAGATTTTGATGTACAATGTACACCCAGAAGACTTGGTCACTGCCACATGTTGATGTAAAATATCCACTCTGAAGGTCTGGTCAGTGCCACATTTTGATGTACAATGCGCATTCTGAAGGCCTGGTCAGTGCCATATTTTGATGTATAATGTACACCCTGAAGGCCTAGTCAGTGCCACATTTAAAGTACAATGTATACTTTGACGGCCTAGTCAGTGCCACATTTTGAAGTACAATGCACATTCTGAAGGCCTAATCAGTGGCACATTTTCATGTACAATGTACACTGAAGGCATGGTCAGTGGCACATTTTGACCTACAATGTACACTCTGAAGGCCTGGTTAGTTGCATATTTTGAGATACAATGTATATTCTAAAGGCCTAGTCAGTGGCACATTTTGATGTACAATGTACACTCTGAGGGCCTGGTCAGTGTCACATTTTGATGTACAATGTATATTCTAAAGGCCTAGTCAGTGGCACATTTTGAAGTACAATGCACACTCTGAAGGCCTAGTCAGTGGCACATTTTGAAGTACAATGCACACTCTAAAGGCCTAGTCAGTGGCACATTTTGAAGTACAATGCACACTCTGAAGGCCTAGTCAGTGGCACATTTTGATGTACAATGTACACTCTGAGGGCCTGGTCAGTGTCACATTTTGATGTACAATGTATATTCTAAAGGTGTAGTCACTGGCACATTTTGAAGTACAATACTCTTAAGGCCCAGTCAGTGGCACATTTTGATGTACCATGTACACTCTAAAGGCCTAGACAGTGGCACATTTTGAAGTACAATGCACACTCTGAGGGCCTAGTCAGTGGCACATTTTGATGAACAATGCACACTGAAGACCTAGTCAGTGCCATATTTTGAATAAAGGCCTGGTCAATGCCAAATTCTTATTTACAGTGTACACATTGAAGGCCTGGTTAGTGCCATATTTAGATGTCCAATGTACATTCTGAAGACCTAGTCAGTGACATATTTTTATGTCCAATTTACACTCTAAACAGTTAGTCAGTGGCACATTTTCATTTACAATGTACACTCTGAAGGCCTAGTCATTGCCACCTTTAGATGTACAATGTACACTCTAAAGGCCTAGTCAGTGGCACGTATTAATGTGCAATGTATACACTGAAGGCCTAGTCAATGGCACATTTTGATGTACAATGCATATTTGGAAGGCCTAGTCAGTGGCTCATTTTGATGTACAATGCATATTTGGAAGACCTAGTCAGTGCCACATTTTGAAGTACAATGCATATTTGGAAGACCTAGTCAGTGGCACATTTTGAAGTACAATGCATATTTGGAAGACCTAGTCAGTGGCTCATTTTGAAGTACAATGCATACTCTGAAGGTCTAGTCAGTGGCTCATTTTGATGTACAATGTACACTATGAGGACATGATCAGTGGCACATTTTGATGTACAATGTACACTATGAGGACATGATCAGTGGCATATTTTGAATTACAATGTACACTTCCAAGAAAAAAAATCATATTCAACAATTCTATATTGTTTTTATATAAAGCTTATCAGATAGAACAAACAAGAATTTTTCTTTCTCCATCTTTTTTTCCTGATTTTCTCTAAAGATGCTCTAACTTTTGATTGCTAGGAATTTTTCGAGTAACTAATTTTGTTTGGAATTATAAATTAAGACCCCATGTGATACAAAAAACAGCGAGACATAACAAAATTCCTTTAATGAGCAAAGTGTCAGACAGACTTAAATGTCATCTAAAAAATTCCTTTGATCTCCGGTCTCATATGGACAAATGCGTAATTAAGATATTTTTTAAGATGCAGGATTTCGTTTGATGTGGAGCCAGGCGACATGCTTAACACATTTTGGGAAGATTGGTTAGCCTTCAATAATGCCAGTGACTCATGTGTTAGTTGGCTTTGGTTTTTTTTATCATGATGAGAAATTTCAAGTTGATTGGATAATTTAAATGATTATTGACACGTTCAATGTTGTAGTATGGTTTTTTATTCCAACATCACAGAAATAAATATTCTTGATTGGACTTGCATGCTTTTGTCTTGTCGTAGGTTTTAGAAATTATCATCAAATTAATTTATATCAATTTGGTCTTTTGACATAAATTTAATTCAGATTATAAAATTTATCTTTTTAATTATGGTGTTCGGTACCACTTGACAATTTTTCAGTTGCTGTAGAATCACAAAATTTAGTTGAGGTTTTTGTTTAGTTTACTTCCTGTTTTACATTTATGAATGAAATTAAAACCACAAAAACATTATAGTATTGTCCGATTCACATGAGATGGCAGGGTGGAGTGATGTTTTTATTATACAGTATTCTAATTAAAAACCGATCTCTAATCGCTCCTGTTTTCTTATATGTCGCGTATAGGATCTAATGCAATCTGCTATGGGGTCACATGCATATGACCTCGTAGGTGTGTCGTTTTCGACCAGTGAAAAAGCAACTTACAGAATCTTGTAACCTGTCAAATATCAAAGAATTGTAAACATTTTTAACATTATAAACACTAAACACACAAATACAGTAGTACAGAATTATATTCCTAACTCTGGATGGGTTTCAATCACAAAACATATTCTGATGGGATTTTCCGGGCTAACGGTTTCCTTTTTAATAAAATAAATAACATCTCTGTGCCATTAATTTTTGTAAGTCGCATTTTCATTGGATGAACATTACGCATCTACGAGAGGTCACCGACATGTGACCCCATAGCGGATTGCGTTAGATCCTCTGCGCGACACATCAGAAAACGGATCGGTGAGAGATCGGTTTTAAATTAGATTGATCATACATATGATTCTTTTTTGGTTATGATAAACTGCACAGGAAAAATGTTTTATTTCTCACTGGATATGTGATAATGGTGATAAGTACAATGTAGGAACTATTACTCTAGTCAGTGTCATTTTAATGTTATGCTTTACTACCTAAAATTCAAACTTGTTCAGGTCAAGAAAGGGTTCATGAGACTCCGCCCACCAGGTTCTATGAATTTTTCTGTACAATACTGCTAGTAATACAGAGCTCTTAGTTACATAGCCAAAATGTCAGAAAAAATTATGCAAATAACAGGAATATGTAATTAATAGGAGTAGTGTACATGTACAATGTATTGCCGTGAAGAATTATAATTCATGTTTATATAGTCCAGTCATTTGTTTGTATAATTCTATTATAAACATCCTACATTGTAGGTACATGTACAGCATTAATGGATTCTCATTAATTATTAGGGTAAAATTTATAAAACATACATGTAGTTTGATATGTTCTCATTTCTATTTAAAAAGTATATATTTCCACATAACTTTTTAACATATTCAGTACATTTTCCGCCATTTTGGGGAATATTTAGGCAATTAACAGGAATTCTTGGCTTAACCTATGCAAGTAAAAGGAATATCTAACTTATGTGTATAAGAGTTAGGAAATGGTTTTGTATTTTTAGTTCTTATGCAATTAACAGGAATATACAATTATCAGGTACGCAATTATATGTAAGTGGAATCGAATGTAGTAACAGTTTCCTTTACAAATTAGCATCCCACATTTCCGTAGGTTGTACTGTAATTTGTTTCCTGTAGTTTTTGCACATTTCCGTAGGTTGTACTGTAATTTGTTTCCTGTAGTTTTTTAATATCCCAGTTATCTTCTTGAATGAATAAGAAAACAATAAAAACCGGGTAGAAATATGATATGGCAAATTGTCAGTAGTACATAATTATACGTGAGAAACATAATTGATGGTCAAATATCTTGGAATATTTTTATTTCAACAAAATTTAATGTCAATGAGTGTTTTATTTTTAAGACAACAAAATTATCTCAAGGAAAAAAAATTCTGATTCATGTACATGTATGTTGTGCTGTGTGGTGACCAGTTAATTTTATGTTGGGAATTAATCTGAAGACATCAGAAACCGGGAAAATGTACTATGGATTTTCTGCACATTAACTTGCATGCTGTGGGCAATATTCCAGTTATTAGATAATTTCCGGTATAATACATGTAATATTAGTCATTTTTTTCAGTTTTTTAAATGGAAAAGAGAAAAAAATTGTTGAAAAATTATTTGTTTGAATTTGGATTTAAAAAAAAAAATGAATTACTTGAAAATATTAGAACACGCTATACAGAAAAATATATGAGAAATACATTTGATGTGAATTTGTGATAACAACTGGGTGTAAACGAAGAAATATAGGAATATCTGATATAAAACAGGTGCAACTCATTAATGTAAATTTGTATCTCATAGAACTGGTTCTTTTTGCTCATTCTTATTCAGTAAATTGACCTTTTGTTTGGTCTAGGAAATAACAGACTAAACCTGATCATATTATTGGTGTGTTTATATCACCTGTGTCAGTTGGTAGATTTATAAGTATGTGATGGTAGCATGGAACATTGTTGGCATACAGGTATGTGCTGGCGTAGGTAATACAGGTATGATCATACAGATATTTGGTGGCTTAAATGTAGATTATACAGGTATGTGTTGGTATCGATCATACAGCTGTGTGCTGGTATAAATCATACAGGTGTGTTGTCATACATGTAGATCATACAGATGTGTGTTGTTATAGATCATACAGGTGTGTGTTGTCATAGATCTTACATATGTGTGTTGTCATAGATCTTACAGATGTGTGTTGTCATAGATCATACAGATGTGTGTTGTTATAGATCATACAGATGTGTGTTGTTATAGATCATACAGGTGTGTGTTGTCATAGATCATACAGATGTGTGTTGTCATAGATCTTACAGATGTGTGTTGTCATAGATCATACAGGTGTGTGTTGTTATAGATCTTACAGATGTGTGTTGTCATAGATCATACAGGTGTGTGTTGTCAAAGATCATACAGCTGTGTATTGGTATAAATGATACAGGTGTGTGTTGTCATAGATCATACAGATGTGTGTTGTCATAGATCATACAGGTGTGACATGTTGGCAAAGATCATACAGGTGTGTGTTGGTATAGATCATACAGGTGTGTTGATATAGATCATACAGTTATGTGTTGGCATAGATCATACAGGTATGTGTTGGTAAAGATCATACAGGTGTGTGTTTGTATAGATCATACAGGTATGACGTGTTGGCAAAGATCATACAGGTGTGTGTTGGCATAGATCATACAGGTGTGTGCTGGCATATATAATACAGGTGTGTTTGTATACTTCTTTGTTACTTCTTTGCAAACTACATGTACTGTCGTCTTATCTTCATATTTGTTGTTTGTTATTCATCATCTCTAGGGTCAAGGTAACAAAACATCATCTCTAGGGTCAAGGTAACAAAAGGTTAACATCATCTCTAGGGTCAAGGTAACAAAACATCATCTCTAGGGCCAAGGTAACAAAAGATTAACATCATCTCTGGGGCCAAGGTAACAAAAGATTAACATCATCTCTAGGGTCAAGGTAACAAAAGATTAACATCATCTCTGGGGCCAAGGTAACAAAAGGTTAATATCATCTCTAGGGTCAAGGTAACATAAGGTTAACATCATCTCTAGGGTCAAGGTAACAAAAGATTAACATCATCTCTAGGGTCAAGGTAACAAAACATCATCTCTAGGGTCAAGGTAACAAAAGGTTAACATCATCTCTAGGGTCAAGGTAACAAAACATCATCTCTAGGGCCAAGGGTAACAAAAGATTAACATCATCTCTGGGGCCAAGGTAACAAAAGATTAACATCATCTCTAGGGTCAAGGTAACAAAAGATTAACATCATCTCTGGGGCCAAGGTAACAAAAGGTTAATATCATCTCTAGGGTCAAGGTAACATAAGGTTAACATCATCTCTAGGGTCAAGGTAGCAAAAGATTAACATCATCTCTAGGGTCAAGGTAACAAAAGATTAACATCATCTCTGGGGCCAAGGTAACAAAAGATTAACATCATCTCTAGGGTCAAGGTAACAAAAGGTTAACATCATCTCTAGGGTCAAGGTAACAAAACATCATCTCTAGGGCCAAGGTAACAAAAGATTAACATCATCTCTGGGGCCAAGGTAACAAAAGATTAACATCATCTCTAGGGTCAAGGTAACAAAAGATTAACATCATCTCTGGGGCCAAGGTAACAAAAGGTTAATATCATCTCTAGGGTCAAGGTAACATAAGGTTAACATCATCTCTAGGATCAAGGTAACAAAAGATTAACATCATCTCTAGGGTCAAGGTAACAAAAGATTAACATCATCTCTAGGGCCAAGGTAACAAAAGATTAACATCATCTCTGGGGCCAAGGTAACAAAAGATTAACATCATCTCTGGGGCCAAGGTAACAAAAGGTTAATATCATCTCTAGGGTCAAGGTAACATAAGGTTAACATCATCTCTAGGGTCAAGGTAACAAAAGGTTAACATCATCTCTAGGGTCAAGGTAACAAAACATCATCTCTAGGGCCAAGGTAACAAAAGATTAACATCATCTCTGGGGCCAAGGTAACAAAAGATTAACATCATCTCTAGGGTCAAGGTAACAAAAGATTAACATCATCTCTGGGGGCCAAGGTAACAAAAGGTTAATATCATCTCTAGGGTCAAGGTAACATAAGGTTAAACATCATCTCTAGGGTCAAGGTAACAAAAGATTAACATCATCTCTAGGGTCAAGGTAACAAAACATCATCTCTAGGGTCAAGGTAACAAAAGGTTAACATCATCTCTAGGGTCAAGGTAACAAAACATCATCTCTAGGGCCAAGGTAACAAAAGATTAACATCATCTCTGGGGCCAAGGTAACAAAAGATTAACATCATCTCTAGGGTCAAGGTAACAAAAGATTAACATCATCTCTGGGGCCAAGGTAACAAAAGGTTAATATCATCTCTAGGGTCAAGGTAACATAAGGTTAACATCATCTCTAGGGTCAAGGTAACATAAGGTTAACATCATCTCTAGGGTCAAGGTAACATAAAGTTAACATCAACTCTAGGGTCAAGGTAACAAAAGGTTAACATCATCTCTAGGGTCAAGGTAACAAAACATCATCTCTAGGGCCAAGGTAACAAAAGATTAACATCATCTCTGGGGCCAAGGTAACAAAAGATTAACATCATCTCTAGGGTCAAGGTAACAAAAGATTAACATCATCTCTAGGGTCAAGGTAACAAAAGATTAACATCATCTCTGGGGTCAAGGTAACAAAAGATTAACATCATCTCTAGGGTCAAGGTAACAAAAGGTTAACATCATCTCTAGGGTCAAGGTAACAAAAGATTAACATCATCTCTAGGGTCAAGGTAACAAAAGATTAACATCATCTCTAGGGTCAAGGTAACAAAAGATTAACATTATCTCTGGGGCCAAGGTAACAAAAGGTTAATATCATCTCTAGGGTCAAGGTAACAAAAGATTAACATCATCTCTAGGGTCAAGGTAACAAAAGGTTAACATCATCTCTAGGGTCAAGGTAACAAAAGTTTAACATCATCTCTGGGGCCAAGGTAACAAAAGGTTAACATCATCTCTAGGGTCAAGGTAGCAAAAGTTTAACATCATCTCTAGGGCCAAGGTAACAAAAGATTAACATCATCTCTGGGGCCAAGGTAACAAAAGGTTAATAACATCTCTAGGGTCAAGGTAACATAAGGTTAACATCATCTCTAGGGTCAAGGTAACATAAGGTTAACATCATTTCTAGGGTCTAGGTAACACAAGGTTTTTGACTGTGACTCCCTTGGGGGGGGGGGGATGTTAGACTATTTTGTATCTTTGGAAGGTCCTTTCATGTTCAGATTCTTTCCCTGATATTGAGCATACAGGGTCAGGAATTGTTTTTTGTTTGTCTGTTCATACATTTTCAACTTTTTAATTTTTATTCAATAACTTTTTATTTTTAAATAGATATAATATGTTGCTTTATATAAATTAAATCTACATGTAGCAGGAGTTCAGTTTTGACAAATATTCATCTATATTTTCTTATGTTATGGAATTTTTTAAATTTTTTTAAAGGAGGGGAGGGCATAGCATTTCTCAATGTAATCTTTCATTTTATTTCATTTTTTTTTTCAGATTCACAGGAAAGTTCTGTGATGTGCCATTTGTTACCTGTAATTGCATGAATGGCGGGAATTGTACTGATTCTGGTTCTGGAGTTTACACATGTCAGTGTCCTCCCAACTTTAGTGGTGCCCTCTGTGATCAGGATGTAGATGAGTGTACCACATCGTCCCCATGCAGCATCAATTCTTTTGAATGTAAAAATACGTATGGTAGCTATGTTTGCTCCTGCCAGCCAGGTTAATATCCTTATTTTCAGTCCTTGTATCGGATGGTTCATTTGTAACACTTTTATTTTTATGATACTTTTTATTCCCCCAGTCTGAAAGGTCCGCCGGGGGTATATAGTGTTTGGATCATCCGTCTGTCTGTTTGTATGTTTGTCTGTCCGTAATTCCATCCCGCTTACATATAAAATGTAATATTTCAAGTTTGGATTGTGATACAGTAATCAAACTTGGACTGTAAGTTCATCTGAGGGATGCTTACACTTCACTGACATCAAATGCCCCTTGGGGTGGGGAGGGGTGGAATAATTTTATTTGCTAACATAGAAATGTGTTGGGACAGGGGGCATTTGTGTTTCACAAACACATCTTGTTATCATAATATTTCAAACCGGAGGAAAAACTTGCTTTGTCTGTGCCCATGATTGGTCTGTCTGGTTAAAGCCATATTAGTTGTCGTAGGTGAAAAAAATTACATGCCCATTTTATGTTATATTTTATCTCATATATATCCCAAAGAGACTATCTGGTGGTTTGAATAACAAATACATACATATAATTGCAACAATCGTGTCAAGCGTAACCCGTTATATCAGGTTTTTTGTTCGCCATTACTCTTGAGCATTGCAAATTAACTTTCGGTAATTTTTACGAAGATTACCGAGTGTCCCATAAGCACGTGTTACTTGCAGCTAACATATATTCTATTCTTATTACCCTTTGTGTTTATTTTCACACATCATCATTTCGTACCTTAATCAGGCAAAGTTGATATTTTTTCGTCGTTTCAAAACATTCATTACTGAAAGTCTCCATGTACCAGGTATATCGGGTGATCTTGACCTATTTTAAACTCACTCCATCGCATTCTCGGCTTTATCATTCTTGACACATTAACAATTCCCAACTCCACCGGACATACCGGAAAGATTGTAAAACATGAGGTACGTATAATTTTCACAGTTATATTGTTTAGACATTGGCAATGTCAGTATTCGTTTCAGCGTAACATTAAAGATTGGGAAAAAAATTCTTTTAATGATTTGATATTTTTATTCATATATTCATCCGATTTGCTTCAGGAATTTAGAATAGCGTTGAAAATGCATATTTTAGATGTACTTTCCAATAAAATTCACTTCCTGTATTTTAAAAGTAAATATAAAACATTTAAAACTCGATCGACTTTAACGTACGCGGGTTGTGTCAAGGACCGAGATTGCTGATAGACTGCGTAAAAGACCGAGATTCCCCTGACCGAAAGAGTTTATCTAAAAGGTCAATGCATACGGAAATACAGCCGGAATTTTTAAGGTACGGGAATACTTGAATTCTAATAAAACAAATGACTTCGGAAAGATTGATAATTGAGGTCATGTTTACATGTTTCTACTGTTTGTACATCAATTAAACATGACATATGTCTTATGATTAAGAGTTGAGGTCATGTTTACATGTTTCTACTGTTTGTACATCAATTAAACATGACATATGTCTTATGATTAAGAGTTGAGGTCATGTTTACATGTTTCTACTGTTTGTACATCAATTCAACATGACATATATGTTATATGATTCTTGTCTGTGCTTCAGATGTTGGATTAATCTTGTACAAAAATGATCTTGTTTTAAACTTCATCAAAAATGTTGTGGTTAAGAAGATAAAAGTCAGGTTCATAGGGGGAATTAAATGCTTTGTCATCTAGGATTTAATTTCTATATTTCAGACTCAATATCTGAAGCATTCAAATCAAATCAGTTTGAGATAGAACTTGATATCATTCATACATGTGTCTTTGTATTTTTAGGTTACTCAGACCAGAACTGTACCACTGAAATAGACGAGTGTGCCAGTCAGCCATGTTTGTTTGGTGGAACTTGTCATGATTCACTTAATGGGTACACCTGTACTTGTGCAGATGGATACATGGGAGACAACTGTCAGGCAGTAAATCGTAGCTGTAGTTTCAATCCATGCAGTAACCAGGCTGTTTGTGTTGATAATCCACAAGGTAAAGTCTTGTATCTTATATCTCTTTTTTTGTGATTTTTCGTGATATACCTTACTGGTACAATCTTCAGTTGTGTGTATAAGCTTGATGTTTAAATGATCATTTCTATGAAGCAGTTGGCTTTCTATTTCATGTGTACACTTCGTTTTGCTGTTGTGTATTGTCCATCTCAAAATTACAGTCCCCTACCATTGAAACAGGGGACCAATCATTTAATAAATATTTCACATGTATTGATTCATCAGAACTTTCTGAATACTTCACTGGTAGGGGTACTGATCCGTCAATACTCTCAGAATGCTTCATACATAGGGGACATGATTTGTTCATCACAACTTTCTGAATACTTCACTGGTAGGGGTACTGATCCGTCAATACTCTCAGAATGCTTCATACATAGGGGACATGATTTGTTCATCAGAACTATCTGAATACTTCACTGGTAGGGGTACTGATCCATCAATATGCACAGAATGCTTCATACATAGGGGACATGATTTGTTCATCACAACTTTCTGAATACTTCACTGGTAGGGACATGTACTGCTCCATCAATATGCACAGAATGCTTGTTCATTTATGTAGAAATATTTTTCAGCTTATACAAGTACATGTCTCACCATTTTGGTAGAAGTGAGTGACACTGTCTATTTCATTGACTCGTATGACTTGGTGAGAAGTAAATAAAGGTTTCCCTGATTTTCTGAAAACTTTGTGACAAGTCCTTAAATTACATGGCAATTCTAATAGAAAATTGTGTATTTTGGGTTTCAAAAAGTTTACTACATTGCAAAGAACTATTCTGATTGGTCGAGTTCTTAGAAACATGGCTGCTTGCCAACATTATAGCCTAATGTTCCAATAAAACAATGCAAAATACACACTACATAAAGGTTGGCATCATTTTGAGTATAATTTTAAAGAGGTATTAAACAACTGACTCCCAAATTCAATTTTCTTCATTTCTTGTCTATTAATACTTCATATTGATCTTTATTGAAATGCAAACTATGAAAAATATTTATCCGCACAATTTTGAGAAAAATTACATTGAATATCCTCCACCAAGGCATATCTAGGATTAAAAATCCCTGTGTCAAATGACATACTATTTTCAAAATTAAATCCGAAAGCCATCCCCTGGCGTAGAAACATGGTTAATGGCTTAAAATTTTCAGAAAAATCTAAATTTTCCAAATTTGACTAGGAATGGTCTATTTAATTTCATTTACGGTGTGTAAAAATATTTCTTCAGAAAACATGAAAAATAAAATTGGTCGCTGCCATGTTTTCGATTATTCCTAGTCAATAGCCCCACCCCCTGCTAATCATCCCTAACCATGGTTTCGCTCGGCAAACAACACTAACTCATGGAAACGATCCTCGTTTTTTTGAAAGTGAGCGAGTTGTCATGCCCAATCTCCCCAGATGTTTTCCATCCTCCTTGACTACAGACGCCAACTCGCAGTGAACATGTGCTATACTAACGTATATGTCTTTATTTTTTAAGTGATAAAATAACTTTTACGATAGAACTTTGTCAAGGAGACACATCTTGTATGATCTGAAGATGCATAACAAAACAGAAATAAAATTCTAACTCCAAACAGAAGTTGTAAAATGTGTGCGATTCGATACTTACGAGAAAAAAATATGTAACCTTTAAGGATTTTCCTTAAAGTTACGATCTCTTTAGTGAAATTGACTTAAGTATTTACTTAAGGATTCCGTAAGTAAAAAACTTACGGAAAAACTTATGATTCTTTGTGAAACGGGCTGCTGATTTCTTGTCTTCTTCACTCCCATGCACGGTCACCTGTCTGCATCAAAATTGATAGGTCCTAGTTCAAACTTATACCTAGAACATTTTGTTGTGTACAGTAAGCACTTTATCATCATTGTGGTAACTTTCTGTTTAGTTTTTGTACTTGACATTGATGGTGGAGTGCTCAATTCGCAACCAAAGGGTTGCAGGTTCGAGCCTCAAAGGAGGCGACTGGCTTTTCCTGTCCTTCGGATGAGACAGTAAAACGAGGTCCTGTGACACAGTATGTATTGCACATTAAAGAACCCTCACTGCTCAATGGCAGTAAGTGCCAGGCATAGGCCAAAATTTGAAGCCCTTCAGCTGGCATTTGGTGACTTCTTTGGTGAAGGATTCTTCAGTGGGACTTTAAACAACAATACAACAGCAACAAATGTACTTGACATCAATGCTGAAAATAGTCACAGAGGTTAATACATTGTGATATTCGGTATCAACCTTGATTTTTGCTAATAATGTACACTCTTAAAAATTTGCTAAATTAAATGTATTGACACTAAATATAACTTTTTGTCATATCCATAGGTGGCTATACATGTTACTGTAAACCTGGTTACCATGGAGATCAGTGTCAACATGACATCAATGAATGTGATTCTTCCCCCTGCAGGAATGGTGCCAGTTGTCAGGACCTTGAGAACTCTTACAACTGCAGTTGTTTACCCGGTATGTTGATATTATACACTTTTTTAGGTTATCTGTGTCATCCAATTGACCTGTTACCCTTAGTTACAATCTGCTGTTGTTTACCTGTTATGTTGATATTATACACCATTTTAGGTTACCTGTGTCATCCAGTTGACCTGTTACTGTTAGTTACAATCTGCTGTTGTTTACCTGTTATGTTGATATTATACACCTTTTTAGGTTACCTGTGTCATCCAGTTGACCTGTTACCGTTAGTTACAATCTGCTGTTGTTTACAGAGTATGTTAATACTATACACCTTTTTAGGTTACCTGTGTCATCCAGTTGACCTTTTACCGTTAATTTCAATATGCTGTTGTTTTATTACCTGTGTCGTGGTAGATGCTCTACTCTGTCCATCCAAATCATGGCGTACACTAACTTGAGAACGACTCATATGATTTATTCAAACTTTTAAACTATTTTGAGATAATGATTTCCCTTGAATTTTTCTGAATTTAGGAATTGTCATTCAGGAGTTACGGGACTTAAATTGTTGCAAAATTACCATTTGTGTTGCCTGTCCTATAGTATAAAGATGCCATTCTGGTAATGGTTATTGCAATTCTTTTTTTTTTTTTTTTCTTTTAGTAAATCTCATAATTTTGTCTTTTTTAGGTTTTAAACCACCTCTGATGTTTTTTCTTCACATTATCATTATCTAAAAAATAAACATTTTTGGGTAATGCTTTCTTTAGGAAACTGTAGTGCTGACTTACAACTCATTTCCATCTGAAGATAGCAGAAGCAAAAATTTAGATATTATCCTTACAATTATCATACAAACTTTGGGTTTACACTGTTTTCTGATCATTTCAGGTTACACAGGTGTAAATTGTGAAATTGACATCAATGAATGCAGCTCTAACCCGTGTGTAAATGGTGCGACATGTTCTGACCTGATCATCAACAGATACCAGTGTATATGTCGCAATGGTTTTACTGGTACGAATTGTGAAATCAACATTGATGACTGCGTGTCACACACCTGTGAATCATACCAGGTGTGTGTTGACCTTGTCCAGCGGTACAGGTAAAATTATTATTAGGTAATTCAGGGTTAAGGGTCATGTACTTTGACCATGCAATGGTTTTTACTGGTGCAAATTGTGAACACAAGTCAACACTGATGACTGTGCCAAGCCAGAGTTTCTTTGTCCACAGCTTAGTGTCTAGACAAACTACAGGCACTATGATGTCACAATATAATTTTATAACTTAGGTACGTTAATGTGATGAGAATGCAGTGCACTAAAAGTCTTGTCCTCAGAAAATCCTTGGACTGGACGACAAATTGCTTATCACTTACGATTCCGATTGTTGGGCACCAACAGAATTCAATGGATTTTGTTGGCTGTATTGGTGTCATTATTTTATGAAGGACTCGGTGACAAACAATCTTTGATTGAATGTTTTAGCCAGGCCATCCATCTAGGAGAGAATGTTTTTATACATATCTCTCATTACCCACCCTCCTATTTATATGCATGTGTGCAGTGTGAATGCTGAGGGTGTGTAATAGATCTGTTTGTTCAGGACTGGCTTTCCACCAGTTATTTCATCATGCCTGCTCACATGAGACATACAATCCGCACTTGGGTGGAGATTTCCTTATTCATACAACACACACTCATAAGATTCTATTACTTTACATATTTGTAGTAAATAAGAAGATTGTATGGTCATAGCTGAAATGAATGTTTACGAATAAATACTGTTGTCAGTTGACAATTGTTTTTAGATATTTTGGATTTAAACATTAGATATATTGGTGTGAGCTTTGTCATACTTGATCATTTCACATTTTTCTTTACAGTTGTGAGTGCCCAGTCGGTATGACAGGAAGTGATTGTGAGACGTTTATCAATGATTGTCATAGCAACCCTTGTTTAAATGCAGGAACCTGTGTAGATGAAGGTGACCACTATTTGTGTCTTTGTCCATATTCCTATGCTGGATTAAATTGTGAAATAAGGTAAGACCCAAATAAGAAATTTATAAATATTACTGATAAAAGACCTAAATAAGAAATTTATAAATATTACTGATAAAAGACCTAAATAAGGCCCAAAAAAAATTAAACATTAGTTTCTCGGGCACCGCCACATTACCAAAGATGATGCCACATTCTAAATTTTTATAGTTTTTTTTTTACCTCTTTGGAAATTTTCAATTCCGCAAATTTCCGGAATTTTCAATTCCGGTTTGTGTTATACCGTATCTGATTTTGAAAATTAAGCATTCAATTGACTAAGATGTAGATCAGTGTTACGTTTAGTTACTATATGCTTGAACTTCGGTGCCGGTGGTAAAATAAGTTTATTATCGACACAGATTGTCTGTGGGTAATGGATTATTCTTGAATGGAGTATTTTTGAAGGATATACAGAAAACTGCAATGTAAACGAACTGTTTACATGTATTACAGATGGAAATATAGACCTTGGGAATTGGGCGCATCCAGCTTGGTGGTACGACGAATTACTGAAACAGCAATTATTTACCGAATCGACACCTTAAATTATTACTTGTTCATTTTTTCCCACAAAATATATCATTTTAACAATA
The DNA here is from genome assembly GCA_030159075.1 of Atrina japonica. Classification (NCBI taxonomy): domain Eukaryota; kingdom Metazoa; phylum Mollusca; class Bivalvia; order Pterioida; family Pinnidae; genus Atrina; species Atrina japonica. Next base: position 518,108 of record BROG01000217.1, on the reverse strand, counting down.
GTTTTATTGATTTAAAAGTAATATATCGACTATTTGTGAGTGATATGTTCATTTTCAAATGTAGGATACAGAGGCCTGTAAAAACCTTCAAGAAAATGATGATAATGATTGTGACTCCCAACATAGTTCTGATCCTGGGAGTAACTTGATATGTATAAAACCTATTGAGGGGCCTTACTTCAGTAGTGCTTGTTTCAGAGATATTTGTTTTTACTGTGGTACTGATGATAATCTCCACAAGGAGACTGGTTCATACCCTGTATGTTCTGAGTGCTAAACAAAAGTGCCCCTTTAAAAAGGAAGCATATTATGGCTGCAGAACATCTAACTCAAGCTGATTTTCAAAATATTAAGGTTTTATTTTATGTCTTTAATAAATGATATAATTGAAAAGGGTGTTGGTTTTGTTAAAATTTTATATACATGCACATTGCTTTGAAAGTGTGTGAAAACTACAATCTTTCCGGCAAAAAAAAAAAAAAAAAAAACCTGCCTGCCTCATCGGATTTTTCAAAAAAGTGCCCGAGAAACTAATGATTAATTTTTTTTTTGCCTAAGAAATTTATAAATATTACTGATAAAAGACCTAAATAAGAAATTTATAAATATTACTGATAAAAGACCTAAATAAGAAATTTATAAATATTACTGATCAAAAACTATGTTGCATCACTATTTTTAAAGTTAGATCTTATTCATGAAAAAATAACATATTTTTTGTCAGTTTTTAGCCCACCTGTTCGAAGAACGGAAGAGATATTGCTGTCACTGCTTTGGCGTTGGCCATGTCCTTTTTCTATGTTAAGCTTTTTGTTTAAGTCCAATGTAGGCAAAGTACTGCAGCTACAGCCATGAAACTTGCACATTGTCTAGGGTCATTATTCAACAATGCAGGGGGATGCTACTTGCTGTGGCCTAATTTTGACCCAAATTATAACAAGCAAAAACATAGGCAAGCTATATGGTCTGCCTTCACGACCAACTGTTTTTATTATTTGTTGTTTTATTTTAATGTTAACCAATTTGACCCCATTTAATGGCCTTTTAGGGTTTTCATCAATAAATAATTTTATAAGCAATATACTCATTATAATAACTTTGTATTTTCAGAACAGATTATTGCTACCCCAACCCCTGTTCTCATGGTGGTACATGTCAACAAAATCTAACTCTTCCAGGAAAATACAAATGTTTATGTCTGGAGGGGTTTATAGGTGAGAACTGTGAGGGGGACGTGTATGAGTGTGCTTCAAACCCATGTCAGAATGGAGGCACTTGTGTGGAATCAACATCTGGGCAGACAGGTTATCAGTGTACCTGCATGTCCGGGTTTCAAGGGTTGCACTGTGAGACAGAGGAGAAAGTCTGTCCGAGTGAAACTTGTAAAAATGGTGGACTGTGTTATATTAATGGATCAGGTAAGTTCTTTAAATTTTATAACCTTGCCTTAGTTATTTTTAAGTATTTTCTAAGTACATCACCTTCATCTTTCATGGCTTGATTTTATTTCTGCACATTTAAACATTAAGAGTATTTGAAAATGTGTTCACCTCTTGTTTGTAGGGATTTTAAAGATATTTTGTTTTCTTGAAGATCTACTTTAAATGTTCATTGTTTCTTTTTTCTTATATATTACAGTATAGTTGTTTAGTTTCATGATGAGAAATTTCGTATTTTAATACCCATGAATAAATTCCAATCAGAAAAACACAAAATTTTCTCCATGGAATTCATTGACAGGTATTAAATTTCATGTCAGATAGGTTACAAATTGTCTTTCTGATACTTCATAAGCGTAAGGTATTTTATTCACAGGTGTATCATTTTACAGAATTTTCTTTGACCATGAATATAGCGAAAATAAATCCCCTGCAAATAAAAGCAACTGTACAGTAAATGAATGATTTTTGTCCCTTGCGTGTGAAGCCATGGAGACTATAGTTTTGTCAGCTTCTATCCGTCTATCTATTTAAGTTAAGGATTTGGTTAAAATTTTGTAAATGCTCACCATTTGCTGATTTTTTTCCTTTAATGAATTAGCATGAATATTGCAGAGTAAAAAATAAAATAATATTTTAGATTTTAAAAATGTTTACTATGACCTGGACCTATCTATTTTGGCTACTGGCAATATTCCAGGTTAAGGTTTCTGTTTAAAGTTCAAGTAGGGGACATGCATTGATTCATCAGTTCACTAAGAATGCTTATTTTTATAGAACATGTAAAAGAATTATTTTTTTTTTTAGATTTCCTAACTGACCCAGGTGACCTCTTTCCTTTTCTAACTTTCCCTCCCCAAAATGAATGCATTTTTTAAGGAAAAAAACATTCCACTACCAGCAGATACATATATTAATACATTGGTATTGCATAATCAATTCATATTTGGTTATATATAGACAATAATAAACATATGTTTCTATCCTTTTCATCAGACTGTGTGCAATCATTGTAGAGGACAGTTTCAACAAGAGCATAGCTCAAGATGAATCAATCCGCTACAATGATCAAGTGCAGTCTGATGATACGGATAGAAACATTTGTGTGGTTTTGTTTTTATTACATGTCTCTTATTTATCTACATGTGTACACAAATTTAAAATTCACTCCGCTTTTAACAACGCCATCAAATATTTTGAATGACATGAATCCCATTTAGAAAAGTAGCTAGAGTGAATTACAATTTTACGTATTGCATGGGCGTTTTAAACTCTGTATTGTAATTTTATGATTATACATACATGTAATAAATAATAATAATTTTATGATTATACATACATGTAATAAATATTAATAATTTTATGATTATACATGCATGTAGTAAATATTAATATCAGGTTTTAATTGTAATTACCAGATTTTATCTGCAACTGCACCAGCGGCTGGGAGGGAACAGATTGCTCCAGGGATATAATAGAGTGCAAGACCATCATGCCTTGTAAGAATGGTGGAATCTGTGTCAACACAGTAGGAAGTTACTTGTGTATATGTGGGGATTACCTGACCGGCAAAAACTGTGAAACAGACATTCCAGAATGTCAGTCTGATTCAGCTAAATGTTTAAACAATGGCACTTGTGTGGAGCAGTTTGGAGCACCTCCACGATGTGTTTGCTCACAAGGTCAATTTATTTAATGTATTTCAATCTGTTGTGGTGGAAGTGAATAATGTTAATTTGACAATACCGTATAAGTGGAAGTTTTAGTGAGAGGCAAATAAAGTGTTTTGTCCTAAAAATTTACTATATATATATTTTTAGCAAGAAATAATTTTAGCAATTTCATGATTAAAACAAGATAACTATACGATGAGGAATGAATTGTTAGTGATCTCACTAATAACATGAATAATGTCAAAACTGAATCTTCGCTAAAATGTCTGCTCATATAGTATCCTTACTGAAGATGAAAATTGACTTTTAATTGGTATATAATAATTCTGATGTCTTTACGTACATATCCACACCCATTGAATTTAGGTACATGTGTAAATATTTACCATTAGCTTAGCACTGTTTGACAAAGAATGTACATATAAGTACAAATTACCATGTGTGTATGTTCAAACTTTGTGTGTGTGTGGCTGTGTGTGTGACTGTGTGTGGCTGTGTTTGTGTTGCTGTGTGTGTGTGTAGCTCTGTGTGGCTGTGTGTGTTTGTAGTTGTGTGTGTATGTTTGTAGTTGTGTATTTGTGTATGTTGTTTGTGTAATATTTGTGTGGGTTGTATTTATGTGTTTTTAGGTCACTTTTTTCGGTTCAAAAATCCTCATCAGAAACACAAGATACAAATGTACGTGATCAAGAAATATTTTAAAATCAGTAGCAAACCAATGTCCAACACTCTTAGCCGTGACTTTTGTGTTTTTAATTTTTTTTTTCCTTTTGAAAACAATTTCATGCACTGAATATTATCAAATAACAGCTAGTTACAGCCCTGGTTTTGTCATGGAAAATTATGAATCAAGTTTGTTTGGAAGACAGAATTTCGGTTGGCTTAAGGTTGTTAGAACATTTGTATTTCCTTATTTTGTGATTGATAAAAGAAGTCTGTGATTCATATTTGGGTTGTATTTTTAGCTCACTTCACGAAGTGAAGGTGGGCTTATGCTATCCTGCCCGTCGGTGTCAGCGTCGGCATCCAGACTTATATTTTTGTAACCGGAAGTGCTAGAATGTCAAAATTTGTCAGCATGATACATCTAGTTATGAAAATCAGAATGTGGGTTGCAGATGCTGCATATGACCTTTGACCCACATCTGAATGACCATGTTAAGAAGATCTACGGTTCAGTGATCATGTTAAGAAGATTTAATTTTGGCATTCTCTTAGAAAGAAGTAGCCTTAGACAGACAAAACTTGCATGGATGGTGTGTCATATGATGACTATCAGCTTGCATGTTGCAGATGTTGCATCTGACCTTCATTTCACGGTTGAGTGACCACGTTAGGAAGATTTGATTTGGGCATTCTCTGAAAAAGTAATAGCACTAGATAGACCAAACTTGTATGGTTATAGATATCAACCTGTAGTTTGGGGATTTGGCATCTGACCTACATTTCACACTTTAGTGACCACAATAAGAAGATTTAATTTTGGCATTATCTCATAAAGAAGTAGCACTAGACAGACCAAACTTTGTTATTATTTATCTAGATTAAGATTTCATGAATACAAAGCCAATTGCCTGCATAAAGGTGAAAAATAACAATGAAAAATATGAATAATAAACAATCCATAAATCCTTATAATTCATTGCCAAAATGAAATGAAAATTTATTAAGAAAATTTGATTATCAGTATAGATCGCGATTGAGGTGAAGTTGCTTATACGTGAGGTGATCTTGGTAATCTTTGATTACTCTATGTTTATCTCTGAAACAGGCATGTCAGTTCTGAAATTTAACCAACATGACATCTGTCAACAGGAAAGGACATTAAAATAAGTTCTATAATGTTTATGATATTAACAGGAAACACTGGTCCACGCTGTGAGTCTGTACTTGATGGCTGTAATAACACACCCTGCCATAATAACGCTACTTGTGTCAGTGATATGGAACAGTTCCAGTGTGTATGTCCCAACAGGTTTACAGGTATGTTATCAAGCATTCAGCATTCAACAAAACCTATCTTGGCAGCCATCCCATGTAAACCAATCCTGAGACACCTTCCCCAAATAATCCAGCCGTGAAAAACCAACCCATATAAACCAGCCTTTAGAGACCACCCCATATAAACCAGCCTTAGATACCACCCCATATAGACCAGCCCATGGAGACCACTCCATATAAGCCAGCCCTTAGAGACCACCCCATATAGACCAGCCCATGGAGACCACTCCATATAAGCCAGCTCTTAGAGACCACCCCATATAGACCAGCCCATGGAGACCACTCCATATAAGCCAGCCCTTATAGACCAGCCCTTAAAGACCACACCATATATACCAGCACTTAGAGACCACTCCATATAAACCAGCACTTAGAGACCACTCCATATAAACCAGCCCTTAGAGACCACACCATATAGACCAGCCCTTATAGACCACACCATATAGACCAGCCCTTATAGACCACACCATATATACCAGCACTTAGAGACCACTCCATATAAACCAGCCCTTAAAGACCACACCATATAAACCAGCCCTTAAAGACCACACCATATATACCAGCACTTAGAGACCACTCCATATAAACCAGCCCTTAGAGACCACACCATATAGACCAGCCCTTATAGACCACACCATATAGACCAGCCCTTATAGACCACACCATATATACCAGCACTTAGAGACCACACCATATATACCAGCACTTAGAGACCACTCCATATAAACCAGCCCTGAGAGACCACCCCATATAAATCAGCCCTTAGAGACTGCCCCATATAAACCAGCCTTTTAAGACCATCCCATATAAACCAGCCCTTAAAGACCATCCCATATACAGATATAGATCAGCCCTTAAAGACCACCCAGAAACTTTACTTTGACAGACAGTTTTGAAATTCCTTTTTAACCCCTTCAGCCCAGCAGACCATGAAAGACAACTTTAAATCAATAGAAAAGAACATTGTATTTAGATACATGGGGGTGTTAGGATTAATTGTAGTGTTTTTGTTGAAACAGTTTACTTCCTGTTTTTTACACCATTCTACCTGTAATTCCAGGTGTGCTGTGTGAGACAGAAATTGATGAGTGTGAAATGTACAAGCCATGTGATAACAACTCCACATGTCAAACACTTTCACCTGGATACAGGTGTTCTTGTCTACCTGGTTATACTGGGGTAAACTGCTCAACCAATATTGATGACTGTCAGCCTAACCCCTGTAACCACAGTAACACATGTGTTGATCACGTCAACAATTATACATGTGTTTGTTTACCAGGCTATCAAGGTTTGTAAATATAATATTTCTACACAAATTGTTTGCCAAGTTGCTCAAGTGAAATAAGTGTAGTCTTCCAGTCTGTGTCAGATCAATTTCCATTTTGTAAAGTCAGTTTTGGATTCATTTAAATGTTTATGTTTATATTTGATGACATAGTCACACAGTAAATATAAAAATGGTAATGTTATGCTCATATATTTTTGTAGTAGAAAATATATTTGGACAAAATGATTTTGCTACGAGAATGTTGGTTTTATTGCATTCTAGTATTGATCAGAATCAGCTTAGATGGGTTGATGTTATTTGTGCATGACAAAAGAGTCATGTTATGAGACAAATTATGTGACCTTTATCACTCAGGTGACCTATTGGCATTCCACTGACATTCACAATCCAGGTGCATATTTATAGCATCTCTAGTGGTAATTTAACCCTGTTATCCCCATATATCTTAATTGTATACTGGGGTCTCCATGATGAAGTAGCTAGAGCATCACGCTTTAAACAATGAAATCTCTCGCCTCTTGTCAGTACAGTTTTAAGACCAGCTGCTAGAGGTTAAGCTGATACAGTGAGAAAGTCGGTCAGGAAGGCAAGTGATCTCTTCCTGGATACATTATAACTGTGTAATGTCCTTCAACATTGAAAAAGTGGCTGCCACCATATGACTGAAAAATTATTATGTGTGATGCGAAAGACCAATAAATCAATAACTGTATGTTCTGTACTGCTGTATTAGACATGTCCATTGTCTGTGAGGTTGTGACGGTTAAAACATCTTGAGGGGAGGCTTCATTGATAGTATTACTAAACTCTGAGAATTTTGCATAACTTCAGCAAATCCTGAAATCTGATTGGCTAGGCAAGCCAAGTTAAGAACATTCTCAGACTTAAGAATATTTTTTAAGTTTTATACAAATGGGACCTTTTGCTGATTTCTTCTCAAGAACTTTTTTATCTTACAGGAAGACATTGTAATGAACCTGTAGACTTATGTCAAAACTTACAGCCATGTCACAACAATGGAACGTGTGTTAAATATGCTGACAATTTTACCTGCAGTTGTAAAGATGGCTTCACAGGTAAACTTAATCACATACAAAATAATTTGCAAAATAAACAACAGGTAAATGAACCAAACAAATTATAATCATTGATAGCTTTAAATGAGTACCTTGCTTATTGATAGATAGATAGATATATAGATTAGATAGATAGATAGATATATAGATTGGATAAATACCCACCCTGATTTGGACCAAAGTGGCCAAAATGAGGCCGAAATATCACTTTTAACAGTAACTTCTTTTTTGTGCAGTACACCTAATGTATAAATTTAAAGGTTGATTACCGTTGGTTAAAATTGATTATAGATTTGTAAATGCTCACCATTCACTCAATAATGGTTTCAAAGGAAGGGAACAAATACAGTAAAACTTGCTGTAGCAACCACCTGGTCACAAAGACTGTTTATTGCTGTCCCCAATAGTACCATTTGTGTACAAATCAACCTCTATATAAAGACCAACTCCCTATAAAGATCTGTTTTCTTGTGTCCCTAAGGAGGTCGTTATATCAAATTTCATTGTATCGGACAAAAGTCACTGGTCATTTCTGAAAGGTCAAGGTGTTTCATCATATGTCATAGAATGTTAAACAGAATTTTATTATATTTCACACAAATGTTCATTGGGACTGAGACCTTTGGAGTAAGGTCACTCAAGGTCATTTCAGAAAGGTCAAGGTCACTCAGATCATGTCCCTAAAATATAAGGAAAGGCTTTTAATGCAGTAATTTATCAACATTTTATGATCATTCTACAGACAAATTTATGGTTAGAAAAAACTTTTATATCAATGTCTCTCCATCCATCCAGTAACCTCATATTTTTTGGACAGTTAATCAGAATATTCTTTGAGACTTTCAAGCAAATGCTATAAATAGTGCTGCTGTGGAACTTGTCAGGATATATGTTGATCTTTGGTATATCCCACAACAGCTATGTTAAAGGATGAGATTATAACTTTAATGAAGGAATGAGTAAGGAAATTTTTTTATACATAAAAGTTATAATGTTAAATACAGATAAAGGAATCTTATTTATGTTTGGGGAGCATCGATTAGTTTTACTGATATTCTTGTTTTCTTCAGGTAAAGTGTGTGAATTGGATATTGATGATTGTGCATCCCAGCCCTGTGGAAATGGATCCACCTGTGTAGATCTGGTGAATGATTTCCAGTGTAATTGTTTGCCTGGATTTACAGGTAGGATAAACACTTAACTTACCTGGATTTACAGGTAGGATAAACACTTAACTTACCTGGATTTACAGGTAGGATAAACACTTAACTTCCATACACGTTGCCTTTCAAAATCTTACATTCAGTAACAGGCATTGCAATTATTTCTGTTTTTCATTGTTTTGTATTTTTAGTGTTTTAATCCCCCAGAATTGACACTTTTGTTTTAGAAACAAGGAAAAAAGCACATATGAGAAACTTTAACACAAAGATTTCCTCTTTTGTTGTTGATTAAATGTATTGATATACCGTTATTTATTTATTTTGATTCCAGTAAGTTGCTTTGTGTGTTTAGATCATTTCTCAAACAAGTTAAACTTTCAGGGGCCTGTTGTACAAAAGGTCCTTAGACTTGGTCATAGGACCACACTTACAAATGTTTTACAAAGATACAAGATTTGTGACATCTGACCAAAATAGGATAGATCTTTCTGACTACCCAGAGTCTGTGTGTAGACCTATGTTATTTTTGTATGTGTTGTAATTTGTTTTTGTAAATGTAGCAGGAAAAAATATTCATAAACTTTAAAAAAAAAATTTTGAAAATACGGGAAAATACCTTAAGATTTGGCTTAGGGTAGGGTTGATAAAACAGTCCTAAGTTTTGTCTTAAGATCAAATAACTTACAACTTAGGACTTGCAACTTCTTGATAAAACATACCCCAGGTTTACGGTGAGGTCATAATTAGATCTTTTCATCAGGATTGTCCCTCTACCAAATATTTGACATAAAAAGTAACAAGTCCAGAGCTCTTCTGAGATGAGTTTCCATGTCAGAGTAAAATTGCAATTAGAAGAACACTCATTATATTGGTATAGGCCTATATGACCTGATATGTCATATAAACAATGACTTGAGAGACTACTAGAGTAAAAGACCACCTGTCTTGTGACACCATATTTTGAAAGTTATTTAATTAACTAATCTTTTAAATAAAACCTTTTGAAAGACCACCTCTCTTGAAGGACCACATTTCAGTGGCAGAACTGGTGGTCATTGTAGATAAGTTCCATTGTATAGCCTACAGCTGGTGATTTTTTAACTTTGTCATAACATTGTTGAACATTTGTAATTTATAGGTAGAACATGTACGTCAGATATCCCAGAATGCTCCTCATTTCCATGTCTGTATGATGGGACCTGTCAAGAACCAACAGTAGGGTCCTTCAAGTGTCAGTGTAAGGATGGACTATCAGGTAGCAGATGCAACACAGTTACCTTAGCAACATTTACTGGAAATGGATATGTCACCTTACCTTCGCTATCAGAGAGTGGTGACACCAAAGCTAAAAGAGCCACAGACGGCACCACTGTGATTCTGCAGTTTACGTTTACAACCAGTATGTTAAAAGGAGTCCTACTGTCTACTTCCCAGGTAATAATTTACTCTCCTGATGAAAAATCAATACCGTATACGGAGTGTAACGCCACAGGTTGTAAATTTGATATATCCTCTCTCTTTCTCCTGACCTGGTCACAATCTTTTTAGTTAACAGTAGCACAAAAATACAAATGACACGTGTGTGTTGGACCCAAAGTGTAGTACATACCCAACAGTGATATACACTTACTGTTGTAAGTATAAGGGACATGCAATATTACCACAAATACTGTTTATTGCAATATTCCATGTTGGTATTTTTTTTTTAATCTAGAATAGAATCAATTTGAATGCAATAAAACATCACACTTTTCCAATCTGTTGCTTCTTAGCGATGGAACTTGTGTACAGGACACTCCAAAAGCATTCTAATTTAATATACTGGATATGGGCAAGAATCCGCAAAGTCCAGAAATGAAGATTTTGTCACACACTTGAGAGAGCCATTTTTATGGAAATCGTTAATCAATCCTGAGTATTACGTAAAATGTTAATGCAGTAGAATTAAAATTAAAAAAAAACTTCCCAACACGTGGTGGTAACTTTTTTCCTACAGTATTGATCCCAGTATCACAATATTAAAAATTATGGCAATACCCACCCCTGATAATACACGGGGTTTTTACGAGTGGATTGAACATCAATGCAGTTATGTTATGCTAAGTTGTTTATTGGGAACAAGTCAATGCACATTTTGCAGTATGGGGATAATATCACAATATATTGACGCAAAATTACACATGTATGTGCATTTCAGCAACATAAACTTAACTTCAAGGTAAAATTTCCAGATCACACTTTTATTCGTATATTTTTTTTTTTTGAATTGATGAAAATATAGTAACAATTCGCTGAAAAATATAGGTCTCTAAGACTTGTTGAAATATATGCTATTAAAGGTCAATTATATTTTACCATTATACTCCACTGATAGAGTTGACATTAAAAATGATAGACAAGACTTTTAACAATTCTTGCACACGATTAATATGCAAATGAGTTTTGGTCAAGTTTCCCTTACTGTGTATTAGCAAGATCTGTCTGTGAAGTTGGACATAGAAGTTGCGTCATTCCTCATTCACATGATACTAACTGATGACAAACTTGCTGCAGTCTTTGAAGTTGGAAAAATGTTTTACATGTACATGTATTGACCTAGAGATTTAAGGCTACTGATAGGAAGTATAGCGTAAGGGTATAATACTGCCCTGTCGCATAGAAGTTTAATATTGATGAGACAATGTTTATAAGCACAAGATTTTATAATCATATTGCTGATCTATGTAATTTATTTGGTGCACAATAAATAAGCGATCAGTATTCACATTTGGCCAAATGTCTGACCCGATTTTTAATTACTTTTTTTGTAAAACCTAATTTTACCGAATTAAAAAGTATTCAGTATACTGAGTGTATTATACCTCATTAAAACTGACGATTGCCATCAACTCGTTTCAGTACTTTCAGTACTTTGATTAAATACAGGTTTTCAGCAGATACTTATAGTTGAGTATAGTATTTTGAACCACCTCCATCTGATTTTCTGCTTGATATTGGTCGCAGTGCTCATCTAACAAAGACGAGAGTGTATTATGTATAAAATTATTCAAACTTTATATCATCAGTTTCATAAATACAGATTTGTACAAAACCAAGAATATATCAGATATAAAAGTTATTTTCCACCCATGTAATCGCACGGCAAATATTAAAATAAATTTCACATCAATAACAAATCTATAAACGTAAAATATAAAAATAAGAAAAATCAACAAATTAAAATGATGTCTGATCTTTAGTATTTTCAACTTTTGTCTAGACTCCCAAAAAGTTCTTAAAAAGTTACTAAAAATAATTTTAGTTATATAAAGGTTTTGCATCTTTGGGAAAAAATGAAGAATTTAAAAATAAAGATATTTATAGATATTTGATCAGGCTGATATTTTAGGTTCTAAGCTACGATTTGAATTATCCAAAATGCCAAAATTTTTTGAACTATTAAATGTTATACAGACCAACCTTATCTGCTAAAATATAGAAGCAAAGTTTTTATTGGTTGAACAGAATCATAAAAGCAGAATTATTTTTAGATGTACAACTATTGGTCAATTTTATCTTTCTTTCTTGTAGGAAAATGCTGATGGAAAGTTTCAACACTTGATTGTTGAACTTGTCAACTCTCACCTTCGTATTTCACATGACTCTGGATCAGGGACTAGAAGAGGAAGCATGCCTTTGGTGCACCCTGTATCTGGTGTTTACAGTCATGTCATCTCTATATCAGAGTCAGACACACAACTGAATGTCACTGTTGACCCAAACAACTGCAATGTTAATGGTGACTGTCATTTGACTTTTACGCACTCTACAACCACTGGCGGACTTTTACTTAAAAACACCCTGTATGTTGGTGGCATTGGTGTGTGGACTACCTACACCAGGAGTAAAGTGATAAGTGTTGGAGGCTTCACAGGCTGTTTAGGGGTAAGTAAAGTCACATACAGTCATTTCTCGAATTATCGCCACTCAATTCATCGCCATTCTTGCAATAGCGCCACATTTTTTCAGGAACGTTTTTCCTGCTATATAAAATTCTCTTTATAACGCCAAATTCATTATCGCCATTCGCCACTCTAATTTATGAACAAACTTCCATTTTCAAAGAATCTGTTATCTAAATATACTGCCATAGGTGATCGTGGTTAGTGTAACAGCTGATTAGTCGTTAATTGATCACAGGTGTAAAAACCGAGCAGCAGTAGTAAGAACAGGTAATTGTAGAATAAAATAAACAAGATAATTACGTAATATGTACTGTTGTCCTGTTTTCTGTTCATTAAAGATACAATTCTGATACCAAAGAATGGTAACTCTAGTTTCCCCAAAATGCAGGAATTCAATTCATTGCCAAACTTGATACACTACCGTAATTTATAAAAAAACAACAGGTGGCGATTTCTGAAGAATTGACTGTATTGAGTGTTTTAGCTGATACATTCAGCATTTATGTTCCGCTATAAGTCGGCTCAAATAGTTATAAAATTGTTATCTACAACATTAAAGATAAATGTTAGAAGTGAAATATTGATGAAAAAAATTACAAATAATTATCGCAATATTGGCAAAATTTTGGAAAATTGATGCACTAAAAATGGCTGATTATGTCTAATTGTCACAGAGTCACAGAGTTTTGAGATTGTCAACTATCAAATTTGGCAGGATTGTTTCACTGTCAAATATTTATTAACAAAAGAGTACAAAGTTTTCACAACGTAGACTGATCGCTACACGCATTGCATTTGTTGTCATCCCTAGTTGGTTGTCACTCACTGTACCTTGAAAACTGTAGGTTATAGCACTAACAGAGTTTCACTGAATACACTATGGAAACACCAGCATATAGCACCAAAAGGATCTACAAATACTGTATATATATTTGAATGACAAAACACTATTATAAAATCAATGTGCAGTATGTATTTCACATTTGGGACACTCCGATATATTGAAACAAATAATGAAGATATATGGTATCACAATATATGTTTACACTCCACTTCATTGATACCAGAGTACATCACACAGCTTATAACTGAATAAGTTGAATATAACTATTACAAATCGTACACTTCAATAAACACTATTATGTAACACTACTACTATTACTACTTTTACACCATTTACTTTTACATCATTACAATACTACTATTACTACTATTACTACTTTTACAGCATTTACTTTTACATCATTACAATACTACTATTACTACTTTTACACCATTTACTTTTACATCATTACAATACTACTATTACTACTTTTACACCATTTACTTTTACATCATTACAATACTACTATTACTACTTTTACACCATTTACTTTTACATCATTACAATACTACTATTACTACTTTTACACCATTTAATTTTACATCACTACAATACGTCGTTACTAATACTACTATTACTACTTTTACACCATTTACTTTTACATCATTACAATACTACTATTACTACTATTACTACTTTTACACCATTTACTTTTACATCATTACAATACTACTATTACTACTTTTACACCATTTTGGTTTTACTGTCATTACAATATTACTATTACTACTTTTACACTCGGGTATATTTACAAAAGTACAAATGCAATAAAAACGTACAGGTAAAATATATGGAAAACACTTCCAGTCATCTGTTAATCAACCATAAAATACAAAAGTATGGAGAGCCAGAAATATCATGATACATGTACAAAATAGTTCAATTCTATTTGGAGCATTACACTGTAAAAGTATATTTTTCATCAATAATGGCAGACAAGAGTTCTTAAGAACTGAAGCAGCTTGAAATTTAATTTGTCATTTTATTAAAAATCCTGGCTAACACAATTATAAGTAATTTATCTTTCTTTTTTATCTTTGTACAGAATTTCTTGAGAAATGGCCAACCACTCGGTCTTCTTTCTAATTCACATTTCAATGCTTCATATGGTGTTGAAGCAGGATGCACATCACATGAAGGTTGTCATGACAACTATTGCAATAATGGTGGGCAGTGTCAGGATTTATGGACCAGAAGGATTTGTTATTGTCCAGTTGGATATGATGGGGAGCATTGTGATACCCAAAATGTAGCTCATTTTGTGCCCAAATCTATGCTTCATTTCAGTGGGATATCTGAAATAAACAGCATCTCTATGTGGCTATCTGCAACAGCGCCATCTGGAATCATAGCTTACACAGTAAGTACTAATTGTAACGTAGATACATTCTGATTATACATATTGGAGAATGTAGATTTTACCTTACACTGTATTGTACTTATTGGGGAACTAGATTTTAGCTTACACTGTAAGTACTTACTGTAACTACTATACTACATTACTGGTTGTACATTTATTTTGGGGTCTATACAATTTTACTATTACACTATGTATGTACTTTTACACTGTAACTTTCACATCATTACATTCTACTATTGTACTTATTGTTTCGTACTATAGATTTTAGCTTACTACTGTAAGTATTTACTGTAACATATATACACTATTACTTTGTACATTTACTTTTACATCAATGGTCTACTATAGACTTTTACAGCTTTTACATCTGTACAATACTTACTGTAACATATATACATTCTGGTTGTACTTATTGTGGGGTCTATAAATTTTAGCTTACACTGTATTGTACTTATTGGGGAACTAGATTTTACCACTTCCAGTCACTGTCAATTGTACTTATTGGTGAAGCTAGAATTTTATACTTACACTGTCAAAGTACATTACACTGTAAAAAGTATATACATTCTGGTTGTACTTATTAAGCAGCGGAAATTTATAGATTTTTTAAAACTTACACTAAGTATGTACTTTTACTGTAACTTTATACAGAATTTCTTGAGAAATGGTTGTACTTTTAATTTGTAATGCTCTATAGATGTTGAAGCAGGATGCACACACATGAAGTTACATACAACTATTGCATATGGTGGGCAGTGTCATTTCTGGACCAGTAAGGATTTGTCAGTGTCCATAGATTTTAGCATTTACACTGTAAATTGTGCCCTGTAACATATTTATACATTCTGGTTGCATTTATATGTGGGTCTAACAACCATCTTTTAGCTTACACAGTAAGTACTAAGTGTAACGTAGATACATTCTGATTACACATCTGGTTGTACTTACTGTATTGTACTTATTGGTCTATAGATTTTAACTTACACTGTATGTACTTACTGTAACATATATACATTCTGGTTGTACTTATTGTGGGGGTCTATAGATTTTAGCTTACACTGTAAGTACTTACTGTAACATATATACATTCTGGTTGTACTTATTGTGGGGGTCTATAGATTTTAGCTTACACTGTAAGTACTTACTGTAACATATATACATTCTGGTTGTACTTATTGTGGGGTCTATAGATTTTAGCTTACACTGTATGTGGGGGAACTAGACTGTACACTGTATGTATACTGTTCATATGATTGGTTGTACTTATTGTGGGGGTCTATAGATTTTAGCTTACACTGTATGTACTTACTGTAACATATATACATTCTGGTTGTACTTATTGTGGGGGTCTATAGATTTTAGCTTACACTGTAAGTACTTACTGTAACATATATACATTCTGGTTGTACTTATTGTGGGGGGGGTCTATAGATTTTAGCTTACACTGTAAGTACTTACTGTAACATATATACATTCTGGTTGTACATATTGTGCAGTCTATAGGTTTTCTCTGGTTCCGTCCAGTTCAACTTTTAGTTTAAGTTTTGCCATTGCTCAACTTATGTTAGAATGCTGATTTTTTTTTCTCTAGAGGACTAGTATTAGTATTGCAAAGAAAAAATTATAATAATCATTGATTTTGATTTTTTAAAATTTTGCCATGGGTTGGATTAATTTTTCTCAATATTTCAGGTTACCATAGTTACGGTTTTGGTTAAAGTTGAAATATGGGACATGTACTGATTTGTCAATACTTTCAGAATGCTAAATTTGGCACCGTCAGCATTCAGTATATTGACAGTTGGAAATATTTTTGTGCACACATGAAGATGCTTAATTAAAACATCATCAAATAAATTAATCATGTTAGCTTTTGATGCCGTATCATTTACAGTGGATCTGATGTTATACATTTTCAGATGTCTTTTATCTTTAATAATTGTATATAAACATGTAATTCTATTATTTCAGATTGGTTTTGAATCCATGGCTCTGATGTTAGATAACGGACAGCTGAGACTTCAGATTCTGGCCTCAAACTCCGAGTATATCAGCAAAGTAGGAGAAAAGCTGGACAAAGGAGAATGGTTTTATGTCAGTGTTAATGTGGGATCTGGTCAATACAAGATTAATGGTCAGTAACATTAGTAGTGGGTACTGTCTCTGTCATTACTAGCTTGTCTTTAGGACGATGATGAGGGGTTCTTGTTATGCCATGTCTTTGGCCTTGGCATCGATTTAAGGAAATTTGGCTTAGGTAAGGTTTACTTTGGCCTGCCACCATAGAACTTAAAAATTATTTAAACCTTAAATTTTTACTCAACTTTGGCTAATCCTGAAATCTGATTGACTGAGCGGGCAAAGTTGAGAATATCCTCAGTATTAAGTAAATTCTCAAGTTTTATGGTGCCGGAGCCTGCTTCTACTGGTAATACAACAACTAAACTTTTGTAACTGTTCCTGTGACAACCACTTGGCATGAGAAGTAAAAAAAAAATCAGGAATTTTATGTGTTGGGTGAGACTTTAAAAACTGCAGTCTAATGTCAGGGCAGGCAAGTACATAAAAAAACCCTCACTGACTTTGTCTCAGTTCTTAGCACAGGTCAAAATGTGGGGCACTCACCTTGAGCTGGTGACATCTGTATGTATATTGCTGAATATGAAAAAGCAATAAAACAAACTAAAGAAAATGTATCAAATTTTACATTTATTGCCACAGACCCACTACAAGGGTTTGCACAGACCTTGAAAAGTGCTTGAATATAGAGTTAAAGTGCTTAAAAACAAAAATACCATTGAAAAGTGCTTGAATTTCATGAAAAAGTTTTGATTAATTTCATCAGAGTGCTTGAACTCTACCTCTTCAAGTTGTTGCATTATTATTCATCGCTAAAGAAAGAATATGACAAACAAAAAATTAGCTGGATGATATGGACACTTGACCTGGTGTATTCCTGTGGACTAAAGCATTTTTATGATGTTGTACTGCTGGGTGTCTTTTGTTTTGTAGTGGAACTCTTAAACAGCATTTTGAGGACTGCCAATGAAACGTGAAAGAACCTTGCTGACTGTTTTTTTGCTTACCTTGGTTTTGTTTGAAAAGTCTTGATAGCTTAAACATACTTACTAAAAATTCTTGAAAAGTCCTGGAAAAATCTTTTTTGTTGGGTGTATGAACCATAACCACTTATCATCATATCATAACAAATGTTTAAGCTATGTAGGTACTTATGAGCAACATTTTGTATTATTTATCTTCAAGGGACTAGCATTTTGATATATCTCTTTGACAGATATAACATCTTATTGATAAAAGCGTGGTGTACACGACCTTTAAACTCTTGTTTCCATGTTATTCATAGAACAGTGCCTTACTTAACACTGACTTAGCTTCGCTTAACACTCAGTCTCACTTAACACTCACTTATGTGTTTACAGTTAACAGCAATTTCAGTACAGCATCTGCCAGTGGAACTGTGGGTAATTTTCTAAACATCATGATGCCAGTGTTTCTAGGTCAATTACACGATCACACAGCGTTGAACAAGTGGAGAAATACAGAGGATGGTCTACCAACTTATAACAGGTATATGCTTGTACCATATCATAGCTAGTTCCATGTTAATATCATTATGTAATATCAATATGTAATATCATTATGTAATATCAATATGTAATATCAGTATGTACTAGCAGGTACATATTTTCCTTCAAGTTGGTAATTATTTGTTGAGAGTAAAGTTTCTTTTTATGTTAGATGTTTCACTGAAGTAAGGTAATTTTATAGAAGTACTCAACAATGATGTGGTATTTCTTTACAGTAATCTTATGATACTTGAGTATTAACCGCTCAGTGATAATTTGGACACCCCATGTTTGTTGATATTTTTCTAAAATGCATCACATAGTTAAATTTCTCTAGAACATTGTTATAAAATTTCAGAAAATTTGAGTTCATTAAAGCTTCTACACCTGTTATCTTAAAAAATAGAAAATATTAGGTATTGAAAGATCTATCTTAAATGTAGTCCTTAATCAGTAATTGTGACTGCCATGACTAGGGTAAGGGTAATCCCTAAATGTAACTGCCATGGCCCCACCTCAGGGGCCTTAAGGGTGGACTTATGTGATGGGTAATGCTCATTTTGGTCTCTTTGTTTATTAGTCCCTTACCAGTGAAACTGATGCGGCAGGGGATGGGTTGGACTGTAGGCTTTGTCAGTGACACTCTGTCCAGTTAAGGTTTTGATGTAAGTTTTGTAATTGCACACCATTTACTTGATAAGCTTTCATATGTAAGAGACATGTATTGATTGATCATTACTGTCAGAATACTTGTCTAAGTTAACTGTTTAACTCTTAAATGTAGGTAAAGTAACTAAAAATCAATTACTTTTGTAGTTTTTCTGGGTGCATCAGAGATTTAATTATCAATGGTAGAAGAATTGATCTACAAACCAACAAGGCAACTATATTTGGAAACGATCCACCAGTTCCCGATGATAATTGTCCACGGGAGGAGAGCTGTCGACCTTCACCTTGTCAGAATGAGGCTTCCTGTATCAGTGGATGGAATGGCTATAGTTGTGTTTGTCAGGACAGTTATACTGGTCAGAACTGTACAGAGGGTGTGTAAGAGTGTCACTTGATGACCTCCTTAGTTAGGGGTTGGGGAAGTAAAGTGGGGGGTCTAAGGATGTAGCGGGACTGATGTTGTGGCTCTCCTGTTCTAAGGGGGGGGAGGGTGGGGTGGATCTTGAGAAATGCTCAAGGTGCCGTGGTAGAGGCGGGGGGAGGGGGGGGCGTGGGGGGGGGGTGGGTGGGGGGGTGGGGGGGGACGCGGGGGGGGGGTGGTTGGGGGGGGGGGGGTGGGGGGGGACCGGGTGGGGGGGTGGAGGGTGTGGTGAGGGGGGAGGGGGGTGGGGGGGGGGCGGCGCGGAAGATGGTTCGTGTGGGGGGGGGGAGTGGAGGGAGGGGGGGGGTGAGGGGTTGGGGCAGGGGGGGGGGGGGGAGAGGGGGGGAGGGGGGGTGGGGGGGGTGGGGGGGGGGGGGGGGGGGGGTGGGGGGGGGGCTAGAGGGTGCGGGGGGGTGAGACGGGGGAGGGGGGGGGGGAGGGGAGAGGGTGGGTGGGGGGGGTGAGGGGGGGGTGTGTGGGGGTATGAGGGGCAATCTCTTTAGTGGGTGGGGGAGGGGGGGGGGGGGGGGGGGGGGGGGGGTTGGGGGGGTGGGTGGGGGGATGGGGGGGGGGGGGGGGGGGGGGGGGGGGGAGGTAGGTGGTTGGGGGGGGTCGGTGGGGGGGAGGCTGAGGGGGTGGGGGGGGGGGGTGAGCGGGGGGGTAGGTGTGGGGTGGGGGGTGGTTGGTGGGGAAGGGATGGGGGGGGGGGGGGGGGAGGAAGTTGGCGGGGGGGTGTTGGGGGGGGGGGGGGGGGGGGGGGGGGAGGGGGGGGGGGTGAGGTGGTGGTGGGGGGGGTGAGGGGGTTGGGGTGTGTGGGGGGGGGGGTGGGTGGGGGGTGTTGGAGGGGGTGGAGGGGGGAGCGTGGGGGGGGGGTGCGGTGGGGGGGGGGGCTGGGGGGAAGGGGGGGGGGGTGGGGGGGTGGGGGGTGGGGGGGAGCGGGGGTATGGGGGGTGGGGGGAGGGGGGGAGGTGTGGGGGGGCGGGGGGGGAGAGGGGGGGTGGGGGGGGATGGGGGGCGGGGGGTCTGGGATGGGGGAGGGGTCGGGGTGGGGGTGGGGGGGGTGGGGCGGGGGGAGGGGGGGGGGGGGAGGGGGGGGAGTGGGTGGGGGGGGGGGGGGGGGGGGTTGGGCGGGAGGTGGGGGGAGGGCGTGGGGGGGGGTGAGGGGAGGTGGAGGGTGGGGGGGGGTGGGGGGGAGGGGGGGGGGGTGGGGGGGGGGTGTGGGAGTGGTGGGGGTTGGGAGGGGGGGCGGGGGGGGGCGAAGGGGGGGGGGAGGAGCGGGGAGGTGGGGGGGGGAGTGGGGGGGGGTGGGGGGGGTGGGGTGAGGCGTGGAGCTGGGTGGGGGGGGGGGGGGGGCGTGGAGGGGGGGGGGGGGGGGGGGGAGTAGGGGGTGGTTGAGTGGGGTGGGAGGTGGGGGTGGGGGGTTGGTGGGGGGGGGGGGGGGGGGGTGTGTTGTGGGGGGGGGGGGTGGGGGGGGGGGGGGGTGGGGGGTGGGGGTGGGGGGGGGGGGGGGGGGGATGGGGGGATGGGGGGGGGGCGGGGGGGGTGGGCGAGGGGGGGCTATGGTGGCGGGGGGAGGGGGAGGGGGGGGGGGGGGGATGGGGGTAGCGGGGGGGGGGTAGGGAGGTGGGGGGCGGGGTGGGGGGAGGGTGGGGGAAGGGGGGGGGGGGAGGGGGGGGGGTGGTGGGTTGGGTGGGGGGTGGGGGGGGGGGGGGATGGGTTGGGTGGGGGGAGGGGGGGGGGGGGGGGCGGGGGGGGGGGGGGGGGTGGGGGAGGTGGGGGGGGGAGGGGGGGGGGGGGGAGGGGGGGGGGGGTGGTGGGGGGGGGGTTAGGGGGGGGGTGGGGGGGGGGTGGAGGGGGGGGGGTGTGGGGAGAGGAGGGGGGGGGGGGGGGGGGGGGCGGCGGGGAGGGGGGGGGGGGGGAGGTGGGGGAGGGAGGGGGTTGGGGAAGGGTGGGGGGAGTGGGGGGGGGGGGGGGGTGGGGGATTGTGGGGGGGGGGGGGTGAGTTTGGGGGGGTGTAATATTAACATATAATCTAAAGTGGGGGGCTGTGTGGGGGGCGGCGGGGGGGGGGGGACGGGGGGGGGGCGGAGTCGGCGGGAGCGGGTGAAGGGGGGGGGGGGTTAAGAGTCGTGGATGGGGAGGGGGGGCCGGGGGGAGACAGGTGGGGGGGGGGGGGGAGGGGGGTGGCAGTGGGGGGGGGGCGGAGGGCAAGGGGGGGGGGGTGGCGGGAGGGGGGGGGGGCTGGCGGGGGGGGAGGAGGAGTGGGGGAGGGGGGGTGGGGGGGGGGTGGGGGGAAGAGGAGGGGGGTTGGGGGGGCGGGCTAGGGAGGGTCACCGGGGGGGGGTGGGGGAGTGGGGCGGGGGGGGTGGGGGGGGGGGGGGGGGCTGGAGGGAGGGGGGGGGGGGGGGGGGGGAGGGGGGGGGGGGGGCGGGGGGGGAGGATGGGGTGGGGGGGTGGGGGGGGGGGGGGGGGGGGGGGCTGGTGGGGGGGGGGGGAGTTTGGGTGGGGGGGGGTGGAGGGGGGGGGGGGTGGGAGGGGGGGGGGGGGGGGGGGGGGTTGGGGGGGGGGGGGGGGGCGTGTGGGGGGAGGGGGGGTGGGGGGGGGGGGGGGGGGGGTGGGGGTATGGGGGTACGTGGGGGAGGGGGGGGGGGGGGTGGGGGTGGGGGGGGGGGGGTGTGGAGGGGGGGGGGTGGGGGGGGGGGGGAGGGTGGGGGCGGGGCGGCGTTGGGGGGGGGGTGGGGGGGGGGGGGTGGGTGCGGGGGGGTGGGAGTGGGGGGGGTGGGGGCGGCGGTGGGGGTGGGAGGGGTGGTGGGGGGGGGGGGGGGGGGGAGGCGGGGGGGGGTGGTGGTGTGGGGGGGGGGGGGGGGGGGGCTGGTGGCGAGGGGTGGGGGGGTTGTAGAAAGAGTGGGGTCTATGATAATCGGTAACAGCATGTTTAGCTCTCCTTTACAAAGTTGGGGTGGTGGGTAGGCTCATGCGCCCCTGCACCTTTGCCTGGTTAATTAACTCATCAACCCCTGAAAAACAATGGACTCTCCTGTAAATCATTGACTTAGACCAGTCCAAATGTGTCTTTAGGGGTAAATGGGTTAAGAAGTTTGGTTGAGGTTTGGTTTACCTACTTCTACTGCTCATACCTCAAGTAAACTTATACAACTAATGATTCTTAGAAAATGCTATATGCTTCAGATGAAGGATTAATTTTGTATATTTTTCAAAAAATGACCCTGTTTTGGAGTAAATCTATATCTTTAATGCTGTGGTTACAAAAATTGGTTGAGGTAAGGCTAACAGACCTATACCCAAATGCCTGACACGTGGCTCTCCATTTGCTTTTTTTATGTCATTTGACTGTGACGTCATAATAACAGAAATGTTTGACGGGCCACTTAATTTGGAAATCATAATGGAAAAGCTGCTTAAATGTGCCATGTCTGGCAATAGACGATAGGTCAGTTAGGTGATGTAGTCTAAGAATACATTTCTCAGAAGTGACCTTTGTCATTTTTTATTGTTATACCGGTATACACTTTTGTCAGTGTTTGAATTTCTGAAATTCTAAGCTGTTACTTTGTATGTTTGTAAAATATCAGATGTGTAAATAAATGCTCATATACCCGTATCTCTACTGCCATTTTAAATGTCGGTTATTTCGTACATTATAGCCTCTCCAAGCACATACAACGGTATAAACAGTTATACTCATGTACAAATGGACACAACCAGATTTCCATTCGGAGATGAAGGCAGCTTGTCTTTTCGTAGCCGACAAAGTATCGCAACTTTGATGTTTCTGCAGATGTACAAGCATAACGACAGTACAACGGGCAACTTGGAGTTTAGAATTTACAAAAATCATCTCCAAGTTGTTGCCAATTTTGACACATGTAAGTTTTTTTTTCTCTCTATATGCTAAAACTTAAACTTCCTCTGTAGAACTAAAGAAAACTGAATATGAAATTTCTTATTTGTCAGATGTTATTATACTGTCCCATACAAACATTATTTTTAGAGTTACTCCCCTTTATTGATTTCATTTGTCCCAACCATATCTGACTTGTTTTTATCAATTTATATATGTTGGCATAATGTGCCACAGGACGGGGATATTAATTCCTACAAATTAGCCTTGTTGAAATTGAAGACTAAGTGAATCAGGTAAATAGTATCATTACAGTTTGATCTTAGTTCTAGTCTTTAGAATCAGTTCACTGCCTCAGTTATACGTATTGTTGTTCATTTACTCATTAGTTCATCTGACAATATAGTTAATGTTTTTTTTTTTCTGTTTAGTTTCACAGATTACATTCCCTGATAATGTTTCTGAGGCGAGTTGGCATCACGTACAGTGGAGAAGAGATAACCACAACATTGTGGTAGAATTAAACGGAAGGTCAGAGGTCATCTACACAAACTTTGCACCATTTGACTCAAGTCCAAATGTTACAATATTTATTGGAGCTCGGCCTTTTCAACCAGGTATGTTTGTAAAATTTCAAATGTAATTTATACCTTGATAGTCCTCAGAACTGCAGAGCAATTTATTGACCTATTCAATCCTTGATATTAGAACTGAGAAAATTTTATCCATATACTGAAATCTTTAGATTACTGTTGATACAAGAACTGCTTTTTCATACATTGTGTTAGAGGAAGTAATACATTTATATAAACTCTTTCTCCCCTAAGTATCTAAATGGTACACACTCTTCTATAATTTTGGACCAGTCCATTTTGGTCTGTAGTGTTGAAAGGGTTACCAATAGAAACAGTAATGGTCTTCAAGCACCTGTTGTCCAGACATAAAGACTCATACTCCGATGGTCAGGTTTTGTACATCATTTGCAGTGCCATTTTGATGTTAGGGATTTTGACCATTTTAGGCAGAATGTCGCTGAAACCTTAGGATGGTTTGTGTATATACATAATTACCCCACAATCAACAGTTTTTCAGTTACTGTTTAGGGCAGTTATAAATGGTGGAACCACAGAAAAGACAATGACCGTCTGCAAGTAAACAGCTTGGGCTTTTTGACTTGTATGCTGAAATGATATTTACATCACACTTAACAACTTTTAGGTCACCTGAGCCAGAGGCTCCAAAAAGTGCCAAATCTGTTTTGTTTATTTAATTTTTGTGTTTTATTCACATACTTGCAGAGGCCCTCCAAGATATTCTCAAACAACGATGCCAGGGCCACATTAATAGAGTTTAAAATTTACCCAGGGGATGCAAACGATGGTGTAATAATTCATCTAAATCTAGTTAACCATGTCATAACGTTAATTCCATATATTTTTTTCAGGGTCTATATATCTGGTTGGATTTTTTCAAGGCTGTCTTAAGGAAATTTCATTCAACAAAAATCCTTTGAAATACATGGACAGTGGTACACATCAACAAGGATTATATGTTTCTAAATTAAATGTACAAACTGGTTGTCATGGTAACAATGTATGCGCGATAAATAAATGTCCAACAAACTCTGTATGTACAGATGTATGGAATGCCTACACATGTCCTTGTCTGGAGGGCTGGTTGGAGCCAAATTGTTCTTTAAGTATCGATGACTGTAAAAGCAATGACTGCAAGAACAATGCCACCTGTATTGATGGTCACATGTCTTACACATGTGACTGTCTCACTGGCTACACAGGTAGTACATGTGATGAAATGGTAGAGATCTGTGACCAAAATCCATGTGAGACTGCCAATACTATAAACTGCACAAACATTTTCCCATCGCAGTATCGATGTCTGTGTAAGTCCGGATATTTTGGGCAGAAGTGTAGCTCTGAGATAAATGAATGCATTAGTCAGCCCTGTAGAAATGGTGGATACTGTGTAGATTTAATAGACTCTTATAAGTGTGACTGTTTAAATGACAATTTTGGAGAAAATTGTGAATATGAATATGTCTGTTCCTCAGAACCATGTTTCAATGAAGGCACATGTATTTCCGTTTCCGATAATACCAATTTCAAATGTGATTGCTTGCCACAATATATTGGCAAACAATGCCAAACATTTAATTTTTGCCATCAACACCAGTGCCAAAATAATGCTTCTTGTGTTCTAACGTCTTCCGCATATGACTGTAATTGTTCGGTTGGATTTCTTGGTCAATTTTGTCAGTTTGAAGATTTTTGTTTCAGTAAGCCATGTCAAAATGGCGGTTCATGTCTCAATTATAAAGACACTTACAGCTGCCAATGTTTGAAGTATTTCTCAGGGAAAAATTGTGAACAATCGATAGATCAGTGTGCTGTCAATCACTGCTATAATGGCGCCATATGTTTGTATAATTCTTCAAATCCCACACAAGATTTTACCTGTGAATGTTTACCTGGATATACAGGTACACTCTGTGAAAAAGACAATGATGAGTGTTTGTCTAATCCGTGTCTGAACGGTGGTTCATGCACAGAGAGCTCAAGAAGCACTCGAGACTTTTTCCCAGGATTCAAGTGTGATTGTTCTGCGGGTTACCATGGTGACCGATGTCAGAATGAGACTGATGAATGTATAAGTACACCATGTCAAAACAATGGTACTTGTGAAGATTCATTAAATAAGTACACATGTGAGTGCAAAAAGGGATTCAAAGGTGATCATTGTGAGTTAGATAAACGTGGCTGTTCATCCAATCCATGTCTCAATTCAGCTGTTTGTCGAGAAAATGTAGATAAATCGTTTCAGTGCATCTGTGCAAATGGCTTCACTGGTGTATACTGTGAAGTAAATATAAATGACTGTGAATTAAACAAATGTAAAAATCGGGCCCAATGTTTGGATCGTGTTGGCGATTATATATGTATCTGCCCTGCAGGGTACAGTGGTCAGTTATGTGAGACCATAGTTGATTCCTGCTTCAGCACTCCTTGTTCTAATGACGGAAAATGTTTATATCAAGGCTTGTGTAGCTGTCCGGACATTGTGAAGCAGTGTGGTTGGTATAATGAAACATGCCAAAAATTATTATGTCAGAACATGGTGGACTGTACGACACATTCCATCTCGTACACCTGTGACTGTAGCGGAACAGGGTATGTGGGAACCCAGTGTACGGAAAATGTGAATGAATGTGACCTACTGACCACCTGTGAGCACGGTGGTACTTGTACGGACACTGTCGGGAATTATACCTGTAATTGTGTCGGCACTGGCTTTTCTGGACACAGGTGTCACATTGACATCAATGAGTGTGATGCAGTGGATCCATGTTTCAATGGAGGTAAGAAATTTTATATGTTACAATAGATTCTTTTTTTTTTATGGCATACCTACCTTGATATTTGATCTTTGTTTTAGATGTCATCCAAATGACCCTTAACTCTAACTGGGGAAGAATTGGTCACTATTTCTGTAAAAGGTATAGGGTTTTTAACCTTAATTGAATTTAAAGCCTGCACATAGCAATAATTAATGACCTTGCCACTGTGTTATTGTTGTTGATTTGCTTCTGTATAGTATAAATTTATATCTGTCTCATATCTTAAAGTGACATAGGCGATGCTTACCAAAAAATATTAATTTCATATTTTCTACTTTTACTTGTTGTACTTGATGTATATTAACAAATAATCACTTTCCACTGACATTAAAATCATATTCCGATATATTTTTTGGAAATTAAGGTCAGCTCCATTGTGTTATTCATATACAAATAGTAAGATGAGTTAATCAATTGCAGTTGAAAAACCTGCGTTCCTCGAACAATTTTTGCAAAATATATAGGAATTTAAGAATTTTTGTGTCTGTGTATAGCTCTTTTTTGTTATTTATATCAATCTAAGAAGTAGAAAAAGGAAAAAAATTGAAAAAAATTACACAGCTAATACACCTTTAAGTGTCAATTGAAGTATCGTATTTGCCAGGATAGCTTTCTAAATTCCATGATTCCTTCATCACATACTGGTGCTTTGAAGTCCTGTAAATCTTATTTCAAAGAACTTGAATTGTGTTACATTGGCTGTTTGCTTTTGAGGTCTTGCCTACTGAATTACATTTTGCAGACCTGGGCCTTGCACCATAAAACTTAAGAATTACTTAAATATAAAAAGTTTACTCAAGTGTGGCAAATCCTGAAATCTGACTGGCTAAGCAGGCCAATTTGAGAATATTCTCAGACTTCAGTAAATTCTCAAGTTTTATGGTGCCAGGCCCTGGAAATTTTTGCCCCTGGTTATTTTCGCTCTTTTTACGACAGAAAACTTATTCACTCTGTCTTGGAATGTAAATTCGTCCAAAATCAACATAGCCTTTTGGATGGCATCAATCTCAATGTAGGGCCAGTGATTTTCTGTTTCAGATTTGCTTCAGTTCTGTTTTCAGTAAGAACTAAAAGCATACTTTAGATGAAAAATATCTTACAATACAGACTCCTAATCTTTCAATAGTCCGCCAGACAAATTTAATGATAGATTTAGATAGGGAGATAAATAAAACGTATAATGTATATGCAATGCTATAGGTTTTTATAATTTTATAACATTTGATAAGCAGCTTGTAAGTACTGTAGACCTATACTCATATACATGTAGGTAACTAGATTTTCTAATTACAAATTTTTGCTTAAATTTATAACCTGACTTAGAACAAGTCTGTGATGTTCTGTTTGGTGTTTTTACTTTAAATAAACTTTTAAAGTAGATCTACAAGCAAACATGTACATGTATTTTATTTTTATAGTATTTTGATTTATTGTATCTATACTATGCTGACAGAATTTGCAAAATTAATCGTTGCCATCTTCATAAAAATCCCATGGAAACTTATCAACCCCGTGCTGATGTATTCATTTTTTAAGTGGGAGAGCAAGTCTCCTCTTTTTACATACGTGTGTCATTAGCCATCGTAGCTAGCTGTCAAAACCATCAACACCTGTTTTTGTTGGTAACAAAAACCGGCTGTCAATCGAGCGATATGTCGTAAAAAGTTAGGATGGATTGTAAACTGTGAAATTTTACTATGATAAATTATAAAAGAATTGGTAAATATATTCAGAAATTGAATTTAACATTATGAAAACCTAATAATTCAGTATATCAAATTAAAGCTATTTTTGTTTTAGAAGAATACAGATGTCAGTCAGTACTGATGTTATGACAATGGAAATGATTTCCCTTATCTTCGATGTGAATGTCAGATTACAGTGTATCTGGCTAATAAATCTATGGGATAAAACAGTAATTGATGTAAAATTATGTGATGAAATATTGTAAATAAGCAAAGTAAATGAAGCTTATAACACATGGAAATAGCACACTAGTGCATAATTTAATAAATTCTACCTCATGTTGGGATTTTTCAAAAAACGCAAATTCCGTTTCAGATTGCCAAGTCCGTGATTCTGTCCGCAATTCCATGATCATGGAAAATCACTGGCCCTACCCATGCATCAGTTACTTTGCTTGAAATTTTCACTTCTATTTTAAAATCGCTGTCTTATCTTAGAGCGGAAATTAAACTGGAGGGAAAATGTGCCAAGTATTTAGTTGGTAGATGTATCTCCTACTTAGAAATACTGAAATTTTATTGGATTTTGTTATCAAAATTCCAGCTTCAGGATGAAAGTGATTCCTTCATGACTAAATTTTATATAGAAGGAAGACTTATTGATAACATATGAGTATCAATTCTCTTTAACTATAAATGAAAATCATTGTTGATGTTACTAGATGTCATGACATTGCCACAAGATGTCATTCAAATGAAATTTCCTGTCTCGGTTTAATGGCATTTATAAATTTAGCACCTGTGCACACAGACTAAGTGCTTTTAAAATGAAGCAAGTGAACTTAAAAAACCTGTGTCAATCAATATTTTCATTCTTTATTTTTACAGGAAAATGTATCAATCTAATTGGAACATTCCAGTGTGTGTGTCCTGCAGGGTGGACAGGTAAGACCTGTGGCCAGAATATTGATGACTGTGTCACAGCGTCATGTCAGCATGGAGGACGTTGTCTTGACAGTGTAAATGGCTTCACCTGTGACTGTTCTGGTACTGGCTACACTAATGAAGCATGTGAATCTGAAATTGATGAGTGTCAATCAAATCCTTGTCTTCACAATTCTACCTGCTCAAATGGTAAAAATGAATATATATGTGATTGTACAAACACTGGTTACTATGGCAACAGATGTGAGACAGAGATAAATGAATGTGATTCATCTCCATGTTTAAACAGTGGCGTCTGTATTGATGGGAGTAACATGTTTACCTGTGATTGTACAGGCAGTGGATACACAGGTGTGACGTGTTCTGCTGATGCTGACGAATGTGTTGATGGTACACATAGATGCCAATATGGATCTCTTTGTGTCAATGTGCCTGGTAATTACACCTGCTCTTGTGCTGATGGCTACACAGGTATGTATGAGTGATTTCAACTTTTTAACTTTAACTTTGGTATTAGGTTTATAATATTGTAATGTATCTTTAGTTAGATAGCGGTTGTTGAGTCGTCTGTACCAGTTATGACGAGGATTTCTTCCTCGCCTATTTCATTTGTATTTGACTGTGGACTCACGGTGGGTGTGACCGGTAAACAGGGAATGCTTACTCCTCCATGACACCTGATCTCACCTCTGGATTTCCAGAGGTCCGTTTTTGTCCAATGTTTACCAGATTTGTATATTGTATCCTGCACATCCCAAAGATTTAAACTTTGGTAACTGAAATTTTTATATATTTTCAAATTTATTTCTTTTTCTATTTTGTTTATCAAATAATGCATTGAAGCATTACTAATTGACTTCTTAGGTCACCAGAGTCAAGGTGACATATTTTGATCAGTACATTTTCACCTGCTTTTCAAAATTCCCTGGGTTAATTTCCTTCAGATTTTGTATGTATGATATATTATGAGGTCAACAAAAACTGCTTTCAAGGGGTCCTGCAGGACAAAGAGGTCAGGATCACAATGTCTACAATTGCTGCAACATCAGTCTTTAAAAGATATTTTTTATCCATGAACTTAAATGACACACACCATTTATGTTGCAATGCTTCCAAAGCTAGATTATTCCTATTTCTTGCATTTTTGTTGTGATATATATCGATTTATCTATTTATTTAGGGATTTAAATAAATTTGTTATTTTGAATTGTTATTTTTCAGTTTGAAAAATTACACTACACAAAGTCAATGTAAATTGTTATTTTCACTCGGCCAATCAAAATACTATTAAAATTTTTGGACGTCTTTTTCTTGTTTTATGAGAAATAAATATGTAATGAATAGAATATTTCCCAATTGTTTATGAATAACATGAATATTTTATCACACGATGAAATAAAAACAATTTGAAAATATCCACTAAAATTTTGCAGAGGAGATTGTGTGGGGTTAGGTTAATGCGAGATGTAAGAGGTATGAGGTGAGCTTTGATTTACTCATGTTTACATGTAATAAATTGATGTTATCAAGGGATTTTAACCAACCCTTCCAGAGGCCTCACAAGTGAAATTTATTCTGGTTTATCTTGGTCTGCCCATCTTTCTACTGACAAATCCATTTCTAAATCATGACTTAAAATGCTTTCAGTTTTGTGAAATATACAGTAGAATTACAAATGAAGAAAGTAGTATGCTTTCTGTATTTTATCTTTTTTTGTCAACAGGTGTGTTATGCGAGTCCAGATTATTCCAGGAGAATATCATACAAAAAGAAGATAACAACACTGGAATCACCGTGGCGACTGTCATTATTTTGCTGCTCCTTATTATTATCAGTGTTCTGTATGGTCTTTACTACGCAAAAAAAAGCCGGAAATTCCATGGCAGGTATAAGCCATCGGAAGAGGAATTTAACATAAATTCGGAAATTCCTTTAGACAAAATGTTGAATGCGACTACTGGAGAGAGATTGATATGAAAAATACAACTTATTCAACGATAGTGCAATTCTAAATTGATGGCTAAATTGATAATTCATTGTAAATATCAATGATGTTTATATTTCTTTTTTATACAAAGATGGCAATACACATTTAAGTATATATTTTTGACAAATGTTTTTTTGGTAATTTTATTTTTATGTTTGGTTCTGTAAATAAATTAGATAAATAGATGTAAGGAATAGTGTAATGGTAAATTTACTAAATGTACAGGTACTAGATGACACTTTGTACTGCAGGTTGTAATTCTTCATACATGTATAGGTAAATTGATCCTGCACACATGTTGATGTACACAGGTGAATTGATGCTGTGCACATGTTGATGTACACAGGTAAATTGATGCTGCACACATGTTGATGTACACAGGTAAATTGATGCTGTGCACATGTTGATGTACACAGGTAAATTGATGCTGTGCACATGTTGATGTACACAGGTAAATTGATGCTGTGCACAATTAAATTGATACTGTTTTAGGTAATTTAATTCTGTATTAGGTGAATTGATGCTGTCTACAGGTAAATTGATTATAAGTCATATTTTGTAATTTCATTATGTCACTTTATACTTGTACATCTATGTTGCTGTTTTGGTGACTTATTTAACATCTCCTGCTTGTTTTACTTTAAACAACATATTGTAAGGTCACCACAGTAACATACAGAGGTCTGTTGTCATTATGCATGAAGCATAAACTTTTGAACATCTTAGTTACATCTTGTAAATCATTTGGCCATTTTTTAAACTGTACGATGTAGTCTATTTATAGTAACACCGATAAAAATCAGGCATTGTATGATCCTGGACTTAAAAGATCTATATACAGTACTGGAAATTCTATGACGGATATGCCCCATTCTTTTTGTACAAGTTGACTATTGGCTTGTAGATAAGAGGTCAAAGGTTGTGACCATTACACATATCATATATATATAACAGTAGGATAATGCTCTATATTTTGTATTTTGTTTAATTATTGTCATAACTTGCCAAAGATTTGTACATTTACACTTACACTTTAGTAATGTAGCACAAGATATGTAGATTATTTTAAGAACTTGACCCAAAATTGATGAAAATCTTTAAAAATCCAGAGTCCTTGAACAGGTTATTGTATATGACTTCAATAAGTATCTTTAACTGTTATTATATTGTTTGTTTGTGGTGGAATGTTTGACCTTGGTACATGTCTTATAGAGAAGTATCTTGTGTCACTTGTTTGACCTTGGTACATGTCCTATAGAGAAGTATCTTGTGTCACTTGTTTGACCTTGGTACATGTCTTATAGAGAAGTATCTTGTGTCACTTGTTTCTGGTAGAATATTCCACCTTGGTACATAGCTTATAGAGAAATATCTTGTGGCAATTATTTGTGATAGAATGTTTGACCTTGGTACATGTCTAATAGAGAAGTATTTTGTGTCAATTGTTTGACCTTGGTACATGTCTTATAGAGAAGTATCTTGTATCACTTGTTTGACCTTGGTACATGTCTAATAGAGAAGTATCTTGTGTCAATTGTTTCAAATAGAGAATTGGCATTTGTTTGTGTGGAATGTTTGACCTTGGTGCATTTTTTATAGGCTACATGACTTGAGATAAAGCCTTTCGGAGAGGCAACATGACTCGAGATAAAGCCTTTCCGAGAAAGGCTACATGATTCGAGATAAAGCCTTTCCGAGAGGCTACATGACGAGTGACTAGATTTGATTGACAGATGAGATGTTCTTTCAAGACAGATCCCAGTGTAATAATATTCTCCTTCTGGGAAATGCATCCAAAATTGTGTATTCTGTAATACTATAAGATGTCCAGTGCATCAGAAATAATGAGCTAATGTTTGTTTATTTTTACATGTTTAAAAACTTGAATTTGTGAATCAGATCTTTATATTGGAGAAATGCTGTTTTTGTATAATTTATTTGCTAATTTAATTCACAAAGGACAAACCAGTGTTTTTTGTTATTATTTTGCTATATATTATTTTGATAAATAAATACATGTCATAAACGTTTTCTATACAACTATTTTTTCAGTATTTATTGCATAGATATTGTACTGACTTTTTATTTTATGTATAATTTACATTCTTTCTAATTGAATAAAACTTGTCTTTATTAGGCATTTAAAAATGATCTCAGATTTTCTGTGATCAGATATCTACGCATATTTTGTTTTTTACATATTAATGTTGTCTTTCCTACATATGTAACGTTATATTTATATTTAATGCTTCAGCTTTATTTATATGAAGGACATGGTTCTATCAGGAACAGATCACGTATTTTACATCAAATTGGATACTTGCATTGCGTGTATCAAGGAGAAGAAAGACGTAAAAGAATGTCTTAAGAAAAACATTAAATGTGTCTCTAGAGGTGAATGAGTTCAGAAGATTGATTAAAGTCGGGTTTACTTACTTCTACTGCCCATATATAGACTTAATTTGCATGTCATATACTTCTTATCTTTTAGAACATGCTATGCTTCAGAGTCAAGATGCTGGATTATATCTGTATTTTCACAAAATGACCCTGTTTTGAACTTTATCCATTTTTGATGCTGTGGCTTGCTTGAAGTCGTGGTAATTGAGGAGGATTGTAAAATGTTTTAGGTCGAGATGAGTTTTGTAATATTTGATACCCAATACTTTCTTCATATTTTGTTATACTTTTGTGAGAAAGTTTGCCAGTTTACTTGCGGAAAGCCGGTGGTCTCTTCCTGGATACATTGTAACCGGGTTCTTTTCTCCACCAATAAAAAACTGGCCGCCACCATATAACTGAAAAAAATGTTGAGTGTGGCGTTAAACAACATTCAAAATTCTAAATATTTTGTTATATACTGTGTCAATGTGTTAATTAATAACATAGATAAAAATTTACTTCGTTTAAAACATTCCATTGCATATCGATATACCCCCCCAAAAAAACTAAGCCGTTACCACTGTACTACAATACCTACTGTAACGTGTTGTAGGTGTACTATCTCGCCTCGTATATCATCCAGATTGTGGCTACATATATATAATCAGGAACACTGCCGTCTTCTGGACACCTTGTCTCATCCCATCTGTACATCCCGTTTGTACATCCAATTTGTTGTGTTGGAGATTCAATTATCTATTGGTACTTCTTTATTTTTACAAATAATCCTTTTTTCTATATTTTTTTACTATGAAATTATTCTAATTAATGCGATGGTAAGTTAATATGACACATGACCTCTCTTACTACCGTGTAGTGTCATGCATACTCATGATATTATTTGTTTATAGATATTGGTTCATATTAGGTATAACCAGAATCCATTTATACATTGTTGGCCACCACACTTGAATTTATTAAATTTTCTTTGCCTCCCTAAACATTTCCTCCTTTAAAATATCAGTTTTGGTATTTTTCTTTGTTTGAATGAGTAATTCATTGTTTAATTATTGATGGCAATTCTCTGCTGTTGATATTGATAAATAGCATTTTCTCTAATGTCATAATTATATCATTTTGTAGACCTGCCCTCATTGTTGTTTTCTTCATCGACACTTTCCGCCCCTCCCTTTATTTTAGTCCAGTTGTTTATATTGTACTTCAGAAGCTTTACTGTATTATATTTGTGTCGTACCAGTATGTTGTGGCTTTTCCAAACTAATGTACTAATATTGTCGCATTTTATCATAGAGATTATCTTTTTTATACAAGTTGATGTTTTGTAACAATGGCGGACCATTATGTAGAAAACATTTCACGAGTTGTGAAGAAATATTTTTGTACGAAACTTCAATCTACCCTCTGATGACACGTGTCCAGTTGATATCCTTCATCACAGAGCTTACAAGAGAAGACTATATATATATAAATATATATATATATATATATATATATTGTCAGCTGATTATTTGATTAAGGCATTCATTTTATATTGGATACTCTCCGACGGATTTTAGCAAGACATTTAGATTTATATTTCGCCATGTGTGATACCTTCTTTTTATTTCGGAAATAAACATTTATATTAAAATTGAGCTAAACTGAAGAAGTTTTATTGACGGAAACGATTGTCTGGAGCATTTGTTTTGGCCTCTTTTGTGATATATATAAAACAACGTTTTCTTAAGTAAGGAGATGTTGCTGATTTGAGAAGTATTTGGATTACATTTGTTTTTGTATTATTTTTACTATCTGAGAATTACAACTCGTCTAATGGTGTCACAAGAAAATTTTCCATGTTTACATATAAAAGGCTTACTGTACCTAAAATTCATGTCGACCATTATGCTTGAATATATGATTTTGTGAAATAGCCAATAGAATCTTGAGGATGGCAACTTTTAAGACGTGTAAAGGATATCAATAGGATACATGACTTGAGAAAATTCGTCAGATTTTACATTTTACATTTCCTGTATTAAACACATAGGACATGTTACATTCCTGTCATTTTAATAAATAAAATGCAAAAAAGTCTGTGTTGTTGTTTTATTATCATTATCAGAGGCTTACCTGATCCAAAATGATGGTTTTATGGTACGGCTGCCATTATAAATGCAGTGGAGCTGGGTTGGTATTCTGATCTTAACCATCAAGAACTCATTGAATCTTAAATAAACTATTTAAAGAGCAAGACCTAACCACCCAAGACGCTTTGAGTCCCGTATGAACTATATAATGAACAACACCAAACCATATAAAGTCATGGGGAAAGGGTATTTGGTTACAAAGAAAAACACGTAGACATATTGTATTCTTGTCACGTACATTCTATTTCCACCCGCCCCCACCGAGTTGGATGGGCAATGAAACTTTAATCAAGGCCGAATTTGGTCACGATCTTGGAAAAAATAATCGGTTTAAACTAACTTGATTTAACTTTAATTTGAAACCTGGTGACTTTTTTAAATAATCATTTCAATTTCTTTACATTTAGATATATCGATGACATTTTGTCAATTAATAATGACAATTTTCATACGTATGTCTGCGATATAGCCCAACGAACTAGAAATTAAAAACGCAACAGAATCAAGAATACAGGCTTCATACTGACATTTTACCTACTATAGACGGGAAATTAACAACCAAGCCATACGGCAAACGCGACGATTTTGGCTTTCCCATCGTAAATTATCACATTTAAGTAGTAATATCCCATTATCACCTGTATATGGCGTTTATATTTCACAAATGAACCGATATGCCAGTGCGTGTTCAACAAATGAACATTTCATATACAGAAGTAAACTACTTCATAACAAGTTATCGACAGAGATATTGAATCAGTCAATCAGATGTGGATCCTAAATAATTCAAAAGAATTGTTAAAACATTTAAAGTCTACAAATTTCAAACATATAACAGGCATCAAGTCGTTTGATTTTTCGACCCTTTACACAACAATTCAAAAACTCGAAAAAAGGTTAACATTTGTTATACAAAATTCCTTTATATACAAAAAAGGAAATCGCAGATATAAATATTTAGTGTTATGTCATGAGGAACCTTATTTTGTGAAGGAACACAGATTCCAATAACAAGTACACTGAGAACGATATTATCAAGGTGCTGGGGTTTTTGGTGGACAACATATTCATGGTTTTGGCGGGGAAAGTTTTCCAACAGATTGTCGGCATTCTAATGGGTACCAGTTGTGCACAACTTTTGGCTGACATATTTTTGTATTCATATGAAGCGGAATTTATACAATCTCTGCTCTACAAAGGAAACAAACAGTTAGTATTTCGGTTCAATTTTACTTACAGGTATATCGATGACGCCCTGTCCATAAATAATTCAGAATTACTTCGGCCAGATATATCCTGTTGAGCTAGAGATCAGTGAGACGACAGAGAGCAACACATTTGCTTCTTACCTAGATTTACTCCTGTCGATTGGAAAGGATGGTCAACTTCACACCTCCCTTTATGACAAACGCGACGATTTCAATTTCCATATCACGAACTTCCCATTTCCAAGTAGTAATATTCCATCTTCTTCGGCCTATGGCGTTTTCATTTCACAACTTATACGTTATGCCAGGGCATGCTCTTCTTATGAATGTTTTATTCTAAGAGCGAAACGACTCGCCAATAAACTACTTACACAAGGTTACGTTGTTGAACGCTTGAAATCGTTTAAGAATCTTGTTAAACATTATGAAACCCCCCTCTCAGTAATATTAGTATTCTGGCGCACGGCCACAGACTGACTCCCTTTCGCCAATCGTGCTTTTCACCAAACTTGACCTTTTCACTGAATTTGACCCGTTCATCGTACTAGAAAGGTTTCCATGGAACATTTGCGACGGGTGTGGCATGCCATTGCACATCTAATTCGTCGTGTTCTAATGGACTTGAGCTTCGATTATTAATAGTACTTCTTCATTTTTACTTATAATTGAAGTCATAAGACTGTATGATAAAGAGTTGTTTTTTTAAGTACATTATTTATTTTCTTGATGAGATTATTTCTCAGGTAATTATAATTCTTATCCTTGTCTGTCCAATTCTGTGAGAGTTCGGAGCAACAGATATAAATCAAGTCCACAAATGCTAAATATGGAACAGAGCGCTTTATAACTGGAGTCAATATTTCTTCCGTTTGATCGGGACAGGTAGAAATAGAGGTTTTGAGATGTTAATTAAACAATGGGGACAATGAAAACAATCTAGGTATAAAATTCCAAAAGAGAATTGGCATCAAAAAGCAAATTATGTTCTCACGTTTTGGTAAATCAAAAAGTGAGAAAATGATAATAAGAATATATCTGTTCTGAACATTCGAATGCAATGAAATCTCGCTATTAAGATCACCGAACTAACTGACTGAGGGTGGTCTGAGTGGCGAGGTAGTCTCATAAGGGAGGGTATGGACTTATCATGAAATATTCAAGAGATTTCAAAAATTTTGGTCTTAAATGAAAGGTGGTCTAGGTGAGATTCCACTATTTAAAGGCATCATCTTTGTATTGACAGTATATATATGTAGCAATACATGCATACATCAGGTAACCTTGACACAAAATGGTAAAGTAAGATATCTCGCTTATAGAAGATTTCGTTATGCCATATTAGACTGCACTGTCAGTAAATGTCTGAATATTAACTCCATCCATCAAACATCTGGGGCACATTCATCCGGGCTATGCTTTTTGACGGACAAAGATGACCCGAATATGTACTTTTGATGATGTATTACTGTTTATAAATAGGTAATACAGACCAATGTGTACATGTAGTCAATGTGGATGTTACAGATATAGTAAACCTAGTACCTGGTATCTCGGTGCCAGCCGATTATCGGATACTAAAGTAATATTTCGCACTGATAACACGATATAAATTCTAAATTCTTCAAAAGCTAAGATAGTTAGTTATACAGGCGGATTTGGCTATGCATTTAGATCTATTATTTGGCCTTGCATTATACCAATTTCCCTTTGGAAAATATATTTAAAATTGGAGCGTAACTGATGAAGCTAATTGACAGAAACGATCGTTTTGAGCATTATAACTTTGGTATTATATTTATGAAGTATATAGTATCGTGAGAGATAAAATGTAACCTTCTTTGAGTACTTTTTTCAAGGCTTTTATCATTCAGTAGGAAATCGGATTATAATCGTGTAATATGTTTACAGGAACAGACAGGGTTATATTAACCATACACCTAATCCTCATTTTCCAGAGGAATATCTATTTGTAATTTCACTTTGCAAAATAAAATTATAATTATCTCTTTCCTTTATTGACTTTATAAACATTTAAAACGTTTCATTATATACAAAATATCACCGATCAGAACTTGAATGTATGTCAAATGACTTTTCTTTTACAAACTTCTGTCTAAAATCTACAACATATAGATATTGTTGGGTATATATATATATGCTTGTTTCTCCGGAAGATACTTTTCGACTTTTTATTTATTGTTTACCGACATCTACCAGTGCAAAAGTTTTTTCAATAGTGATAATAGTTGTAAAACTATTTGATTCCCCAAAAATCTAATTTAATAATTTTATGGATGTGACAAACGGACTGTTTTTAAATCGAAAATTTA
This sequence comes from Atrina japonica, assembly GCA_030159075.1. NCBI lineage: Eukaryota > Metazoa > Mollusca > Bivalvia > Pterioida > Pinnidae > Atrina > Atrina japonica. Next base: position 478,640 of record BROG01000217.1, on the reverse strand, counting down.
CTTAAATATTCTGATATCCAAATTCATCTAAAACATTTTTGTCTTGTTTTACTTTTGATGTCATCAAGAATTATTTCATTTATATGAAGACGTCGGCACGTGTAGTACATAGATTTTCACCTGTGTTATGGACGCAGTAAAATGTCTCAAAAGAACCAATTACGCAGTCACATGAACCCACTGTTCGCATCTTATGCAGGGCCCTAACTACCTATGAGGCAGATGATGCAATATCCCCATCTGATTTTTGCCCACTTTATATATAAAGAGTGTCATGGTAATGTTTTGAAACAGTGTTTACAGCATTTACAGCATTTTTATCTAAATGTTCAATGTTCTCCATTGCAAACCCCCCAATTTACTTGGCCTTATCTGTTTTCGGGCCCTATTACGGCCCTGTTATGTCAAAGTTCTGCAAATTTTGTGGTCGGTATAATGACCTTGTTTCACTGAATGTTTAGTTACTTGTTCGATAGTTGGTCTTTGAATCGTCTTCAGGTAACCGATTGTGGCGAAGATTCATTCCTCACTTAAGTCATTCATTTAAAGAGTCATACTAATGACCGATGTTGTAATGTTTGTACCAGTAATCACAGTTTAGTTCCTGTATCGGCGATGACTCAGTTAGAACGTTATACCAATGTATTATGTTTTAGTGTTTATATAGTAACCACAGCTTAGTTCCTGAGTTGTTGGCTAGGATTCAGATATAGCGTTGTACTAATTTCTGATGATGTAGTGTTTATATAAGTTCCTGTGTCGGCAAAGATTCACCTATAACGTTGTACTAATGGCCGATGTTGTAGCGTTTACATCAGTTATCACTTCCTGGTCCCTGTGTCGGCGAGATTTCGGCTATAACGTAATTCTAACGGATTAGGTTTTAGCGTATAAATATCAGTTATCACGGAAACACAAAGTGCAGTAGGTACATTTTATCTTTAGATTTGTTATATGTACATTCTTTGGGGTGTGTTTACGATTTTCTGCTATCAGTAAAAGTAATGGATTAATTATCAGAGCCATCTGTGTTGTTGTCAATGTAATTCCTAATAAAAGTAGACTTACGAGGGTACGTGTCGCTAGATAGTTAAGATGGAAGAAATTTATACCCAGACATTAATGACCAATATGATCTAATATGCTATAGGGCTTTACTGTACAATTGATATATCTTACTTTACCATCTTATGTCAAGGTTTATGACTATCTCTAGTATGCTTGTAGTCATACTGTAAATACATCGGTATTATATTATCATTAACACTACCCACAAATGCCCAAAGCGATCGTTTCTGTCAATAAGACTGCATCAATTGAGCATGAATTTAATAAACAAATATTTTCGAAATAAATAGTGATTCCTTTAAACACCTAAAAGATCCTTGTAAAGTTTCATAGATGTGATTAAAGGTAAATGACTCCATTTTCATTCTAATTCGTTCTTGTTAAAGCTAGGAATCGTTTGATAACATTACAAGTTTCGACTATTTAACAAGTAAATAAAACTTCTGATACCAAAGTAAATATCTTCAGAATGTGTAGGATACAATACACGAATCTGGTGATATTGGACAAACGGATCTCTGAAAGTTAGAGGTGGGATCAGGTGTCATGGAGGAGTAATCATCCCCTGTTGACCGGTCACACCGACCGGGTGTACACATGTACAGTCTATGTGATATATTTATATTTGTATATTTGTGAACTGTTATGTAGCGGTTCTATTGCAGTGTTTCCTACCATTGTGCTGATACAATAAGAGACGATGTGACCGGTCAACTGGGGAGGCATACTCCATGCTTCCTAATCCACATTTCAATTTACACTTGATTTGTATAATGCTTTGTGAACCTTCTTTCGATCAATACTTTTGTATCTGTGATTTTTACCAATTAGATATTTCAAAGCAACAATGTGAAACTCTATTCTGAACACTATTATGTCGGAACAGCAGTATGGTTACTAGGTTCGTCATACATGTATTAGTATTTAACACTCACGTTTAACCCTATAAACCCTACAGGTCATAATATACTTGTCTAAACAATAGAAAGGAGCATGCTATCTAAATGCTTAGGGTCGGAAGGGTTAAGTTTTTGTCGACAAATTACTACATGCACTAAATATTGTTTTGACTTAGCACTCATTTTAAAGCTTTTTACATAATTACTACAGGTATACATATAATTTTGACTAAAACTTGTAACACTAGATTAGTATAAGTGAACAACTGTTTATTTAATTGTTTTGTGCTGCCAATATTTATCAATACATCGCTATATTTTTTCCCTATTTTTGTACTTCTCTATACCCAAAACTCCAAAATATTTCAGTTATACGGTGGGGATTGGTTTTGATTGTGGATAATAATATTGTAATAATGTTTTTATTATTTGCATGTGAAAATCATAAATCTAACCCTAATTTGAATGAAAAAAGTTTTTCTCTTTCTATGAATTCAAAAGTTGCCAAAATAATAGAATGAAATTAATTTTGAGTATTAACTAAACGTTAACTTTGGGCCTTGGTCACTTTCTATCATGATTTCATTTTCTAACTTCTAACTTGAAATTATATAATGAACATATGACTTGTTTTAATGTTTTGTCCATTTTAATATCAACTTCCTTAACTATCGCAAGTTGAAACCTTCTTCACCATATATTTTTTCCGTTCTTAAGATATTCTACTACAATTATAATATCTTATAAGTTTCAATATATTAATATATCTACCATCTACCTACTTGAGTACAAGTGTCAATTCCAAGAAAGATAGATCTGTATGTGTATTGTAAGTTACCCTATATTATGCACATGAAATACTGTCTGTTCAAGTCCATTGTAATATATATATATATATATATATATATATATATATATATATATATATATATATATATATATATATATATATATATATATATATATATATATATATATATAGGAACTGCACATAGCGAAGAGTAGACAGATTATAAAAAGCTGCGAAGTATAAATACTTGTCGAGCATTTGTACGCAGGTTCTGGTGATTTATGTCTTGTGCTCAAATGAGTAACTGAGTGTTGTACAACAGATTAATAGAATGACCCCATAAAAAGCAGGAGTTATATAACTTTGACGTTTTATGTATCTATGTTATATGACAGAGAATGTAACGTAAGAGCTACAGAGGCAACGCCTTGAGAGTAAACTAATATAAACAACAACATTTATATATCTTTTGTCATTTTAACATCTCATATTATGCCTCATTATAAAATGTGCAAAAATTATCCACAACAAAGTAACAATTCATTTTAAGCTACATACTCTAAACGTGGTATTGTTTCTCTTGCCCGAACGCTCGATCATCTGTCAATTTTCCTGTCACTGTAACATCTTTATTATCGGCCTTCATTTACATTTCTTCTTTCAGACGGTATCGTGTGTGTGTGTGTGTTATAAAGTACAAAACATCATAATTAGTATAACATACATACAATGACTATTTTACTGAATATTATTAACATGTGACTTAAAATATTATTCAACTTTCGCATATCAAAAGTCTATCTAATACATAATTGGTGTAACATACATATAAAGTCGAGTAATATTTTGACAACATGGCGTAGAATTGGGTGAAACCCGCGACGCTGATGTAAGTTGTGATATTCTTATTAAAACGTTATGGGCCAAGGATTGAAAATTACGTATTTACGTCTAGTGACGTACAGATCTTCTATTACTAGCATTTTGTTATACCCAACAGATGTTAATTGCAGCAGCATAATACTCACAGTAGCCTTCGTATTAGAAAACTTAATAAAAAATATTTAGAAAATATTGAAAAAATATTCCTAATCGTAAAACACAAAAAATGTGCTCAAAGGTATTATATGAATTTCAAATAGTTTTATCTGATATAGACATTAAGGTGCTCATTAATATTATTTCATAAAACTATTTTCCTATAAATAATTTCATTCAATGAAAAATATAATTTATGGAATTGTTTTGAATATTGCATTTAAGATAAACGGGAAGAAAATAAGTTATAAGGCTACACACTTGATGAGTTCTTCTAATAAAAGTACATGTACGAGTATACAGATAGACCAGTAAATAATTATCTACGCCTAAATTGTAGATAAGGCACAGACATAAAAATGTCGATCTGTAGGCTTTTGGCCATCTCTATTGTTTCATGTCTACATAACCAGGGTTAACTACCGATAGATAACAAACTAGATATCTATTATACACATATAACCTGCCGGGGTGGAGTCTCATGAACCATTTCTTGATCTGGACGAGTTCAGAATTTCGGTAGCACATTAAATTTAAACTGTCAAGAGTAATCGTTCCTGATTGTCATCATAATGACGGTTATCTACTTTGTTATAAAATGATTTCCCCGTGCAGCTTGTCATAACCGAAATGTGAGTAGACTCGGATGCATGATAATTAAAAGGATACTCCGCCCTGTCATCTAATATGGATTAGACTCTATAATTAAATAAAAAAGTTTGTTATATATATATACCCATCATTCTTTCAATCTATCAATCTTATTGTCCAAAATGTCATTTACATAATGAAGACGATTTAATTATTAAAGTTAGTCGAAATTTTAAGAAATGTATTTCCAAAAGTAAATATGATATGAAAAATTCAATTTCAATGTTATACATTCATTAAAGTGGCATCATCAGAGGTGTTTACCAAAAAAGAATATTTAGATTTTTTTTCTACTTTTATTACTTTATGTAGAATATCAAGTAAGAGTTATACACAGGCACAACATTTCCCAACTACTCCAAACTTAAATATCAGTGATTGTTGTTAGATGACTGGTCAAAAAGGGGCCGTAGCTATATTTACCACAACTTATTTGGATTATCTTCTCTTTTTACTACTTGTACTTGATGTACAATAACAAATAAGATTTATACACAGGCATACAAATCTTATATAACTGTATATTTTGTGAAAATAAGGTCATGGCTACTGTGGTATTCTTATACAATGAGTACGATGGAGTTAAACAACTGCAGGTGGAAAAGTGACAAATCTGGGTTTCCCAGGCTATTTTCAGAAAATATATTGGAATATAAGAAATTTATGCCTGTGTATATCTCTTTTTTATACTTTAGTATCTGAGATTTTTTATATTGTTATTGTATATCAATTTAAGAAGATAAAAAGCGGGAATATTTTTGAAAAAAAGAGCTAAATAAATAGATGTCCATTTAAAATAGAAAAGCTTCTAAGACACCTTGGAGCAGTATTAAAAACAATGGAAAATCCAGTAGCTTTGTTTTATCAATTAATTCGTGTTACACAATGGGTCCATTTTAAAGAGAGGCGTCTACCGAGGAAAGTTATAGACGAGAAAAGATAAAACGTTGGTTTTTGAAACATGTATTACATGCTCATTGATACGTGTATGCATACTTACGCCATGTAAATCAATTCACCATCATCACCACGCATATTACATCAACTATACGCAGATATATATATAAATACCTGGCTCTATCCTAATACTTCTTTAAGGTCCTCGGATCGCGCATGCTTCAATCATGAAGATTATTTCTATCATTTTCATTGGGTTAGTAGTTGCAGTTATTGCAAAACAAAATGTGACAGTTCCTGGACAATCTGTATCCATACGATTTGGGGTAAGTTGTCTGTCTACCTACCTAGTTATCTACCTATCTATCTATCTATCTATCTAATTTTTTTATTCATTTATCATTAATTAATTTACTAATCTGGAACGGGTTGTCGCTCCAGAATAACGAGCCTATACGATTTGACAGCACGATGAGTTCTTATATAGACAACACGATGGGCTCTAATATAGACATATCTTATTTTTGTCATTTCTCCTACCTTAAAGTCATGGTGGTTGGCGGAAGATGGCGACAGTGGAAGAAAAATAGTGGAAACAGCGCGAGTGTCTATACCCAGACGTCAACTTCGGATAACGTCCATAGACTGGGGTGTGATGGAATTAAGCTACAGGAGATCGGCAACACTGATAGATTTCCCAAGTGTAAGAAAAATATACTTCAATAACTTTATATATATTTGTAGTTCTACTACACCAGAGCTCAAGTGTAAAAAAAAACTTCAATAGCTTTATATATACTTGTATTTCTACTACATCAGCGCCCAAGTGTAAGAGAATAAGCTTCAGTAGCTTTCTATATACTTGTAGTGCTACTGCACCAGCGCCCGGTAAATGCTCACATATATGTGTTTTTATCATTTTGACTATATAAGGTGTTTATTGAATTTAAAAAGAAAAATACCTTAAGAATGTAACCCTAACTTTATATTCGGTGTGTAACTGACGTTTTCCACAGTCTTATATTAAGTTAAGCAATAATTCCCTTTTACAATTTGTTAGGTAATTTTAATCACTGCTTTGATTTTTTATGTATTTCAGGGTTATATTGCTGTATACACACATATAGTTCTACCTACGAGATCGTCAAAACTTAATAACACGATGGAAAATGAGTCAAACGCGCGAGAATCTCCCGCCACATTACCTGATGACACTCTTCTTAACAGAAGACCCGTATGTTTTATAGCAGCACTAGATTATACTTTAGCGGAAGCTGTCCAGGATATCGGCACTAGAATCTTGGTATGTCTTTTATATCAAAGTTAACAGTAAAACATGTTTGACGTTCTCTAACTTGAGCTTTTGGGGTATGAACCATTGTTTATGAAGGGATAGATCTACATTCCGAATTGTTTCCCTGGGAAGGGTTATTTTCCCTAGGGCAAAGCCGGTGTAATGAATGTTTTATTAAACCGAAATAAACAATACAAAAACTAAATTGAATGAGGTTATTTAATACTAGTGTACAGGGAGCAGACGTAGTTTTTTACCTCCAGTTGGGTGCATTTGATTTACATGCACGGATTTGCCGGCAAGGGGCTGTTTCCCTTTTATTATCATATTGCCAATGCCAACGGTCAAGTGATTACTTTGGAGTTATTTCCCTCGAAGACGAATTTTTGGTGACATATTCTTATTATAGTTTGTCATGTGACTGTTCTAATTCACTCGTGAGTAATTTAACATACATGAGGTATAATAATAGATATATTATTTTATGACATCAGGAGAAATAGCATGCATATAACAGATCGTTTATAATTTCAAATAACCGTGATTTTCGCTCAAGCAATTCGGAAGAGTTATACCATAAGTATTTAAAAATAATTAAGAAATCAAATATCAAACACGGCTTTTTCTACATCACTGACAAAATTGTTATGTTTTCAGAATGGTGAGGTAAAACTTGGAACTCCAGCATATTATACGACCGATATTGAAGCACCATTAACTAATAGAGCAGTGAGTGCGAAGAGTACTAAAATTGCCAACTTCTGTTCATTTCCAACATATTTTGGAAAGACACTTGAACTGTCCTCAAGTACAGATGCCCGTAAGTCTAATATCTCTTTTGTTGATTGGGAAGTATGTAATCTAACACTGTTTTATGTATATATCTAAGTAATTTCATTATAATTCTTATACAGCTGATATTCCATGAACCGCTTGCGATGTTGTAGAGTGTTCGATTCGCACGACTTGCGATGGTCTAGTTGTAGAGTGTTCGAATTGCAAGCGGAAGTTCCCAGGTTGAATTGCTTCCAATCGGAAGTTCCCAGATTGAAGTGCATGTGTCACAGAGAGAAATAACTGTCTCTGCTGGGAATCGAACGTAGGGCCCCTGGATTATAAATCTGGTGCCCTACCAATTGAGCTAAAGGGGTAACCCCACTAGCCAAGCTAGTAGGAACACCATTTAACCACTGCTACACATGCTATGGTCTAGTTGTAGAGTGTTCGAGTGGCAAACGGGAGTTCCCAGGTTGAACAGCTTCCAATGGTCTAATTATAGACTGTTCGAGTCGCAAGCGGAAGTTCCCAGGTTCCATTTCCGGTACCGGGTCATACCAAAAACTGAAAGTCACCTGTCTGTAGGATAAGTATTGAAACTTACATACTGTGTCACGAAAGGCCTTCACTGCATTGGTAGCAGTCCATAGTACAGGCCAAAGTGAGTTGCACTTCCCAAAAAGTTCCTGACATCTGCATATAAGTAAACTTTATTGACGGAATCTAAAATAAAAAACAACAACAATGAAATATATTTATTATATGATTTTATATTTTTAAAAAAAAACTTTTCTTTTCATTTCAGAGACTACAGTTTTGACTGTCACTGGTCAGATAGATAAGTCACAGTCAGGGAAGTCCATACCATGGGAAATAGAAATTCAAAATTACAGTTAGATGTTTTACTCAAACTGCGTTGAACATTTCATTTTACCATTTGATTTTGTTCTCTGTCGTTATTATCGGCACTATTATCACTATCCTCATTCCATTGCTAATTACATAATAAGTTTCATCCAGTCAAATTTGTCAATTTTTTAAGCTTGTGTATATTATTTATTAAATTATATAAAACTACCAAATTCATTTGTTCTCCGTAATTGATATGTTTCGCTTTTGAGTCACATACCAATGTTTGAAGCAAGGTCATTATTACTCATGGCGACGGACAAACATATACGTATTTCGTCTATATCGTCATTCTATTTATCTGTCACCATGGGTATCCATATTGAAAATAAATGCGAGCCGGCCTGGCTCAGTCGGTAACGCGCTTCGAGTCCAGCCGGCGGCAGGTTGGTTTCCTGTCCTTCGGATGCAAATGTGAAAACCGTGTCACAGTGTCAGCACGTTAAAGAATCCTCACTGCTCAATGGCAGTAAGTGCCAAGCATAGGCCAAAATTTGAAGCCCTTCACCGGCCTTTGGTTACGTCTCCATATGAGTGAAAGACAATAAATGCACTCTAAAAGGCGTTCAATCGTTTATATATATATATATATATATATATATATATATATATATATATATATAGATATATATATATATATATCTATATATATATATATATATTGCCACACAAATTTACATGTCTTTTTATGATTTTTTAATAAAAAACCGCTCTTTTTGGAAGAATTTTGTTATCGCTCTACATAGCATATAACCAGAAGATAAAATCAAAATCAAATTTTTGGAATATAAATTTCATCCATAACTGATTTTACTATCATGAACCTAACGGAGTTCACATAGTGTACGTGTTGTATAACCCATTTAAATCATCCGGAAGTAATATATAGACGTTAGTACAAATGTCTAGACAGCCGATATGATCAAATCTATTGTTGAACCTGATTGGTCAAGAGACCTATTTATATCGGTCAATCAAATTACGTGTAGTATTCCATAAAATTCGCTCTTCAAGCTGTAAACAAGGAGATATTATATTTCATTCTACTATCCAAGAAATATTTAGGCTAGGACCTATCGCAAATAAACAAGGCCTACTACAGACTGAAAAAAGTATTCGTTTCAAACTGGCTCAGAGTAGACGTTTGATGTTGTATACGTTGCCATGGAACAAAGTAACGTCAAATCTCGTTAAAATCCACCGTACAGGTTTCTCCCGGAATGAGATTGGGCAGTGTTTCCTACCATTGTGCTGATACAATAAGAGACGATGTGACCGGTCAACTGGGGAGGCATACTCCATGCTTCCTAATCCACATTTCAATTTACACTTGATTTGTATAATGCTTTGTGAACCTTCTTTCGATTAATACTTTTGTATCTGTGATTTTTACCAATTAGATATTTCAAAGCAACAATGTGGAACTCTATTCTGAACACTATTATGTCGGAACAGCAGTATGGTTACTAGGTTCGTTATACATTTATTAGTATTTAACACTCACGTTTAACCCTATAAACCCTACAGGTCATAATATACTTGTCTAAACAATAGAAAGGAGCATGCTATCTAAATGCTTAGGGTCGGAAGGGTTAAGTTTTTGTTGACAAATTACTACATGTACTAAATATTATTTTGACTTAGCACTCATTTTAAAACTTTTTACATAATTACTACAGGTATGCATATAATTTTGACTAAAACTTGTAATACTAAATTAGTATAAGTGAACAACTGTTTATTTAATTGTTTTGTGCTGCCAATATTTATCAATACATCGCTATTTTTTTCCATATTTTTGTACTTCTCTATACCCAAAACTCCACAATATTTCAGTGATACGGTGGGGATTGGTTTTAATTGTCGATAATAATATTGTAATAATGTTTTTATTATTTGCATGTGAAAATCATAAATCTAACCCTAATTTGAATGAAAAATGTTTTTCCCTTTCCATGACATTCAAAAGTTGCCAAAATGATAGAATTAAATTAATTTTGAGTATTAAGTAAATGTTAAGTTTGGGCCTTGGTCAATTTCTATCGTAATTTCATTTTCTAACTACTAACTTGAAATTATATAATGAACATATGACTTGTTTTAATGTTTTGTCCATTTTAATATCAACTTTCTTTACTATTTATCGCAAGTTGACACCTTCTTAACCATATATTTTTCCCGTTCTTAAGACATTCTACTACAATTATTATATCTTATAAGTTTCAATATATAAATATATCTACCCTCTACCTACTTGAGTACAAATGTCAATCTCCAAGGGTTTTGTAAGAAAGATCGATTTGTACGTGTACTCTAAGTTGCTATATATATATATATATATATATATATATATATATATATATATATATATATATATATATATATATATATATATATATATCGAAGAGTAGACAGAAAGACCTCAGTTATAAAAAGCTGAGAAGTATAAATACTTTCAAGCATTTGTACGCAGGTTCTGGTGATTTATGTCTTGTGCTCAAATGAGTTACTGGGTGTTGTACAACAGATTAATAGAATGACCACATAAAAAGCAGGAGTTATATAACTTTGACGTTTTATGTATCTATGTTATATGAAAGAGAATTTAACGTAAGAGCTACAGAGGCAACGCCTTGAGAGTAAACTAATATAAACAACAACATTTATATATCTTTTGTCATTTTTACATCTCATATTATGCCTCATTATAAAATGTGCAAAAATTATCCACAACAAAGTAACAATTCATTTTCAGCTACATACTCTAAACGTGATATCGTTTCTCTTGCCCGAACGCTCGATCATCTGTCAATTTTCCTGTCACTGTAACATCTTTATTATTGGCCTTCATTTACATTTCTTCTTTCAGACGGTATCGTGTGTGTGTGTGTGTGTGTGTGTGTGTGTGTGTGTGTGTGTGTACAAAACATCATAATCAGTATAACATACATACAATGACTATTTTACTGAATATTATTAACATGTGACTTAAAATATTATTCAACTTTCGCATATCAAAAGTCTATCTAATACATAATTGGTGTAACATACTTATAAAGTCGAGTAATATTTTGACAACATGGCGTAGAATTGGGTGAAACCCGCGACGCTGATGTAAATTGTGATATTCTTATTAAAACGTTATGGGCCAAGGATTGAAAATTACGTATTTACGTCTAGTGACGTACAGATCTTCTATTACTGGCATTTTGTTATACCCAACAGATGTTAATTGCTGTAATTATACTCACAGTAGCCTTCGTATTAGAAAACTTAATAAAAAATATTTAGAAAATATTGAAAAAATATTCCTAATCGTAAAACACAAAAAAATGTGTTCAAAGGTATTATATGAATTTCAAATAGTTTTACCTGATATAGACATCAAGGTGCTCATTCATTTTATTTCATAAAACTATTTTTCTATAAATAATTTCATTCAATGAAAAATATAATTCATAGAATTGTTTTGAATATTGCATTTAAGATACACGGGACGAAAATAAGTTATAAGGCTACACACTTGATGAGTTATCCTAATAAAAGTACATGTACGAGTATACAGATAACCAGCAAATAATTATTAACAACTAAATTGAAGATAAGGCACAAACATAAAAATGTCAATCTGTAGGCTGTTGGCCATCTCTGTTGTTTCATGTCTACATAACCAGGGTTAACTACCGATAGATAACAAACTAGGTATCTAATATAGCGAGCGCAGGTCGAGCGGCGCGAAGCGCCGCTCGCGAAGCGAGCTTTTATGGTAATGCGTATGTGTAAGTACAAATAGGTCAAATTTACACATACTTTGAGCAAAAAAAAATTCGTCTAACAGTCCCGGGTCAAGTTCGCGTTGAATATTGCATTTTTAAAAACAAAATTTGTGATCATATATCACACCATGAAATTTTTTTTAAAAATAGTACGAAGGCAAATAACTCGTCATTAATCGCACACAGGATTTTTAAAAACTGGTTAACAGCGTCTCCTAGCAGACGTCATTTTTTACCTACCAGAAATGAAGAGTTCCGACCAAGGGCGATAATGGCTTTCCTAACACGACACGCTCAGTTACGCTGGATGGTAGGACTCGCGCCAGACATCGGATATTTCTTAACTTGTTAACTTCAAAATAAGTTTTAAAAAATGAACTGACAGTTTATTTTTGAGAATATTGAGATGTACTCATGTTGCAATTATCTTGTCTACTATTGCAAGTCCCATGAGGTCATTTCTGGGTTTCTCTCACGGAGATCGAAAATACTCTCTCGTATCATACCATGTATGATTTTAAATTTTACTATCGGTTATTCACGTAGAATTATTTTGGAATCAATTTCACTAATAAAAATATGATGGAATTAACATTAACATAGTAATTGTGAACGCTTCAAATGAAAGACGTAAAAGTTAACAGTAAATTTCGACAAATATGACAGATTAGCTACTTTCTAAGGGGAAGAAACTCGGGTCATCCTGCAGAAACATTTTTGAAAATTGTGTACAAATTTACAGTAGAAAATAAATTAGCCGATACAAACTTCCTATATAGGTTTTTATTACTTCCATAGCCATTCAGAAATTATTACACGAAGATAAAAGAACAAGTGAATAATTATCTGAAATTAAAATTTAATTTAAAGCTCCCCTCTCCCCTGAAAAATAAAAAAGGAAAAGAAAATGCACTTTATTTACTTTATAATAAAATATAGCTACTCTACATACATATAATTTTGCTGTGATATTTTTATTTTACTTCTAGTAGCCTATATTTTGGTCTTCATGAATTCACTGGAATCACTGGTTAAACATCGAACTAAGCCTTCTTTCACGTATCATAATATTTGACTACTAATCTTATGCCGGTACACAACTTACTTACTTCTATATATTGATTTTCTATGTGACCAATGTAACTGTAGATCTACATTGTTATATTTTGATTTCAAATGATACATATTTAAAGAAAAAATAATCATTACATCTGAAGAGGAACTGATGAATATTTTAGTTGACTTTAGTACACCCAACCTTATAATAGCAAATTTACAGAACAATGGAATTTTACGTTTAAACATGTTATCGGTGGAAAAAAAAACAAAAACAAAAACAAAAAATTAACAAGAACATATAAGTCTGATAAACCTTCCTTGCTTGCTTTAGCTTGATGAATAATTAATTGCCACTCGTCCGTGAGAGACGCGGATAGAGATGTTTATATAGTGTGTGTGTCCTTGCTTGAGTTGTTTGTTTTCTCCAATGACTTTTTAAATTGACACTACAATTGTCATCAGATTGTCAATTACAGATTGATCATTTCTTAACCATGAACAGATCAACAAAATTGTTTTAATGTAACATATGCACTTTAATGGTCATTCATAATTGTGATACATTTGAGTCTTGTTCAATGTTCGTATTCTGATGCTTTAAGTATACAGATGTATTTACCAGGGCTCACCCTGCCATTAGTCAATAATTCATTAAGCCATGGATTAATTTTTCTCATGATTGGTTAAACATGAAATTTGCTAATTTTCTGCCTAATTTTTTTTCCTGTTTGGTGCATATTTTGAGCGATCACAGACAAATATGTTTGACCACTGATAAATAAAGCCTAGGCTCTCTATATTGCTGGTTTGAAAGCATAAGTAAAACCTACGACAGTTTTCACTGTACCAGCGCTAGCAGGATTTCTTGAAAGTTATCCCATTGGCCAATCAAATCAACCACCAGAATTTGACAAAAATTCGCAACATGTATATATAAATCAGTAGTTTGCACTTGCCACCAGCCTGTTGTCTCATTGTCTTAATGCAAGAATCGCGAGGAAAGAAGTGTCAATTAAGGTGTAGAATTTTGGTTTATCTATGAACATTTATTTCTCTATCACAGGCAACATAGAAACTTTATAAAAGTTTGACAAAGCGTAAAGAAAAACCGGAAAATGCGGGATCTGTAATACAATGCCACTCATTACATATATGTCTCTTATTGCCAATACCGTATTCTACCCAAAAAGCGTCTACGGAAAAAATGTGGGCGCTTATTGGAACTAATCAATAGTCAAAATGAAGAAAAGCATTAAATTTTTTACAAGGATCGGTGGTAAAATTGTTGTAGTTAATACAGTGGACACCTATTGACATTCTTGTGTTGTATGGGGCTAGAGATAACTGTTTTTGTAATTTACGTTTTTGTGGTCCACATTGCCTTGTCAATTGGCTAGGAACGGTACGTTATCATGTGTAAAAAGGGGAGGGGTGCTTATAAGCTTATAAATAGGGACATGGATGTTTATTGGGTTGAATGTGGTATCGGTGGAGCAGCATATCATTATTAACATTTGTAAGATGTATCGATACATGAGTATTTCACTAAGAAGTTTTACTTTTAAAATTTTTCCAAACAATGACCCTAGCTGCGCTCGCTTTCAAGGCTTTGCCTTAATTCATATTACACATATAACCTGCCGATAGATAACAAACTAGGTATCTATTAAACACATATAACCTGCCGGGGTGGAGTCCCATGAACCATTTCTTGATCTGGACGAGTTCAGAATTTCGGTAGCACATTAAATTTAAACTGTCAAGAGTAATCGTTCCTGATTGTCATCATAATGACGGTTATCTTTGTTATAAAATGATTTCCCCCATGCAGCTTGTCATAACCGAAATGTGAGTAGACTCGGATGCATGATAATTAAAAGGTTACTCCGTCCTGTCATCTAATGTAGATTACACTCTATAATTAAATAAAAAAGTTTGTTATTTAAGTTTCAATGCATTTTAAACTATATATATATATATATATATATATATATATATATATAGCCATCATTCTATCAATCTATCAATCTTATTGTCCAAAATGTCATTTACATAATGAAGACGATTTAATTATTAAAGTTAGTCGAAATTTAAAAAAAATGTATTTCCAAAAGTAAATATGATATGGAAAATTCAATTTCAATGTTATACATTCATTAAAGTGGCATCATCAGAGGTGTATATCTCTTTTTTATACTTTAGTATCTGAGATGTTTTATGTTGTTATTGTGTGTCAATCAATTTTTGGGGAAAAAAGAGAGAAATAAATAGATGTCCATTTAATATAGAAAAGCTTGGAGCAGTATTAAAAACAATGGAGAATCCAGTAGCTTTGTTTTATCAATTAATTCGTGTTACACAATGGGTACATTTTAAAGAGAGGCGTCTACCGAGGAAAATTATAAACGATAAAAGATAAAACGTTGGTTTTTGGAACATGTATTACATGCGCATTGATACGTGTATACATACTAACGCCATTTAAATCAATACACAATCATCACCACGCATATTACATCAACTATACGCAGATCGATATATAAATATCTGGCTCTATCCTAATACTTCTTTAATGTCTTCGGATCGCGCATACTTCAATCATGAAGATTATGTCTATCATTTTCATTGGGTTAGTAGTTGCAGTAATTGCAAAACAAAATGTGACAGTTCCTGGACAAGCTGTATCCATACCAATTGGGGTAAATTGTCTGTCTACCTACCTAGTTATCTATCTATCTATCTATCTATCTATCTAATTTTTTATTCATTTATCATTAATTAATTTACTAATCTGGAACGGGTTGTCGCTCTAGAATAACCAGCCTACACGATTTGACAGCACGATGAGCTCTAATATAGACAGCACGATATGCTCTAATATAGACATATCTTATTTTTGTCATTTCTCCTACCTTAAAGTCATGGTGGTTTGCGGAAGATGGCGACAGTGGAAGAAAAATATTGGAAACAGCGATAGTGTCTTTACGCAGACGTGAACTTCGGATAACGTCCATAGACTGGGGTGTGATGGAATTAAACTACATTAGATCGGCAACACTGATAGATTTCCCAAGTGTAAGAAAACTATACTTCACTAACTTTATATATATTTGTATATATCTACTATACCAGCGCTCATGTGAAAAAAAAAATAACTTCAATAGCTTTATATATACTTGTATTTCTACTACATCAGCGCCCAAGTGTAAGAGAATAAGCTTCAGTAGCTTTCTATATACTTGTAGTGCTACTGCACCAGCGCCCGGTAAATGCTCACATACATGTATTTTTATCATTTTGACTATATAAGGTGTTTATTGAATTTAAAAAGAAAAATACCTTAAGACTGTAATCCTAACTTTATATTCGGTGTGTAACTGACGTTTTCCAGTCTTATTTTAAGTTAAGCAATAATTCCCTTTTACAATTTGTTAGGTAATTTTAATCACTGCTTTGATTTTTTATGTATTTCAGGGTTATATTGCTGTATACACACATATAGTTCTACCTACGAGATCGTCAAAACTTAATAACACGATGGAAAATGAGTCAAAAGCGCGAGAATCTCCCGCCACATTACCTGATGACACTCTTCTTAACAGAAGACCCGTATGTTTTATAGCAGCACTAGATTATACTTTAGCGGAAGCTGTCCAGGATATCGGCACTAGAATCTTGGTATGTCTATTATATCAAAGTTAACAGTAAAACATGTTTGACGTTCTCTAACTTGAGCTTTTGGGGTATGAACCATTGTTTATGAAGGGATAGATCTACATTCCGAATTGTTTCCCTGGGAAGGGTTATTTTCCCTAGGGCAAAGCCGGTGTAATGAATGTTTTATTAAACCGAAATAAACAATACAAACACTAAATTGAATGAGATTATTTAATACTAGTGTACAGGGAGCAGAGGTAGTTTTTTACCTCCAGTCGGGTGCGTTTGATTTACATGCACGAATTTGCCGGCAAGAGACTGTTTCCATTTTATTATCATATTGCCAATGCCAACGGTCATGTGATTACTTAAGAGTTATTTCCCTCGGAGGCGAATTTTTGGTGACATATTCTTATTATATTTTGTCATGTGACTGTTCTTATTTAATCGTGAGTAATTTAACATACATGAGGTATAATAATAGATATATTATTTTATGACATCAGGTGAAATAGCATGCATATAACAGATCGTTTATAATTTCAAATAACCGTGATTTTCGCTCAAGCAATTCGGAAGAGTTATACCATAAGTATCGTACTGTCCCATATAAAAATAATTAAGAAATCAAATATCAAAGACAGCTTTTTCTACATCACTGACAAAATTGTTGTGTTTTCAGAATGGTGAGGTAAAACTTGGAACTCCAGTTTATTATACGACCGATATTGAAGCACCATTAACTAATAGAGCAGTGAGTGCGAAGAGTACTAAAATTGCCAATTTTTGTTCATTTCCAACATATTTTGGAAAGACACTTGAACTGTCCTTGAGTACAGATGCCCGTAAGTTTAATATCTCTTTTGTTGATTGGGAAGTATGTAATCTAACACTGTTTTATGTATATATCTAAGCAATTTCATTATAAATCTTATACAGCTGATATTCCATGAACAGCTTGCGATGTTGTAGAGTGTTCGATTCGCACGACTTGCGATGGTCTAGTTGTAGAGTGTTCGAATCGCAAGCGGAAGTTCCCAGGTTGAATTGCTTTCAAGCGGAAGTTCCCAGATTGAAGTGAATGCTATGGTCTAGTTGAAGAGTGTTCAAGTCGCTAGCGGAAGTTCCCAGGTTGAAGTGCTTGCTATGGTCTAGTTGAAGAGTCTCCGAGTTGCAAGCGGAATTCCCAGATTGAAGTGCTTGCTATTGTCTAGTTGTAAAGTGTTCGAGTGGCCAAGGTTGAACTGCTTCCGATGGTCTAATTCTAGACTGTTCGAGTCGCAAGCGGAAGTTCCCAGGTTCCATTTCCGGTACCGGGTCATACCAAAAACTGAAAGTCACCTGTCTGTAGGATAAGTATTGAAACTCACATACTGTGTCACGAAAGGCCCTCACTGCATTGGTAGCGGTCCATAGTACAGGCCAAAGTGAGTTGCACTTCCCAAAAAGTTCCTGACATCTGCATATAAGTAAACATTATTGACGGAATCTAAAATAAAAAAACAACAACAAGGAAATAAATTTATTATATGATTTTAAATTTAAAAAAAAAAAGCAACTTTTCTTTTCATTTCAGAGACTACAGTTTTGAGTGTCACTGGTCAGATAGATAAGTCACAGTCAGGGAAGTCCATACCATGGGAAATAGAAATTCAAAATTACAGTTAGATGTTTTACTCAAACTGCGTTGAACATTTCATTTTACCATTTGATTTTGTTCTCTGTCGTTATTATCGGCACTATTATCACTATCCTCATTCCATTGCTAATTACATAATAAGTTTCATCCAGTCAACTTTGTAAATTTTGTAAGCTTGTGTATATTATTTATTAAATTATATAAAACTACCAAATTCATTTGTTCTCCGTAATTGATATGTTTCGCTTTTGAGTCACTTACCAATGTTCATTATTACTCATGGCGACGGACAAACATATACGTATTTCGTCTATATCGTCATTCTATTTATCTGTCACCATGGGTATCCATATTGAAAATAAATGCGAGCCGGCCTGGCTCAGTCGGTAACGCGCTTCGAGTCCAGCCGGCGGCAGGTTGGTGTCCTGTCCTTCGGATGCAAATGTGAGAACCGAAGTCCCGTGTCACAGTGTCAGCACGTTAAAGAACCCTCACTGCTCAATCGCCGTAAGTGCCAAACATAGGCCAAAATTTGAAGCCTTTCACCGGCATTTGGTTACGTCTCCATATGAGTGAAAGACAATAAATGCACTCTAAAAGGCGTTCAATCGTTTATATATATATATATATATATATATATATATATATATATATATATATATATATATATATATATATATATATATATATATATATATTGCCACACAAATTTACATGTCTTTTTATTATTTTTTAATAAAAAACCGCTCTTTTTGGAAGAATTTTGTTATCGCTCTACATAGCATACAACCAGAAGATAAAATCAAAATATAATTTTTGGAATATAAATTTCATCCATAACTGATTTTACTATCATGAACCTAACGGAGACACAAGGGGCCAAGATGGCGGTGTTCACATAGTGTACGTGTTGTATAACCCATTTAAATCATCCGGAAGTAATATATAGACGTTACTACAAATGTCTAGACAGCCGATATGATCAAATCTATTGTTGAACCTGATTGGTCAAGAGACCTATTTATATCGGTCAATCAAATTACGTGTAGTATTCCATAAAATTAGCTCTTCAATCTGTAAACAAAGACATATTATATTTCATGCTACTATCCAAGAAAGATTTAGGCTAGGACCTATCGCAAATAAACAAGGCCTACTACAGACTGAAAAAAGTATTCGTTTCAAACTGGCTCAGAGTAGACGTTTGGTGTTGTATACGTTGCCATGGAACAAAGTAACGTCAAATTTCGTTAAAATCCCCCGTACAGGTTTCTGCCGGAATGAGATTGGGCCGTACCGGTTGTTTTAGTGCAAAGCGGAAATACAACCGGGTACCAGTTTATTATCGACATTGACATTTGATTATTGCTACTTAATTATCATTTGCATAAATGCGTAATTTATATTAAAGCAGAATTTGTCACGGAAGATAATATACATTTTAAAGGTAAAGATGTAATTTAGAATTAAAGAGTGTAGGAAGAGAAATTTACGTGTTTTTGTTTGTTTGTTTGTTTTTTTTTCGCTGTTCACCCACTATGAAGTTTGAGTTAAAGAGACAATCCGACGAAATGTACACTGGTAACATCCGTCAAAATCAATATTTTACTATCAATAAAGCAAACTGTCTTATTCATCTAAGTGTAAAGCAATGTCTAAATACAATCGTCCATCAATAATCCTTACCATAGACGTTCTAATAAAACCACAAATATCACAGAATCCAAAGTAAAAATGATGAAGAACCACTTGATAACCGAAACTCAAATACGTTAGAACGCGACGAATTAGATGTATAAATGGTCTCAACATGAAGAACAATTGCGAATCCCAAACGGGATAGGAACATGTGTTCGGAGGGAGTCAGCATCCTCTGCCAACATGCCACAATCGTCGTAAATGTTATAGGAAACCTCTCGAATTCAGTGAAGAGGTCAAGTTCAGTGAAAGTCATCAGTTAAGTTTATATATGATTGGCTAAATGGAGTCACTGTCTGTGGTAGTGCTCCAGAACACTATCTTATATTCCTGAGAGGAGGACCTCATATTGTTTAACAAGATCCCCGTATAGATTATAAAAGAGACAAATATTTTCCACATTTAAGTAGTAATATCCCTCAGTCACCCCCATATGGAGTTTATATTTCACAAATGATCCGATATGGTAAGAAGCAGACGTGTTGCTCTCTGTCGTCTCATTGATCTCTAGCTAACACAGGATACATCTGGCTGAGGTAATTTTGAAATCCTGAATTATTTATAAACAGGACGTCGTCGATATACCTGTAAGTAAAATGGAACCCAAATACTAACTGTTTATTTCATTTGGGGAGCAGAGACTATAAATTTCGCTTCATACGAATACAAAAAGATGTATTAGAATATACAACTTAAGAAGTTAGTCACGGTTGATTTACAATAACAAACTTATTTCTATACTGTCTTTGATCAGGATACAACTCCCTAAAGCAACAACAATGTGACGAATAAAATGAATTTTTCATATACTAAACATAAATAGCTAACGTACATTCAGAAATAATTAAATATTACATAAATACGGCACTGCTTACGTGCATACAGTACTTTGTCGAGCGAAAACATAAATAATACCATTATGTTCATGTTTTATAATACCAATACTATTACAACAGATCGTATTATTCAGGAGCCCTGACAAACATAAACTAGCAATCATGCTGTTTTTATGATGGATAAGGCTGATAATTAGCCTACCGAAGCACAGGGCCGGGGCTCGAATGTGGGCATTGTCTACAGTATGCTCGTCCATTCAGATATGAACAACATAAATCGTGTACATTTCCTCACTTTGTCACAGAAAAGAATGTTGATAAGTAAATAAATGAATCATTGAATTATCGATTTTAACAGCCAACACCTCCATACGGATTCATCCAGGACAATGTTTTGATAGTCAAATGAAACCAACATCCCGTGTTGGAAGATCAGTCTCATTACGCCACGTTTTGAATAGCACGCTGATAGCAACAGGTTAAGAGGGTAGTAGATGTCAATTGTTTTTTATTATGTATTATTTATTCATTTATTTATCACAGACACTTCATGTTTTAAAAAATCCTATATACATTTTAACTTCTTTTGTTTTCGCCATGGATTTCATTCGAGTAACCTGTTTTTCAGTCAACGGTACCTTGAGTACCTCTTGACTAATTGGAACTGTCTAGACCTGAGGTCATTCAGTACACTCAGAAATTCCTTTTACATCGGGTGACAATACGCTAACATTACAAACGACAGCTGATACTTATGCCTATTTGTTTACTATTTTCGAAAATAAACTAAAACCTTATTTGATCTACTATATGTCCTGTCCGTGTTGTACTGAATGTTTATAATCAAATCATAAGGATTAACTTCAACATCTATGCTCCGCGCAATAGAAAGTGTACTTTGCCTCATGCCAATTAACTTTCACTAATTAGCAAGGATGTTAAAGTTTATCCTTAATTAGGTGTTATAATCAATAAAATATTTGCATAAATCTCTGTAATATGGCTGCATATTTTTACCACAGGGTAAAAATTACCAGTGTATTGGGCTTCTTATATATACAGCCACTTGCCAAAAGTATATATAGATATTTTCATTTTTTACTATATATTTCATATAAAATCACATTTTTTTCAAAATAAAATTGTGAAGCCTTTTATATAAAAACCTCAGATACCAAAGTGTAAATCAATAGAATGTCCAGGACATAGATACAAATCCGATAAAAAATGGACAAACACGGACCTCTGGAAACCAAGAGGTGGGATCAGGTGCCATGGAGGAGTAAGCATCCCCTGTCGACCGGTCACACCCGCCGTGAGTCCACAGTCAAGTCCAGTGAAACACGTGAGGAGTGTATCCTCGTCACAATTGGTACAGACGTCTCAACAACCGCCAACAAAAAGGCAACTCAACATTTCACTTAGTGAAACAGAGTAGTCGCAAAGAAGACTATTATACCGACCGTAAAACTTGCGGAACGTTGACATTAAACGCGGTTTTCGATATCCCTGTGTCAATAATTTGTCAGTGAGTAGTTTACCTCTGTATATGAAATCTTCATATGTTGTACACGCCCTGGCATATCGGATCATTTGTGAAATATAAACTCCATATCCAGGTGACTGAGGTATATTACTACTTAAATGTGGAAAATTTACGATGGGAAAGCCGAAATCGTCGCGTTTATCGTATAGCTTCGTAGCTAATTTCCCGTCTGTGTTTATGTTAAGTAAAATGTCTAAGTATGAAGCGTGTGTGCTTGATTAAATTCCGAATTGCAAATTTAAAAAATCATCAATTTAAACAGATAGTTTAATTTTTGCGATGAAAATTCCTTCTTTGTGTAAGTAAAATGATGATATCTAATTTTTAATTTTTTATCTAAATTTTCATCATTTTGAAATTACAAGTTAGAAAATAACATCCAAATAATCAATGAAACTTAGAAAGATTTTCCGTTTAATAGTGAAAATTCCATTAAAATGCGATAAAAAATATATTATCATTTTTTTAAATGTAGTTTTATATGAAATATATAGTAGAAAATGATAATGTCTATAAACTTTTGGCAAGTGGCTGTTGTACAAAACATATCTTTTGTATGAAATAGTCATAAAAATGTAGTATAAGAATAGACCGAAAAACAAATACGATAAACTGATATAAAATAATCAGCTGGTTACGACTAATATTTACTTTCATTTACTTTCACTCATTTGATTCTTATGTGCAGTATTTAAGTATTCATTGTATTCATTTGCGTTGTATATATTAAATATATTATTTATATACATGTACATTGTATGTTGATTGACCAGGGAGTCCAGAACTAATAAACAATACTATATTTAACATATCCAAAATACATTTCACTGTGGATACACTTGGGGACACTACCAGCAGTGACAACAGTTCAATGATCGTATATATATATATATATATATATATATATATATATATATATATATATATATATATATATATATATATATATATATATATATATATATATATATAATATGTAAACATGGCGTAGCGTAAGTACATTTAGTAAACCACTGAGGTTTTAGTTGATATTGGTAAAACGATAAAGTAAAAGAAAAAGATATTATATAAAAGAATGGAGTCAATGTATTTATAAAACTGGAGTAATTAGTCTCTAAAGTAGCATATGTAATTAGTAAAACAGGTAAAACAAAGGAAGATATCAGAAACACTGGCATTGGTTTGATGTAATAACAAGAATAATAAGTTGATTTAAATTTTCATTGTTTTAATATTTGCCTTTGCACTTACAAGCCATCAATATCAAGCTTAGAAACATACGAAACACGTTTCATCAATATATACGCAATCAGATTTGGTAATAATTTCAACTAAATAATCCAAACTTGAAATGTGTTATATTTTTAAACATTCTATTTAAATATATGTTTTATTAGCTACTTCAAGAATTTCTTCAATATGAAACATTTGGCGTAAATTTTGCGAATTATATAATTAGAGATAATTTTCAAACTGAACTAGCACGCAAACATCATGTATAAGGAAATGTATATGTATTGTACTATATATTTTCTTACAAATCCTTTTTTGCGGCAATTAAGTCAATGTAGCCTTTTATATATCTTGTAAATGAAACTAACATAAACTGGTCTCATATATCCATATAGTGCAGATTCTCAAATATTACCTCTCAGTGTCTTTTGAATTGTTAGTTTTCACATCACCCGAGTTCGGGTCTCGTCTATATGTGTCGTTTGGATACATTCGAAAACTGTAACTTTCTACCTTTATTGACCAATTTCTGTTTATTTCTATTTAAAAGTCATTCCTTACTTTATTGAGATGTCCTTGCGTGCCACGCACGTTTGTCAACAAGAAATGCCCGAA
Organism: Atrina japonica; assembly: GCA_030159075.1. Classification (NCBI taxonomy): domain Eukaryota; kingdom Metazoa; phylum Mollusca; class Bivalvia; order Pterioida; family Pinnidae; genus Atrina; species Atrina japonica. Next base: position 454,258 of record BROG01000217.1, on the reverse strand, counting down.
GACCAGCCATAGAAGCACGCACGGCTTGTTGTGACCGAGACATTTTGTTGATCTAGTTTGTAACATCTCTAAGATCAAGATGACCGAAACTGATTTTTTATGTTCAAGACTCCACCTGGGGCCTAAACGCAATGTACTGGAAGACTGCATCCAGTCAACTGTAATGGCTCTGGAAATTGGCAGATACACTTACCATATCGTCATATGGTCTCATTTCATGAATAATTCACAGCATCTATACCATGGTGGTACATTGTACCTACCTGAACATCTTGTTAATGTAACCACTGTGTAAATATGTTTATTTCATAATCGTAATGAATGTTTACTGATTTGTACAAAAGCCACTGGTGAGATATGAACATAATCATTGATGATACTTAACTAATCATACTAATGAAAACCGAAAATGAAATTGATTATATTAATTATAGTGATAGTGGCCTTATACAATTGAATATGATATATATTATAACTTTATAACAATATATATATATTATAACTTTGATATTATGTTTATGGTATAGCATGTAATCAGAATATTGTACATACATGTAATGACATATTGATATTTTTTTCTATGTTCAAGGGTTATTCCGGAGCTCCTCATCTCCGGCTACCTTATTCTCTTGATACAATTCTAAGAAGATATATTCAATGTTGTTTATTACTCTCATACAAAGTAAAAATGAAAAAAACACCAACGAATAAAGGAAACTCTAAGTCCATTAGAATGTCACATATCAGATATATTAGATATACAAATGATATCAACACTGATAACAAATGCGAAATCCAAACGGCATGGGACCACATGTCCGGAAGGAATCGGCGTCCGCTGTTGGTATACCACACCCGTCAAAATGTTAGATGGGAACCCATGAAAAGGTCAAACTCAGTCAGTGTCAGATCTGATTGGCGAAAGGGAGTCACTGTATATGGTCATGCTCCAGAAAACTATCTAACAATCTTGACAGGGGGCTACATATTGTATAACAAGATCCCCGGGTCGACCATAAAAATCATTCTAACTGAGTGTATCGTGTTTAATAACAGAAACATTGCAATGAGATTCATATCATATGGATTATATAATTTAATTCTTTCTAAACTGTAAAACTCTGAATAGGACTCTCCCATATTTATTGATTACTATCATACATTATTCATACTAAAACTTACTTTCCCTGATACCGTGACCTCCTGAAGCGGTATCCTTTTTATGAGAAAATTATCTACAATTACACTACCGGAATTTACCTATAATCATTCAAGGAAATAGAGTAAGATATGTAAATAAACCTCATTATATATTCGGTTCATAACCTCTGCTGTTATCCAATGCTTAACGGTTATTAGTCTCGACAACATCACACAAAATTCAGAAGAAATTTGAAGATGAAACCGCTCGTTTTTGTTCTATTTCTATTTTCATTTGCTATTACAGAAGCTCAAATACCATCCGGCTACTGGAAAAATATTTTCTCGAGTGTGTTTTCTGTAAGTAAATTTTTCACTTTTTATGTGTTTTATTCATATATCTAATTGAGGGTTATTAATCCCAATAGTTAATTAGGGGTGAGTAATTGAAACACTTACTGAATATTTGGGATAACCCTTGTCATTTAATTCTCTATCAATACTTATAGTAATTTCAAATCTGATATACAATTTCTATTTAAATTGAACTTTTGAAATTTTAAGTCTACAGTAATGATACTTTTTATGATAGAAATTCAATAAAATAATTCCACAAAAATTAAATTCTTTCAATCATTATTTTTTAAAATATAATATTCAAATACTCTGATAATTTTGTTTTTGTCGTTTGACCTTTGTTGTTGTTTTTGTTATTATTTGATGTTATTATGGTTAGAGCTCTCGAAGACAAAGTTTAAATCTATTAAATGTTTATGTCAATATATATATCCTGATATATTATAATCGAAGGGGGATAGCGTTAGCTTTCACATGAATTCTAAAAATAACCAGGTTATAATGATAAAATAAATTTGTCAGGATAATCAGAATCATTTAAATAATAAAAGTAAGATTTCAACGTAATGAGGTTCTACGTAAATTAGAGTATTTGGTCATTGTTTAATTTTGGCCAATTTGGCCACCCTAATAAAATGGTCAAAATGAAACCGTCCAAGATATTTACACAATGTTGTTACCGGTATTTTTTAAAATGATTTTTAATGTTTTATAGAATAACATTTTTTTCTTTTTTTTCTTAAATAACATGTGTGGACGTTGATTTTAATTACATACGATGTGACGCATCGATTCTAATTATTCTACTGGCTCATTTTAATATTTTCATATTTTGATATTTCAAACACATGGAATCTTAGACAAGACCGATATCTTGTGTTAGACCAAATCTAAACATGATATAAACATGAATGGTCAAAGTTAAACTAGCCAAATATATCCCTTCATTTTATGCCCAAAGTGGCCAAATTTTAGTGACGCCAAAATATCCCAATTTCGGTATAAATGTGGGGTCTACTTTATATCTGTTCAAACTAACAACGAACCACTAATCGAACATAAATTTAATAAATTGTAAGCTAGATTTGACTTTTGTTGTTGTTTTTGTTATTATTTGATGTTATTATGGCTAGAGCTCTCGAAGACAAAGTTTAAATCTATTAAATATTTATGTCAATATATGATATATTATAATCGAAGGAGGGTAGCGTTTGCTTTCACATGAATTCCATTCTAAAAATAACCAGGTTATAATGGTAAAATTAATTTGTCAGGATAATCAGAATCATTTAAATGATAAAAGTGGGATTTCAACATAATGAGGTTCTACCGTAAATTAGAGTATTTGGTCATTGTTTAATTTTGGCCAATTTGGCCACCCTAATAAAATAGGTCAAAATGAAACCGTCCAAGATATTTACACAATGTTTTTACCGGTACTTTTTTTAAAATGATTTTTAATGTTTTATAAATTAACAAAGGTTTTTCTTAAATAACATGTATGGACGTTGATTTTAATTACATACGATGTGACATATCAATTTTAATTATTCTACTGGCACATTTTAATATTTTCATATTTTCATATTTTTTATATTTTGATATTTCAAACACATGGAATCTTAGACAAGACCGATATCTTGTGTTAGACCAAATCTAAACATGATATAAACATGAATGGTCAAAGTTAAACTAGCCAAATATATCCCTTCATTTTATGCCCAAAGTGGCCAAATTTTAGTGACGCCAAAATATCCCAATTTCGGTATAAATGTGGGGTCGACTGTATATCTGTTCAAACTAACAACGAACCACTAATCGAATATAATTTTAATTAATTCTAAGCTAGATTCAAGTACAAAGGCTGAAAAACTCATTCATATTTAAATACATATATATCTCCAACGATTAATATCACGCCAAGACGACGGTATGATTCCACACACACACACACACACACACACACACACACACACACTTGCCATAATTTATCTTGGTGCAACAAGGTGCAACAACCGATATGATCAGTTTATCAATGGTTCGAGGTTATAAATCATACAAAAATGTCACGTAGAAATTGTCATTCAATTAATTGACATTGAAATTTATATAGTGAATATTTATATGACTTTTACTCTAATATGTTACTCATCCAAACTTGATGTACACCCCTTTTTATCTTGCATTAATCGATTTTATCAGTTTTTAATTCACCTAATATTCCGTTAAACTTATGTTAGCTAGAAAAATGAAATTTCACAGTATAAAGCAGAATGTATTATAATATTTTATCTTAAACTTTATGTGTATAATCAGCATTAATTGAAATATTTTGAAACTAATCACCATGAAAACGCGCATAGGTAACGAAGAAATATCGCCCATGATGCTTCGTGTTCTTGATATAAAAACGTGTAGTAAATTGCCGAATGTAAACCTAATTAATTTCAACTCATGAGATGGGCACAAGCTGTGTTTACCAAAATACATTATTGGATTTTTTCTACTTTTACTACTTGAACTTGATGTACATTAACAAATACAAGCTATACACAGGCAAAAAAAATCTTATTTTTCTGTATATTTTGTGGTATTTATATAAGAGTGAAAGGTTGGGTTATACAGTTGGAGTTGAAAAACTATCAAACTTGTATTTCCTGGGCAATTTAAAAAAGGAGGAATATATATATATATATATATATATATATATATATATATATAATATATATATATATATATATATATATATATATATATATATATATATATATATATATATTATATGTGTGTGTGTGTGTGAATTTAATAATGTGTATGCTTGTGTATATCATATGGATGTCATTTGCTATCATTTATCGGGTACTCTTGGAGTGTCATGTACTCTTAGGTGTCAATTAGATGTCATTTGATATCAAATATTGGAAACTCGTGGAGTCAATTAGATGTCATCAGATATCAATTATTGGGTACACGTGCATCTCAACTTTATGACATTTAAAGGGGCATTAGCTGTTTTTACCCCCAAAATTATTTCGATTTTTACTACTTTCTCTACTTGTACTTGTGGGACGTTAAACAACAATAAACAACCAGACAAAAACTTGTACTTGATGTACAATAACAAATAAGAGCTATGCAGGCATAACTTTGTTTCCCCTTTTTACCTCTTTTTAAGATTGATATACAAAAAATGAGATATACACAAGCATAAAAAATTTGTATTCCTATATATTTTGTGAAAACAAGTTCGATAGATAGATAGATAGATAGATAGATGGATGGGTGGATAAAAAGGAAGGGTACTGTTTTGTCTCCTTTGTCTTTTCTGGGTTTTTTTCAGAGGTCTAGATTTGTTTAAGTAGAATTTCGTGTGAACAATTAAATTCCAATGCTTTTTAAAATCATTGACTAATACATACTGTCTCTTACCATTCTCTAGAGATGGCGACTTATGGAAGCTCGAGATAGTGATATGAACATCACAGAAACATCAATGTTGGGAAGATACACGAGACAAATGTTGATAACGTCTTATGACAAGAACCTGGCAGATTTAAATATGTCAAGGTCGACTACATTTATCGATTTTAAAGAGGTAATTTCATTTTGTCGTATCTGATGATTTATTTTCAAATATTGTAAGTACAACAGCTTCATCATAATTTATTAAGGTCAGAAAGGTTAAAGTAAATTGTATGTAAACTCTCTTTCTCTGTCTCTCTCTCTCTCTCTCTCTCTCTCTCTCTCTCTCTCTCTCTCTCTCTCCACACAATATATAGGAATACAAAACTTTTATGGCTGTGCATAGCTCTTCAAATACAAGTAATAATAAAATAATAAAATTAAGTATTTCTTTTGGTAAACAAACCTTAAGTCTATTTAAGGAAATCATCTAACAGTTTTAAGGAAATCATCTAACAGCAATCACTGTTATCTATGTTTGGAATAATAAATACATATATAAACCAAAGCTGGATTATCCTAATTTGAAGTTTCACTTCCACACACTAACAATATAAATACAGATATAAAAAATCGCAAACTTTTTTAAAAATTAATTCCATTTTTCTTTGCGTTGAAGGATATTGTTGCTGTACATGTAATTTTGAAATGGAGTGGCAAAGTCAATCCGGAATTCGAGTCGGATCCGGCTGATCCCCAGGATAAGCTTTTTCTTAGGAGAGTTCCAGCCTGCTTTCTCGCGTATTCACGCTGTACTTTGGAGTCAGCCATTACCGAAATGGATGATAGGTCAACGGTATGTCGTTTTGGTATTATTATTATTTATTAGTTCGCTTGGACAGAAGGTCTGGGCCTGGCACCATAAAACTTAAGAATTACTTAAGTCTAAAATTTCACGCAATTTTAGCTAATCCTGAAATTTGATTGGGTGAGCAGGCCAGTTTAAGAATATTCTCCGACTTGAAGTTCTGAAAAGGCAATTAAACCAACCAATATCGAATATGAGATTCAATGCTGCCATCTATAGCTTTATTGTGATCAGTGAAGTCCAAATTGTTGTTTTATCATCATTCACATATATTTGACATATGTGGTATTACGTCATAGCTATATTTAATCAGCAATATTTCGATTACAACAACAGTCAATTTTGTATGTGTGTTAAACTGTGGTGAGGATTTTGATTTACCCAACTTACATATTCTCATACATTATGAAAATCAGAATTTATACTCCGTTTTATATCTTTAGGACCAAGATGTGATGATGGGGACACCAAGATATTATACCACAGATTGGAATAATCCGTTGAGAGAAAAAGATGTTGAAAGATTGAGTTCAAAAATAGCGGCATTTTGTTTAGGAGCAACAAAAATGAACAAAACATATGGACTTCGAATAAATACATCAAGACGTATGTATAACACGACAATATAAACCATAGTATTAGCATTGACAGAAACGAAAGTTTTAAGCATTTGTTTTAGGTTTTATTTTAATACGTATCGTAAGACCTACATTTATTTTGATGAGCTGTGCTGTTTCTTAGGATTATGCTGATATCACACTGACCTAGTAAGAGAGAGAGAGAGAGAGAGAGAGAGAGAGAGAGAGAGAGAGAGAGAGAGAGAGAGAGAGAGAGAGAGAGAGAGAGAGAGGTTTTATTTCAATTTAGCAAGGTTTTCTCTTTTTTTTTCAGAGGGTAATAGCGTAGCTGTTTCCGGTCAGGTAGATGCATCCCAGAGAGGAAAATCTGTCCCATGGAAAATTGAAATCCAGAATGGACCAATTTTGATCCCCAATTAATCCATGCATCTTATTGTTTTGATAAATTGAATCAATCTGTTTACAATGTTTTTTTCACCGTCACATATAATGTATATGTATTCCTCATTCTGATTAATTGTTTGACATTGGGTTTTATTTTTCGTATAGCCAACCGATATTATTTTTTTTTCATTACCTCAGTCGTCATACCATTGCCACTTTGTTCGTGACTTCACATGGAAGCATATTTATGACATTACTTTTACGACATTTTCGCACTCATGTTGTAATATTGTTTTACCATCCATTTTGTCGATTGTCGAGGTTTTGACAAATTGTCAGAAATTGATTTGGATTTATCAATTTATGTCGACTTCTGAAATAATCATATCTACTTGTCGGGTAATTATGTTGACTAGTAATTATTATGTCGAACTGCCATATAATTACATTTTATTCATAATGATTTTTACATTTCATCGTTAAAGTGGTAATATAAGTAAACAATTTTGTTCAATTAGTTGGTAGTGGCAAATATTTAATTGTAGAATGAGAACCCCGGTAACAATGTAGCTAGCTTTTGACCATCTGTATGTAACTCGTAAAATTTCACGTAAATCAGCTTAGGTTCCAAGGGGAAATAACACGCGTTGACAAGAAGTTATTTACACAAAGATCCCTAGATACGCAAACATTGATATGTTGCGGCTTGGGATAGAAAATGAAACTTGTCGACATTTAAATATAAGTTCTGTGTTGTTTTGTATCATCAATCATCTCAGTTTTAGCACCGTTCGATAGTTCTTCATATTGATATAAGTACTGTTCTGAAAATGTACTGTGTACATTCTCTATAAAGGAGCTAAGGTTCCAGCCGAATTCCTCTAGAAATGTACATGGTTGATTTTAGCTAGTTTATGTTCTGTAAATCACCATAATTTATAACATGTGTCACCTTTCTTTGACAAAATGTGCTCTTTTACTATTAAGTGTGTGGTTTCCATCCAACATTTGCGACGGGTTCGGAGTGCCAGCAGAAGACGCAGACTCCTTCCGGACACCTTGTCTTATCCCCCGTTTGGGATTCGTAATTGTTCTTCATGTTAAGACCATTTGCACATCCTATTTTTCGTATCATAATGGACTTGAGTTTTTGATTATTGATTGGTACTTCTTCAATTTTACTTTGTAAAATAAAATTTTACACAATAAAAAAGTCTGTAATTTAATATTCTTTACGTATGTGTCATGTAGTTTATGTTAGGAACACAAAAAGGTTAAGAAAACATAATTCAAATAAAAAAAACTCAGAAAGACAATTTCTCGCACGTGATCTCATTTTTTATCAGTACTGACAAATACTATCGACAACTGCTAGTCCAGACACTTTGTATCGTCTGCATTGTTTGTAAACATGGTAAATCAAGATTTTCGTGTAGATACTTTACATTGTTAAAATGTGATATTAATTACACAAAAATCTGGCCAAATTTGTTTGAAAGGACATCTATATATGTGTATAATATGGGTTTATATTTGTTTGCAGACAGTGGGTGAAGATGGGTGAGTGATGCTGTTACAAAAATAAATCAAATTGATCAATCAATGTATATATAAACAAACGGGATTTCAAGTAATCCATGTGCGACAAAAATAATCAAGCACCACATTTGAGTTCCAGATAAATAAAATATTAGTCTCGGGTGAGAGGAATAAATATCCAAACCTTGGCTATCGCCTCAAGACTTACTGATTCAACCCCATCCTCGACTGATATTATCTGGAACTCAAAGTGGAGCTAGATTCTATTAATCCTTCTTCACTTCTTATGATTTTTTTTTCATTAATTATTTTATGGTAGCATTTATCCATTAGATATTTTATTATAGCAAAATGATTGATAGGAAGTTATGAAATTCTTTAAAAGACATTTATGTTTATGGTGTAGATGATAAAGACAGAGTCTTAATTATTTTAATATGTAATAATGATTTGGCAGTTCCCAACTAAAGATAAAAAGACAAAGATAGTCATTGTATTGTAGAGCATGTTATCATTTTATTGTTGAAAAAGAAAATTTAAAAATTGAACAATTTATTCCTTAAGTTACTTATATATATATATATATATATATATATATATATATATATATATATATATATATATATATATATATATGTGTGTGTGTGTGTGTGTGTGTGTGTGTGTGTGTGTGTGTGTGTGTGTGTGTGTGTCCTTGAGGTATTGAGTTGACTGTTTTATATTCATGATCAGGGAGGTTTTAAATTTAGAGACATGTATGAAATGCGTCTCCTACAGAACTGTTTCAGGATCAGAATTTATTTCCTATGTACTATGTACTTATCCTTCTTTCCACCAAATTATACATCAGCATCCTATTGAAAAGGATTTTGTAAAAAAGTTTCTCACTTTTTATACTTTTGCAAAATGCCATGCCCAAATATTAGATGTTAACGAGTATTCATGAAAAAAAATTGTGCAAAATATTCGTAAAGATTCGTGAAAGCAAACATGACTTATTGTTAAATAAACATATCTAATTGTTATCAAATGTTAATGAATAAAGTCCCATAACAAATCTTAAGACTTGAACGGTGCCTTTATCGATCTCATTATAAACCGATCTCTAATTGCTCCTGTTTTCTGATATGTCGCGTACAGGATCTAACGCAATCCGCTATGGCGTTACGTGCGGATGACCTCGTAAATGTGTCATTTTCGACCAATGAAAAAGCGACTTACACAATCTTGTAAGCGATCTAATGGCAAAGAGATGTAAATATTTTTTAACATTTTAAAAAACGCAAAATCCGAAAGTACAGAATTATTTTCATAACGTTGGATAGATTCGATTCACAAAGTATATTTCGATGGACTTTTGCGGACTGACGATTTCCTTTTTATAAAATACATTGTTGTAAATTACATCTCATTGTCCAGCTACGAGAGGTCACTCGCTCGTGATCCTCTACGCGACATATCAGAAATCAGGAGCGGTGAGAGATCGGTTTTAATTAGACTGAGCCTTTATGTAACAGAACATTATGTAAATATTCCTAGAGGAATCGTAAACATTGTCAGACATATCAAATATTAAGTTATTGCGATACATGGAAATTGTATAACATAATACCACCGATATATAAAAACCTAATATCTTGAGCTTTATATATCGCTGATAATACATCAGTAAAAGTCGGGCGTGAAAAATCTAAACATATTTTGTATCACTTGATCAGCTTATACAATAAATGTCAATTTCTCTTTTTATTTTTCCTTGTTCTCAATAAAGAGCTTATTTCCTGAAATAAAGATCCCATTAGATGTGTATTGTTAAATTGTACGTGTATTTGCTGAGCGATTCAAGTTTCACTTCCGGTTGTTTATACACCATGATTCTACTGCAAGCTTTGGTTAATATAAATTCTTATCCCATGACTTGAGTATGATGGATTCACTCAATACATTACATATGTGTGTATCTGATGACAATAAACTTCAGCCTTTGAACATCCATTCCTTGTAATATTATACTCTTGACGCATTTATTTCCTTCCACTTTCAGCTTTTATATATCCTATTTAGTACTATGGGCCGTAGGTGGTTGAAATTTGGACGCTTGGTCATGAAAAATGTTAACGAAAAATTGCAAAAAATACTGATATTGAAATGAAGGAATGAAAGATGTGTTTTGTCTCTGATTTCGTTTCTCAATTTCGTGTATCAAAGAAATTGTCTCCGGGTGATATGTAGACCAATATGATTTGTCGTGAATCATTCTTTGCACGGCAGCAATATTGCTAGTTTCAGTAAGGAGCTCGATCCCCACCGACGTTTGTCTTTTCCACTTCGTTCTACAAACAAACAAAATAATATGATTTAGATCAAAACTAAAGAAGGTTTAACCCTGCATATTATTTAACAATTTAAGATAATTTTTTTTTTAAATCCCTGAGAAATTAGAGATACATATATATATATACAGTCAGACTACCTTATAATGAGAATTTCCCCTTGCGACAGGATTTTGTGGAAACAAACGTGCATAGCATTATCTAATGGCAATATAACGCTTCCGCTTGTCATATTATTATTTTGATAGTTTTGACAACTGTTAGATGTAAAAAAAAATTGCCCACATCAAAGAATCAATCGCTAGGATGTTCAGAAGGCATTATACAAATATGATCAACAATGAACAAATACGGACCTCTGGAAGATACAGAGGTGGGATCAGGTGTCACGGAAGAGTAAGCTCCCTTTATCTACTCAGTTACATGACCCACCGGGTATAAATAATGAAATTCCAGGTGACGATATACAAATCTGGAGCAATTTGGACAAATCTAGAGATGGGATAAGGTGCCATGGAGCTTGATAAACCATAGTAATGTCATCTTGTAAATTTTGAATTTACTGGGTGCGTGTATATCCAAAATTTACATTATGACAAGTTGACAGTAAAATTTAACGGTTAATATAGATGATATAAAATTTACAATATGACAAGTTGATAGTAACATTCAACGGTCAATATAGATGATATAAAATTTACAACATGACAAGTTGACAGTAACATTCAACGGTTAATATAGATGATATAAAATTTACAACATGACAAGTTGATAGTAACATTATACGGTGAATATAGATGATATAAAATTTACAACATGACAAGTTGATAGTAACATTCAACGGTCAATATAGATGATATAAAATTTACAACATGACAAGTTGACAGTAACATTCAACGGTGAATATAGATGATATAAAATTTACAGCATGACAAGTTGACAGTAACATTCAACGATCAATATTGATGATATAAAATTTACAACATGACAAGTTGACAGTAACATTCAACGGTCAATATAGATGATATAAAATGTACAACATGACAAGTTGACAGTAATATTCAACGGTCAATATAGATGATATAAAATTTACAACATGACAAGCTGACAGTAAAATAGAAATGATATAATATAGTTTTTGCAAATGTTGAATTTGTCGTTAATATCAACAAAGTAGCAGTTATTCTTTTCTCGTGTAATTCGAATATACTTTTGACATTATTTTTAAAAAAATACTAGGTATAGCAAGCTGTTTTACTAAGAAGTTTCGCGAAAAAATATACTTGTCTATCTTTGACTATGAGGCTAATTTTCTAATTATAATAAAACAATGAAACTGCTTTTTATCAAACCTGTCGAATTTACGATTTTCCCTTTTAAAAGTGAAATACATGTATAGCAGAAAGTTGGTACTCAACAAAATATTATCAAAATGTTTGGATGCATCTAAGAATGGTTGATAAATATTTCACTATATCAAAAACTATTTATATTGAACAGATAAAAATCATTATTTTTACTGTAAAAGATTTTCTTGTGTATTTATTCAAGATGGCAGTGCAGGTTCTTGAATTTAGTCCTTCCCAGCAATAGATAGAAATGGAAATCAAATAGAACAAATTGTGAATACAGATAACGCTTGCAACTGTCTTTGACTATTTTGGTCTGGTCCCGAATCACTAAAATTACTCACTACTCAAGCTCAACTAGTTTTTAATGATTTTACGGTAATATTTATTCTGTAACTGAACACGTTTGTATATTGAAGGCATACAATTGTAAATAGTGTACCTTCAATATACAAACATGCTCATTTGAAAAATACTTCAAAAATATTAAAAACACTGGTTTGAGTACGTACTCAAATTCTGAGTACAGAACTTAAGGTATTTATTGATTATTCATTGTTCATCACAGGAAAACCATAAATGTGACCAAAATTGTTTATGTAAATGATAAAAGTAATAATGTGTTTCCTATCCATCTGTGAAATCTGTCAGTTTTAGCAAACGACTCTAAAATCAACATAATAAAACAAAAGTTGAGCTTGAGTATTGAGTAATTGGTGGTTTTGAGCCCCGATGTGACGTTGTTTCTTTGACTCACTACTATGACATCGCTCTATAATATACTCTTACCTCCTGTTCTGATACCATGTTTTAACTTGAGTGTCAGTCAGATTTAACCTCTGGGCTAGGTCTGTCCTCTCCTGTACACTTAAATACTTTTGTACATCAAACGCTCTCTCTAGTATTCTCAGCTGATTGTCTGTGAAGGCAGTCCGTGCTTTTCTGGGTTTCTTAGGTTTAAATAATTTAAACGCTGGTGACGGAGACCTGTCTTTAATCGACAAATTTTGAATTATTTTATATCAGATCTAGATTGGATTCTGTTGAAATAGTCTTGAATACTTTAATTACGGCTGAAAATTAGATTCTCATTCTATACACCATCTTTACAATATTTTGTTCTCTTGACCTGTTGGTTTTAGCATTGCATTTTAACCACAAAGTTTCTCATCAATATCTATCCAGGATGGGCTTTAACCTCAACTGATTTGGTTGGAAAGGTCACCTTTACTTGTTACTTACTTTTTACAGGTACATTATCACATTCCTCCTCCAGTATCAAATTACATAATAATCTAATGAGTGGAAACTTGGAATGATTACAACAAATACACGAGTACAACAAAACACAACAAGTTATCTTCTGATCTTGTTTACTTCTAAACAATATAATTATCTCTGCTATGTCGTGTGGTATTACTCAGGAAATGCACAAATACTTAACATTATTTACGACAATGGAAATGTTTCATTAAATTTATTCTAAGAATAAAAGTCGTTCACGAACACAATGATAATAATACTTTAGTAGAAATTTGATAATAATAATAATAATAATAATGAAAACAATACTTTATTCTAGCTTTTATAACTTTTTAAATATTTATAATAGTCCTCATGGTGATATTTTAATTGTTTTAATTGCAACTTCTGCTATTTTTATAATCACCAATTTGATAATAATGATAAATAATCAAAATGTGTTTATATCATTATTATTAAGTCATGTGACATCATGTAAGTATAATGTATATACAATATTTCAATGGCTGTATTCACGATATTTTTTAATTCTTACCTTGTTTCGTACAGGACCTCATAATTTCTGTGCAAACATGATCTCCCTCTGCATTTTCTACAGAATTGTAGAAACATCTTTCTGTATATTCATTGTAACTTTGACTTTTCACTACGCTTGAGCAATCGTTGTTCTTTAAGATATCTGTTATAAGAAATGTAGCTTTTGTTGCTGTCGTTGTCCTCTCTAAATCTGAATCACCCTTTAATTTCGTTGTGTTGTTTATACCATCCATACTGCAATCTCCGCCATCAGCATAACTCTGTTTGTCAGTGTCAAATACAGTCAACTCTTTATCACGTATCCGTGTTTCCAAATACTTCATCCTTTTTCTAACAATTTCCATATTCCAAATAAAAGATGTATGGAGTTAACAATAATATGTGAACTGTGTAGTTTAATAGCTTCCTTTTGTTTACATTTGTACCAATTTATTTGGAACAAAAATATTTTCCGTCAGGAAAGAACTAAGACTGTTCGCTGGCAACTAGTATACGATCTTTTTTACATTATAGACTAACCCGTCCGTGTTATGAATTTACGATTTTCCCAATGTTTGAAGTCGAGGCAAAGCCATAATTTTATTTTGTATAAATTAGTTTTAATCTGGAAATTATTTGCACTGCAAGACCTGCGTCAATAATTTTGCATGGAGAATGGGAGTGGCCATTTTACGCGTGACACGTTTAGGGAGGAGTCTTCAGGTCGATACTCCAACCACAATGTTAATAATATGCCAATTTTTATCAAAGGTTGTTAATATTTTTCAATTGACGTCAGTGCATTTGTATCCAGCTTTCTGGAGAAAGTAAATAAGTGACTGGAAAATTGTAACTATTTTGTAGATAAAAAAAGAGATCTGCACTTAAAAGTATAAATGAGGAAAAGATACTTAAGGGGGCTTTAATTCTGTTTTTTAAATTCTTCCTTTTTACTGCTTATATTGATATAGAATAACAAAAAACAGATATACACATGCATAAACGATCTTAACTTCCTATATAGTTTGTGAAAATTGCTTGAGAACCCAAGGTTTGGCACTTTTTAATTGAAATTGGCAAAATCAATCTATAATCACAAAATATATAGCAATATAAGATTTGTTATGCCTGTATATAATCCTTATCTGTTATTGTACATCAAGTAAAAGTAGAAAACACCTCAATATTTTTTATTAACACAGCTAATGCCCCTTTACGTGGCTTGGATTTAGTGACAGATGAGATAACGCACGTGCAATCAACTAAATATATCTGCTGTTTTTATTGCCGAAAAGTCTGTCACCCGAACAAAGTAAATCTTCAGTGTGTTACAAACCAGGTTTGATGAAAATTTATTCCTTTTCAATATGACTGAGCACACTAGGCCTACGTGACTGGTCGGGAGGAGACAGGCATGATTAGTCTTCCGCGGCACATTGTCCCACATCTGGTTTTAGATCGATCCGTATTTGTCCAATATTTAAGGTATTTGTATGCTATCTCCCAGTCATCCTAGTAGTTAACAATTTGTATCTGTCATTTTTATATTCATAATTTCAAGAGGTCCATGAAATCTTTATATACATACATGATTGTATATACAAAATACAAAACCAATACCTCGTATATCGCTTAATTATGATTAACTCTTTAAACCCTGCATACCAAAATAGACTATTCTAAACAACAGGAAAGATCATACCATCTAGATACTTAGGGTTGAAAGGGTTACCTCATTTGAGAGAAAGTTTTCATCCGGAAGGCTGTTTGTCTTTTCCTAGGTACATTGTAACCGGGTCCACCCCCGCCCCCCTCCCCCACTAAACACTGGCCGTCACAATATGACTAAAATTGGTTGGATGGTCTTTATACACAGGTGGTCGTTAAAATAATGCAGGTTTTACTGTACTTCTATTGAAAACAAACAACCTCGGTTATCGTTCGATGCACCTGTCGACGGAATTACATTATGGGTCCTGTATGTACTGGAATTGGTAAATGCATCAAGTTAGAATCAAGCAACTTTGCGTGAACAATTAAGTTTTGTTACATTTTAAGTGTCCTTAATTGATTTTGATACAATATCCTAATATAAATTAACATCTTTGTCTCCAACTTTCTTCCCTAGTTCATAATATTCGGATTTTCAGGTTCCGTAATTTGCACTTGGATCAATGCTTGTTGCTTAATTGATTCTATTCACTACATGTAAATCATATGCAAATAATTATGTTTAAATCATTAAATGTTGTTATAAAAATTTATCCACCGGTAAAAATAGTGCTTGTCGTCTTAATTTAAAACACAAACTAGCCATGTTGATATATCAACTTCTCCATTAAATATATTACGAAAATGTAAATGCTAAATAATGCAAATAAAACAAAACAAGTTATACCTGGGATACTATTGAAGCCTCACTCTATAGTAATTGACACAGGTAACCCGGAAGTAATACATTAATATGGAACACGGAGCGTAATGAGGTGAACGTACACAATCGCCCTTAAACCTTGGTCACACATGCGTTAAAAAACGAAACTTAACGTACTTAAAAATTACTACGGTAATTATAAGTTAAACTACATTAAAGTAAGTTAAAATGTTAAACTAGTGTCAGTAATTCAAGTATCTATATATGTTCAAAACCGTTTAAGTATGATAACGTACAGTAAAGAACGTTAAATTACATTTCTCAGTACGTTCAGCTACGTTACTTAATGCATATATGACCAGTGCCCAAGTCGCTCACTGTGTCTGATGACGTCAAGTGTCCACATATGTGTTAGGTTCATATACGTGTTGGGTCAAATATTGTAAACTTGATACCAAAGTTTTAGTTTTTAGGGGGAAAACACAAAAATACGCCCAACACATATACTCAAGGCATTGTTTCTGTCCAAAAGACTTCCAAAGTGGAGCTTGAATTCAAGATAGATTTAGATATCCAAAACGAATAAGGTGTCATACAAGGTCAGGTAAACCTAAATATAACCGAGATTGAACGAATTCAAAATACACATCTTCACCTTCGCAAATGACCTTCTTGCTGAGAGAGAGAGAGAGAGAGAGAGAGAGAGAGAGAGAGAGAGAGAGAGAGAGAGAGAGAGAGAGAGAGATTTATTTTTACTATTTACTATGCGGCTGTGACGAAAAATTATAGTATTTTGCATTTTTGAAAAAAAAACTTATCTGCATGACCCATAAATAAAAAGTAAAAAAATAAATACTTCTGATTTGACTTACAGATACTTAGCCTCTTTTAGCACATTGGGCGTGGTACTATAAGTAAAATATCCAAGCTGTAAATTTTGAATTTCCTGCGTGGGTGTAAAAACAAATTTTACAACATAACTACAGCGCGACAAACCAATTGCTTAAGGGTATTGTCAATGATAAGTAATATCTAAGTAATATCTAAGTAGTATCTAAGTAATATCTAAGTAATCCATTACAAAAGACGACGCATAGACTAAAGCAGTACAACTACTGAATTACTTTAGTTAATTTAAACATAGTGAAAATGTAAATGTTATTTAATCATTTGAGATCAATCAATGAATAAATATCATAAATAAATAAATAATGAAATTCATAGAAAATTAATAAACCCAAAAAGAATTTCCCTCTGTCATTTGTACCTGTTATATAATTTTTTTAAAAAAAAAAAGAAAGAAAAGTGTAACGGGTCGATTTCTTGTCTTGTTTTCTCAACCTCTATAACAAATTAACATAAGGTCACAAAAGAAATAAAACAACGATAAAGTCGTTACACGGTTTAGAAGTGACGCGAAAAATGGTACAATTTGCATACGCCCTCATTTAATGACAGTCGATGATCAGTTTCCAATTCATTGCAATCGTTTCTTATTTTACACTTTTATGTTAATCGAGTCTAAAACACAGCAAGCATTCCGATGTATACAGTTTATACAATTGTATATTAGATGAAGCCAAGCGTAGGTGACAACGCCAATGGTGTCAACTGGTGCATTTCTAGTTCTGATCCAGTTTATTTACGCGATCAAAACAAGTTAAATTTTAAAACTTTCTCACATGAAACGGAGTTTTCTTTACAGTGTTTGTAAGGGATGTTTTGTAAAATATTTAACTGGCTAATTTCATACTTTTTTTGAGAACCAATAAATGAAATCCAATTTGAAGATGAGGCAAGACGCTCTATTCAACTGTAATATCTTGGTGCGGGCACTAAGTTCGCTAAATCATAGTATAAAGCTACCCCAGGTGGTTAAATCGAGTTCTCTGTATAATATTTGTATAAGAATGACACGTACAAAATAAGATTAAATTTTATTTCATACATTTCTAACAATGTTTTGGTATATTTCATAAATATTTTATATCACTTTACCTGAGTAAATAGTTATCATTGGTATCCTATGTTTGTTGTCATCTATAAATAGATTTTGTCAGATTTACGATGTTGACACTTCAATCGAAAACGTTATCCGTTGTAACCTAAGTGTATAGTATCAAATATATTAAGAGTAAAACAGTGACAATTGGTTTATATTTAGTCAATGCATTTGAAATGTGTTAAACTGATTTAAGTTTAAAGTTCATACGAAACCTATATATAAAAACGGAATTAGATAATAATTAAATGTTCTAATAATCAATTCAATTGCATTTTTCTATATGATATTCTCTATTGATTAAAAGAAAAAAACTTGAGTCAGCTGACAAAGATCGATAAACATTCGCAATGAAGCTGTTTATTGTGCAGCCTTGATACTAAATAACTCGTATAGATATTGTCGTCTTTCACTTGATAAAGGCCAAGGGGTGGAAAATTTGTGAATATTGAGTGTATTTACTATATTTTCGTATTACATTATATACGGTCAAAGTTTACGGTCGGTATAATAGTCTTGGTTGCGACTACACTGTTTCACTAAGTGAAATGTTGAGATAATGTTGTTTGACATTTTTGGTCCGGGTAAAATCTCTAAAGAAAAGAAAGTTAAATAGGTTGATATGTTATTCATCATACACCTATACTTGACCGCTGTATTCTACTGAAAGTACTGAGGGTTTTACAAAAGTTATAAATTTTCCAAAATATGTCGGATGTTTTCTGTAATGACGTCTTTTTAAATACTAGCTTAATAGCACCTTTCAGAGACAAGAACCGGAATATGAACACAAAAACGTAGCAATATTAGATTCATGGACACTTGATGACAAAAACAAATCTTTTTGGACAAATGAATATCTGTATATTAATTCATACATGCCAAAACAAATCATTGTTGTTTATTCAAGGAAGTTCGTTATTTTTTTAAATTTTCGTTGAATACAATCTACTCCAAATAGTCAGACGTCTACTTACTCGTCAATTTGATTCCCCGATTCTCCACAAATATCATAGTAAATTGATATTCATGTCAAATTTGTAGATTTGTTACAATTATCACGTTAATATGGTAAGGGTGTTCACATTTGGATACAAAAAACCGCGAGGAATGACACAGTGGAACTCGGAGCATCATTTCAACTGGAACACAAAGAACACCATGAAAGGAAATCAAATAATGTCTAAGAAATAAATTATCTTTGTTTATCAGTCTCAAAACTTTATCTCAATCATATTATAACCACATACATGTATGTCACATTGGTTTCCGATGACATTTGTACAACAGTGTAAACTACTGTGTCGAAAAAAACTCGAGATATTGAGTAAGATACAGAAAAACAATCGGGGACATTACGAATCAGTCTAACCTATACAAAGGGATAGCGCCATTCAAGCTAATTATATACGTATATTTATAAAGTATAATTGTCATTTGCAGAAAGGGGTTCGTTTATGAATATAAATGTACATGTATATAGTTTCCATTCGAAATCTTTGGAGAAATTAAATTAATATTTATACGAACAAAATTTAAAGTCATCTTATCAATGATTCTTGATAAGAAGATTTCTAAATATCTACAAAGTTTTTGCCCTTTTTGGTCAAAGCTCCTTTTCACTCACAAACCTTAAACGGTTTCACATGGGGTTTGATTAATTTGGTCCACTAGTTCTTAATGCGTCAAAACGTCCGAACGTTAACAACGAAAGACGATAGTAACATGTCACCCTGAACCAAAGCCTAAAAATCATAATCAACTGAGATTTGGCATTTGCAGAAGATGGGCCTGGGACCATTTTCACTAAAGGTCGTAAATTTACGTGTATACGTACTCGTAAATGTATCTTCAATGAATTATATTAATTGTCGTATCTTTCGTCCTATACGTCTGCTACAAAGAACTACTAGTGTCACATTTAACTACGCGTAGGTTAACGTGTAAGCATACCTTTCTCTAAGACCTTTAGTGAAATTGAAACTACGCACACGTAAATAGAATCGTAACGCAAGTTACGTATAATGTTACGTCTACGATTACGGGCAAACTTACGACCTATAGTGAAATTATCCCCTGATTTTTATCTAACAAGGCGTCTGACAATTAATTAATACCGATCAAACGAAATTCCACACGGTTTTAGCATGAAACAACAAATGGACACCACCGGTCATGTAGCCATCTATTTTGTTCCGTGTGTGCTTCCTCCATCTTCATTGTGTTAAACAAGAAATTGGCTCCGCGGTGTTTGTATCCAATTGTGAACCCCTTACCAAATTAACATTGTAATTATAGCAAATGTATAAATCCGGCATGATTTGCCAATTTCATATCTTTGGGAATAATCAGAGAATTAAATATTATAAACATAATACCAAAGTTATAATGCTCAAGACGATATCGTTTCTGTCAATTTGACTTCATCAGTTGAGCTCCAATTTGAAAAATATGTGTATTTTCTAAAGAGAAAGTGGTATCATACAAGGCCAAATAATATCTCTAAAAGTATAGCCGAAATCCGTCTATGAGTAACCACTGTAAAAAATGACTATCTCAGCTTTAGAAAATTTTCGAATTTAAATGGTGTTAACAGTGCCAAATATTACTTTAGTATAAGATGAACAGCTGGTACCGAAATACCAGGTACTAGGTTTATGTATACCCTCGGGGACTCAAACGGTCCACCAGCAGTGACAACGACCTAGTGGTTATAAAAATTATAAACATAATACCAAAGTTATAATGCTCAAGACGAGATCGTTTCTGTCAATTAGATTTCATCAGTTGAGCTCCAATCTGAAAAATATGTGTATTTTCTTAAGAGAAAGTGGTATCATACAAGGCCAAATAATATCTCTCAATTAAACTGACGAGTAAATATACGTCTGACTATTCGGAGTAGTTTGTAATCAACGATAATGTCAAAAAACAACGAACTTCCTCGAACAAACGATAGCCTTTTCAGCTAAATGTACAGCATTGAAAAGTGATATTTTGTCAACATGTCCGTGAATTAATATATGCTTTTACGATATTTGTATCTTCAGAAAGTGCAAGCTTGTATTTGTTGATTTGAAATCAGAAAAACAAGTCATCTTTGATCTCTACCGCCCGATATTGCTCCGCGTTCTTTGTATCCGCTCCGGTTTTTAGTCTCTGAAGACCCGGCGTGTGTTAGGTAGTATACCTGAGACACGGTAAGAACAATATACTGGAAATAACTCCGGATTGTGTGTATCACTGTCATTTCTACAGTAGGTGTGTGTGTCGTTTGCTATCTTTTAAAGTGAAATTTCATTTGATTTAAAATATTCAGTTTAAACGACGTGTGAAAGCAAAATTCAATCTTAATTATAAATATGCATCGGCAAGGTAGAGATAAGACATTTAGTTAGCAAAATAAAGATTCTTTATTTATCTTTTTCATTTGATATATGCTTGAATATGAAACAAATATTCCAGATTTTAAAGAAAAGTGGGGAATCAATACTTAATAACATCCACCCATATATTAAAACGCGTGATAGCAACTCTGACAAAACAAAACAATGAGTTTTAGTTTTAAATCAGTCTGTCAACAAGTGATATGGAAGCCATAGGCCTGCATGCTCTCGGAAAGGGAATCCCACCATACCATGAAAGCTTTATTAATATATTGTCACAATATAAAGAGGTCCGTATTTGTCCATTTTTTACTAGATTTGTACCTATATCCTGGACATCATAGTGATTTATACCTTGGTATCTGATACTTTTTTTAATATGCAGGCTCGGTATAAATGGAGTTGACTCTCTCTATATATAATGATACTCATTTGTTCTACTGATTTATTGTTTTAAAATGAAGAATATGACGGACTTTAGATTTTTTATCCCATGGTTGGCGGGAATGGACTTCCTGGCGACAATATTCACGACTGCGCTATCGGTGTTCTTACTGGCGATTGCTGTACAGAGGTTTAAAAAGATCTGTCGACCACCTGATCAGCACATGACGAACTTTTCAGTACAAACTGCAGTGGGATGCATAATCACGGGTTCCGTTCTACTTAGTGCACCAGCATTGTCCTTTAACGGCTCCGAGGAAGTAGTACATTTGAACAAAAATATAACATGGCACCTATGTACAAATGTTCATAGAAATGTTCCTTGGATCAAAGTTTTGAAAAGAATATATGTTATTTTGTTATTTTCCGTTATCGTTATCAATATCAACTGCCTCATCACTCTATACAATTTGATAGGAAAAGAAATTTATCATATTCAAAAGAGACTCGTTACGAAGACAAATGAACCTAAACAAGTATCATATACGTGGAGAACAAATCGGACATCTACCGAAGCATGTAACAATCGACAATCTCTGGAGCTTTTTGCAAGTTTTGCGACAACCCAGTTTTCGACAGCATTTCCGGTTACACCGGTATTCGTATATGTTCTTGACAATAACGTTTTTATTTTTCGTGACGTATATGCCAATAAATGTCATTTAGATCATAGACACAAAATGGCCGAACATTTAGATGGATTTAAATGACACACAATTCAAAATCTACTATTTTTTCCGTGGACTGTCACGTAAAGCACATACTAAATCCTTTTGTCTATGGATTATTCGATGGTAAATTCATAAAAGAATTTAGAAATTGAAGTTTGTTTTGTACAAAATGTCAATAATAAATATGATGACAACAGTGTCAAAGTTTCAAACTAACTGGTCATTTGGTTGTTTTGCATCAGTTTTAAAGGGGCATTAGGTGTGTTTACCAAGAACTAATTGTTTTCTTTTTTTGCTATTTGACCTTGATACAATAACCAATAAGAGCTATACACAGATATATAAAATTTATATTATTATATTTTGTGAAAATAAGGTCAGTCCAGTATATATGCATATACAAATAGTAAGGTTGAATTAATCAATTGTCAAGCTTGGTTTCTCAAGCAATTTTCACAAAAGATCTTGAATTTAAGAATTTTATGTTTATCTCTTTTTTAGACACTAAGTATGACAGGGAATCTACAGACGTGTCAGATCCTACAAGCGTGTTTACCTCTTATGTGTTTATTTTGTTTGTTTTGTCGGTTTTGTTTTGGGGGTTTTGTTTTGTTTTGTTTTTGTTTTTTGTTTTTTTGGTGTGGTTTGTTTTGGTGGTTTGTTTTGGGGTTTTTATTTTGGGGTTTTTGTTTTCGTGTTTTACGCCACATGCAAAAATTTTTCAATCATATGGTGGAAGAGAGAAACTGGTGACAATGTAGAAAGGCATGGATCACCGATTTTTTGCAAGTAAACGTGCAAACTACCACACAGAATCAGCTTATGTTCCAGCGGGACTCGAACCCGCGTTGATTAGAGGTGAGAAATTCCCCTATATTTTGTGAAAATTGCTTGAGTTTGGCAATTTTTCACTTGCAATTGATTAATTCAACCTTACTATTTGTATTTATTTACTTGCAATTGATTAATTCAACCTTACTATTTGTATTTATTTACTTGCAATTGATTAATTCAACCTTACTATTTGTATTTATTTACTTGCAATTGATTAATTCAACCTTACTATTTGTATTTATTTACTTGCAATTGATTAATTCAACCTTACTATTTGTATTTATTTACTTGCAATTGATTAATTCAACCTTACTATTTGTATTTATTTACTTGCAATTGATTAATTCAACCTTACTATTTGTATTTATTTACTTGCAATTGATTAATTCAACCTTACTATTTGTATTTATTTACTACAGTGGCCCTGACCTTATTTTCACAAAATATAAAGGAATATAAGATTTGTTATGACTGTGTATAGTTCGTATTTGTTGGCGTACATCAAGAACAAGTAGGAAAAAGAAAAGAGAATCAAAATAAGATTTTGGTGAAATGTAGAAAATATCGAAAGTTTTTTATTTGGGGGGTGATAAGTACAGCTATTGACCCGTTAAAACCCAGTGATATAATTGTAAACAGCTTTATACTAGTTATATGATTTTAAAAACAGCTTGACTTAAAAGTTATGGACAATGTATACAATTTGTATAGAATATACTGTTTTGGTGACATGTTACTGACATTATGTCGTGTTTGTTTGTTTATTTATTTGGTTTTTTGTTTTTTTGTTTTTTTTTTGTCGTTTTTTTTTTTTGTTTTTTTTTTTGCGGGGGGTTGGTAGAATAATTAAAGGGTGGGTAAGTCAAAAATGATTTATTCCTATGGAAATAACATATGAAACAATCGTTGACTATCAAAAGTGTCATATATAAAAACCGCTATCGAACAGGCAATTAAATTAGTGAAACAGAGTAATCGCAAACAAAACTATTATACCGACCGTAAAATTTGCGGAATGTTGACATCAAACGCCCAGATAAATTTCTGTTTGCAAAGTTATCTAAAAACCACGAAGCAATGCATTGTGGACAGATATTACTAAGGTTAGATTGTCATGGGGCAGTGTAAATCCCGGTCAGGACATATGTCCCAATTTATGTCCCGATTCACTTAACTTCGATGTTTGAACATTATTCTGGCCATAATCTACGATTAATTATTTAATAACCAACCAAGAAGGTATAAAACGCGTTAAGAATAAAATAGGCAGCACGTTTTGTGGCATAAAAAGGGGAATAGATATCTATTTTTTTTTTAAATAAAATGCCAATACATGACTAAAGTCAGTAATTTATGCATATATGTATAAAGCATATAATTAACGATATTCAAGATACAAGTAAATTAGTATAAGTATATTAGATAAGATAAATGATAAAGTAAATGACTCGGGACATACACTGGGGCACATGCATCGGACTAAATTTACATCACCCATATTGTTAATGTAATCAAACGTCGTATGGCCAAGACAAGCCAACAGCAAAAGAAGTGTTTGTCTACTAAACCTATTTGACTCAAATAACACGTTGTTTTTGAAAGTCAATATATAAAAATTCCAGATACCAAAGTATAAATCAATAGAATGTCCAGGACATAGATACAAATCCGGTAAAAATGGACAAACACGGACCTCTGGAAATCAAGAGGTGGGATCAGGTGCCATGGAGGAGTAAGCATCCCCTGTCGACCGGTCACACCCGCCGTGAGTCCACAGTCAAGTCCAATGGAACAAGTGAGGAGTGTATCCTCGTCACAATTGGTACAGACGTCTCAACAACCGCCAACGAAAAGGCAACTCAACATTTCACTTAGTGAAACAGAGTAGTCGCAAACAAGACTATTATATCGACCGTAAAATTTGCGGAACGTTGACATTAAACGTGGTTTTCGATATCCCTGTGCCAATAATTTGTCAGTGAGTAGTTTACCTCTGTATATGAAATTTTCATATGTTGTGCACGCCCTGGCATATCGGATCATTTGTGAAATATAAACTCCATATGCGGGTGACTGAGGAATATTACTACTTAAATGTGGAAAATTTACGATGGGAAAGCCGAAATCGTCGCGTTTATCGTATAGCTTAGTTGCTAATTTCCTGTCTGAGTTTATATTAAGTAAAATGTCTAAGTATGAAGCGTGTGTGCTTGATTCTGTTGTATCTTTAATTTCTAGTTCGCTGGGATATATCAAAGGATTAAACATGTCCCGACGGTTACCATGACATAAGCGTCGATGTATCCTGATGCGAACATAGGGGGCGGCCATTTTTGCTGTTAAGAATTACTTAAATCAGCTGCTTACTATACTTAAGTATTTTATCACTTGAGAAAGAAATTTGTCTAAGAATTCTTGGAGTAAAATCTTGAAGTAGAGTAAAAACTTTGTCTGAGAATTATTTTATGGCCCTGGACCCTGGTATTTCAGCAAAACATTCCAGTGGGAAACAACAGTGTCCCTTTTTGTCTGACTTGTCCATTAATTTCTTTGAAGACTTTATTCAGAAGTTCCTGAATTAAAAGGAGAAAGAAGTTTATTGGCTATTGATATGTCATTCAGATATTTCGAAGATGCTTTGTTAATAGATATAGTGAATTTACATGTTTTCAGAGACTTGAAGAACTAACGATATATTATTATTATTATTATTATTATTATTATTATTATATATATATATATATATATATATATATATATATATATATATATATATATACAAGTTATTAAAAGTCCAACGTTAAGAAATTAAATATCAAAATAAAGAATGCCACACTACATATACAGTGTGTGTGTATTTACAAGTACGTCTCTAAATTTAAAACCTGATCATGAACTATTTAAATATTTCCTTTTCCGGTGTTCGCCGCGCTTATGCATTTTATGGCATACCAGCGTGACAGAGTTATATACGAGTCTTTTTGTTAACAATGACTGTTATAAGGCAGACAGTAGAATATTGCAATTACTGGTGGATTATGATGCCAAAATCTTTCATCTGCTGTGGAAATCCATGTCTTAAGGTAAATTTGATAAGTTAGCACACATATCATGGAAAATTACTGATTGTAAAATATCTCCTGTTTTTGTTCCGCTTTTGTCGATGACCCTGAGTGATTTTGTGGTTAGATAATAACACGTCTTCTCTATATTTTTACTTTGTCTGTCTTAATATTAAACAAACAAACTTAATGAGTGAATGCATTAAAGCATTTCATTTAATTAACAAATCAATGTAAAATATTACCAACAGCAGTTTGCACTAGAAAATTACATTACCTAATTTCCCATACAAGTTCAAATTTACAGTTGTGTAATGTGTTTTTCTAGGAAACTTCGTCCAGATGAGTGAGGTGGATATGGACGAACAGTACAATTGCTCGGTTTGTGCATATCCGTTTTCATTTCCGAACAAAGTACCGAGGATGTTACCATGTCGTCATACGTTTTGTTTTCAATGTATACACAACATTATTGGATGTAATCCCTCGGGAGTCGATATTTGTATCACATGTCCCATTTGTAGGGATAAAATGCCAGTCCCCCCAACTGGGGCCATGGGATTTATAGAAAACTATTTTAAGGTACTCAAGAAAATGATAGCCACATGCGATGTTTGTGACGCAGAAAGTAAGTCTTTGCTTGGATGTTCCACGTGTAACGGATTACTTTGTGAGGTGTGCTATCCATTGCACTCTCACGGGAGAGAAGAAATGTTGGAACTTGACATATTCGATGACACATATGAGCGACTTCTGAGATTATACCATCGCGTGTATCAAGATAAATTATCTACGTTACATTTGGCCAACTTAGTGACATCCTACAGATGTTCTACCTTCACTCAGGTGAAGAAAATCCTCATACTATCCACGGATGAATGCTGGGTACTGCCAAACCATTCTGACGTTGTTTGTTATGGCACAAATGGACAAGAAAAGAGTAGAATTTATTTTCAGGATAAAATCATGGATGTAGCAATGGATCGAAAAGGGAGTTTGATAATAGCGATAAACACAGGAGAATTGTTTCGTGTGACCCGTAAGTATGACAAGGAAAAACTTCTAAATATAACTGACACAGTCCCAGCTATTCCCTCACATCTGTATGTATATGAAGACGACAGATTAATGGTAATAGCTTTAAACAAAGGAACCAAAGGAAATGTTATTGTCTTTTTCGATCTGTGCAAAGGTAACAATTCATGTGTCCAAAAAGAAGAATTAAAAGAACTAATACATATCGTTTCCGTTTCGGTAAACCCTCTAACCGGAAGTCGTTTTCTATGTGATGACGAACATGAGTGTGTGTTCATTCTAAAACAAAACGGAAAAGACAAATATTGTGGTAGAAAGATGTTGCCGCGCGTCGAAATATCACCTGCGTCATTGCTTCTTCCTAATGTAGGAAATTTTGCGTTCCGTCCCAGGTCTGTTTGTTGTGACTGCTTCGGTAATACTCTAGTTTATGACATGGGAACAATGAGTATACATGTAATAAATGACAACGCGCAGCTTCAAGGGATTGTCCTACCAGCAGATATGCATACAATGGGTTTTATCAACTGTATAAGCATCGACCAAAAGAATCACTTGTGGGTCGGCGATAGAGATTTCGGAATTATCCGTGTTTACAATATAGACGAGTGTTCGAACATATTGGAAAGTGGTCAGGACCATCGATTGAGAGATTTGTTTTCAAACTTTCAAGCATATCTCTTACAATCACCTCATTCAGCGCCATCCTTTAGTAGTGATGATTTAATGGATAACACGTTCTTCTCTGTCGAGATGATGTGACGTTATCGTGATTGACGATGTAGTGTCCTAGATGTCGTCGCTAGAGCCGTATCCACTATTGTAACGATCGGGGTGAGGGAATATTGACCAGAAGAAGAGGAGAGTCGATGTGTGTGGGGCTTTCTGGCCGTAAAGTAACGTGGCTTTGTGGGTCATAAACACATGTAGTAAGAAGGTGCATTATCCCCTGTGGTCTACCAATATATAACTCCAGGAAGAACACTATAAGTTTATCCGGTTTTTCTGTAAAGCCGCAACGATGAATAATAAATCACAAATATATAACAAAAACAGTTAGTCCAAAATATTGAATTATAATAATACAATAAAATGCAAGTTACTGTAGTTGGATATGTAGTCAACGTGTATATGATCTCCAAACAAACTGACGAGTCCGGTGTGATAATTAGAGCGTCTATGAAAATTTAAAATTAATATTTAAGAAAACTTAAACAATAACTTCATGATTAGGAATGGTTAATATGTGTCGACAAATGTGAAAGTAATATGAAGAAGTACCAATTGATAATCGAAACTCAAGTCCATTAGAACACGGCGAATTAGATGTGCAAATGGTCTCAACATGAAGAACAATTGCGAATCCCAAACGGGATAGGACCAGGTGTCTGGAAGGAGTCAGTGTCCACTGCTGGCATGTCACACACGTCGCAAACGTTCCATGGAAACCTTTCTAGTTCGATGAACGGGTCAAATTCGGTAAAAAGGTCAAGTTTGGTGAAAAGCACGATTGGCGAAAGGGAGTCACTGTCTGTGACCGTGCTCCAGAATACTATCTAATATTCCTGAGAGGGGGGACTTCATAATGTTTAACAAGATTCCCGTATCGACCATAAAACTTCTTAAACGACGGTGTCAATAACGGTGTCAACAACGTTCAACAACGTAACCTTGTGCGAGTAGCTTATTTGCGAGCCACCTTGCTCTCAGAATAAAACATTCATAAGAAGAGCATGTCCTGGCATAAGGTTTAAGTTGTGAAATGAACAGAACGTCTTCGATATATCTGTATGTAAATTGAACCGAGATGCTAATTGTTTGTTTCCTTTGGAGAGCAGAGACTGTATAAATTACACTTAATATGAATACAAAAAGATGTCAGCCAAGAGAGGTGCACAATTGGTACCCATCGGAATGCCGACAAAAACCACGAAGATGTTGTCTACTAGAAACTCCAGCATCTTTATAATATCGTCTTCAGTGTACTTGTTATTGGAACTGAGTGTTCCTTAACAAAATGATGTTCTTCATGACCTAACATTAAATATTTATAACTGCGATTTCCTTTTTTGATATACAAAAGAATTTTCTATAATAGATGTTAATTTGTTTTTGAGTTTTTGATGAGGAATTTTTGTGTAAAGGGTCGAAAAATCAAAAGACTTGATGCTTGTAATATGTTTGAAAAATAATTGCAAAGTAAATACAAAAATCAGTTGACATCTAATGTAGATGTACATAAATACATGAAATTGTGTATTTATAACAATGTTTTGTAGAAAACACATAATTATGTACCGTTGTGGTTCCGCAGTAGAGTGCTCGATTCGCAACCGGAGGTTCGCAGTTTAGAGCCTCGGTGTGGGCAGCTGGCTTTTTCTGTCCTTCGGATGAGGATGTAAAAACCGTGGTCACAGTAGGTGTCGGCACGTTAAAGAACCCTAACTGCTCAATGTCCGTAAGAGCCGAGCATAGGCCAAAATTTGAAGCTCTCCATATGAGTGAAAGATTCTTTAGTGGGACGTTAAACAATAATACTACAACATAATTATGTAAGTAGGCACTTAACATTGAAACTCAGTATATTTATAACCACTAGGTCGTTGCCACTGCTGGTGGACCGTTTGGTTCTCCGAGGGTATACATAAACCTAGTACCTGGTATTTCGGTACCGGCTGTTCATCTTATACTGAAGTAATATTTGGCACTGTAACCACCATTTAAATTCGAAATTTTTTTAAAGCTAAAATAGTCATTTTTTTTTTACAGTGGTTAGTCTTAGACGGATTTCGGCTATATATTTAGAGATATTATTTGGCCTTGTATGATACCACTTTATCTTTAGAAAAAAACACGCACTTTTCAAATTGGAACTCAACTGATGAAGTCTAATTGACAGAAACGATATCGTCTTGAGCATTATAACTTTGGTATTATGTTTATAATATTTATATTCACTTGTTGTAAATATGTAAAATTCTCAGATACTAAAATATTAATCTTCAGCATGTCCAGGATACATATACAAATCTGGTGAACACTGGACAAAAACGGACCTCTGGAAATCCAGAGGTGGGAACAGGTGCCAAGAGTCAGGAGTAAGTATTCCCTTTTCACCGATCACATCCGCAAACAAGACAATTATACCGATCGTAAATTTGCGGAACGTTGTCATCAAACGTGATTTTCGATATCTGTATCAATAACTTGTCAGTAAGTAGTTTACCTCTGTATATGAAATGTGCATATGTTGAACACGCCCTGGCATATCGGATTATGTGTGAGATATAAACACCATATGCAGGTGATTGCAGGAAATTAATCACTACTTAAATCTTTAAAATTAACGATGGGAAGCTGAAATCGTCGCGATTGTCGTATTGACTGGTTGTTCATTTCCTATCCGTGTCTATAGTAAGTAAAATGTCCAAGTAGGAAGCGTATGTACTTGAGTCCATTGTTTTATTAATTTCTAGTTCTTTGGGATTGACATATGTATGAAAATTGTTATTATCAATCGATAAAACGTCGTCGATATATCTAAATATCAAGTTAAAGGACACCGCAAGCTTTTTCTTCTTTTGATTCAGAAACTTCTGAATGAAGTTTGCTTCGTATGTATAAAGGAACAGGTCAGTCAATAAAGTGGTACGATTGGTTCCCATGGGGATGCCGACAGTTTGCTGACAGACCTGATCTCCAAACATTACAATATATTGTCTATTAGAAATTCTTGTAAAACAGTGGTGTTGGACGAAATAAGTATCACGATAACCAATGACTAGACATTTAAAAATCACCACCTTTAGTGACAAAACAGTTGTCGGTGATGCCCCAAAAGTCTCTATTTTATTTTTTTCATGTGGAATTGTTGTGTAAAAAGTAAAAACTTAGTACGTTTTGATACTGTGAATTTGAGAAAAATTGTTTGTCTTCAAATTTTTTATAAGTTGTTTAGAATTTTAAGTATCCACATCTTATTTACACCACTTCTGGAATAAGCAACTGTACAGTATTGATGAAGTTTCTCCTTAAAGTCTATCAGTTTCTTGGTAAGAAGTAAAGTTTAAGGTTTGTTGAAACATTTGCTGAGTCCTGCAATGTACCTCTGCTTACATGGGGTTTTGTGAAGTTTAGGTATTCAATATAAATATGGTTGCTCAAAATCAGTATCGGTTGTAGGTACATTAAAAGAATGTAGGATTACCGGAATTCGTATTAAACCCTAGTTCTTCTAATAAACAATTATAGTAATGTGTCTTAAAAATGAATACTATATCATTTGAGGTTTTGTCTGTTGGGGCCAATACATATTTGCTCATGTATTCTATCCAGCTCGATTATAACTTCTGGGTCACTGAACACACAGTATACGTGTGTTTTCGAATACGAGATTTTATCAACCATCGTATAGTTTGCTTTTTTAACCATTTGGAAAAAGTGTCTGGTTCCACGTCGTCAGGTTTGGCACATCGTCTTGCATATTCCTTTACAGAATTCATAACTAAACTAAAATTCTGTCGCCAATTAAAGAATCAGGCTTCTTTGTATTTAGGACCTCTCAAAATAGAATGTTTGAGATTTTCCTTTTCAGCAATAGAAACGTCACCGGTGATGACATGAAGATTTTGTTATGTAGTAAACTGTTATCTGCGGTTGTGCGCTCGATTTTCTGTTTGGTTTGGAATGTCCTCGAAAGGGTAATGTATTTTGAGGTTGGCTGCGATGAATACTTCCGTCGTCTTCGACAATTTCAATAATTGTGTTAAGCCCAACTCTTGCCTGTCGTAAAAAAATAGTTCTAAAAAATATGAACCAATAATAATTTCTGCATGCAACTTCATGATGACCGTATTTATGCATGCTTCCTCATTACATAGACAGCTCTACGTCATAAAATTCATAAAAAGGTAAATCTGTGAAGCATAGGGGAAATGCCAAACTTCTGATCAATATACACCGAGCTACATGTTACACAATAACCCCTTTTATTTACTTTAGATATCCCGTATTTATAATACAACAACTTGTTCTCCTACATAGCATAATTAGGTTTACAAATTGGGAATAACAGAATGAAATAAATTTTCGTTTCAAAAAGTAACTATATATATGTATTGACATTGCAAGTCCCAGTATGCCTGACCATCTGAAATAAATTTATTTCCAGATGTATCGAATTTAATTGATAATCAATAAGTTAACGAAGTATTGCAAATGTTTGACATAACTCGAAGCTCTGTTAATGACAAGTGGAGGAAAGGCATAAATGTGTCAACTCGAACTATAACATCCGGGAACTGAGAATCGGTGGAAGTTCAAGTATGTACACGTATGTTGTTGTCGTTTTGATTTTTTTCCATGATAATATTATCCTTTTGGTTATGTGGCATGGGAAATGTATAAAAAAATAAAAATATTAATAATTTGATCTTTTCGGACGACAATGTTGATGTGCCTGCTTGACTGCTACATGTAACACAGCTTAACAAGTAACACGTACAACAAATATGAGCTGGTTTTATTATAAACTTTACCTACATACAGCCGGTCTTCGTTATCAATTCACATTTTAAATGTTAACACCGTCCTCCCCAAAGAGTACTAATTTGTTTTTTTCATGCGCGTGTGTATGATGTATAATTAACTTTGATCAATATTTATATTCCTATTTTATTATGGCACCTGATCCCACCTCTTGGTTTCCAGAGGTCCGTGTTTGTCCATTTTTACCGGATTTGTATCTATGTCCTGGACATTCTATTGATTTATACTTTGGTATCTGAAATTTTTATATTTATTATAAACATGATACCAAAGTTATAATCATTTTCTTATACTGATGTTACTCTCTCAACACACAAGGCATGTAAATCTTTATATTGTATATATGTTCACCGATGTATCGTGTGGTACAAAGTAATAAAGAATTGAATAGAATTAAATCGTCAGTTCGTGAACAGGGGTCACGTTCTTATAATTAGTTTTCCTCGACTCTCGTCCAATCAGACCAACAATAACAAATAGTATGCTCGGCTTTGTTTGCTTTTCTTTCGTTTTTTACCACTGGGTTCCTCTGCGGTTGTAATTCTCCTCTAACTCATCCGGGCACCTGTTCGGTAGTTTAGAATCAAGGTTTACAATGCAATGTAATACCAGAAAATACATTGTACCAGAATAATTAGAAATATGAAAATCAATTGATAATGTGTCATGAATTATAATAAAAATTACTCAACGTACTGATTAAAAGTACTTGACATATTGCTCTCAAAAATCAAAATTAAGTGTTGAACGTGTTATTTTGATAAGACTGGTGTACGTAATGATATTATAATCTTAGACTTATCTTTATTTGTAAAAAATACTGTTGCTTACCCAACCGGACTTACTGCTAGATGTCATAGTAAAATGGTTTTCTGTTTTATGTGCTAGTTATAGTTCTGGGTCCTAATTCACCGAAATTTAATACTCAAGCTCAAGATACGTTTTATTATTTTATAACCCTGAAAACAATGATTGTAAGATGTAAATGGACATTTTCTAAAGTAATTGCTTACAACTGTAAATAATTATTACAAGCATTGTTCATGTGAAGAAAGATTCTGATGTATCAAAAATAGTTTAAGTATATACTCGAATCTTGAGTTGAGCTGGTCCCCGTCTGACTACTACACTTCGTTCATAGACCGTCGATATAATTCATTGAATTGTTGAATCTGCTTGGTCAAGAAACATATTTATATCGGCCAATCAAATTAAGCGTATTATTCCACAAGAATAGCACTTCAAGCATTATATTTTATGCTACTAGTTTTACTCTAGGCCCTATCACACATAAACAAAGCCTACTACAGATTGAAAAAGCATTCTTTTTCAAACCAGCTCAGAGAAGACATTTGATGTTGCATACATTGCCATAAAACAAGGTAACGTCAAATCTACTTACAATCCCTGCCCGAATGAGATTGGGTCGTACCAGTTGTTTTACAGCGAAGCGGAAATACAACCGGGTACCAAATAATCTTCAGTACCATACTCAATGTTTTTTTTTTCATTTTCATGAAGAAATCGTACACCTGATCTAATGTTTTATGTAAATATTACGAACGATACCAAAATTATACATTTACAAAAGAGGCCAAAAAAATGCTCAAAACGATCGTTTCTGTCAATTAGACTTCGAGCTTGAATTATATATATATATATATATATATATATATTCATATATATATATATATATATATATATATATATATATATATATATATTATATATATATATATATATATATATATATATATGAATATATATATATATAAGGTGTCATACAAGGCCAAAAACTCAATCTAAATGTAAATGAAAAAATACATATATAATGATTATTAAATGAAATAACTGGTCTGTTACACCCAGAAGATTTACAACCAAATTATTTTGTCAAAATGAAAAAAAAATCATAGTGGAGCTTGATTCGGTCATAACTTGTTGGTGGATGTTGGTGTCTTTATCGTCCTTGAACAAAATACAACATACTTCGAAGAGAACATTCACAAATTCACTGTTCTTTTGATAAATATTTTCTGACTATTTGATGAATTTCGATTTAGTTCCTTAAAAGTCCCTCTGGTATAGGTAGATCCATGATTGTTGTCTTGACATTTTACTGACGAACGAAACTGAAATAAGTAATATGTAAGACAATCGACTGATTAAGGGGAGATAAATCTTATCAGCGATAACATGTCTTTCTTGATATAACGAGAAAAGGGTCCCTTAGGACAAGTCGGGGGAAACTGTTATTTTTATGTTTTCAAAAACTTAAACACATGTGGATTATATATACAATAATATGAGATTGGGCACAGGGCTCTTTTTTGTTTCTGGTGCAAAAAGTCTACAAAATTAGATATATCATGTCACTAAGACAGAATTGATCGTTTTCTAGAATTTTCTTTACTCCTTACCAAGATATTGACAGCCGTTAAGGAGAAACTTCAATAATACTGTACAGTTACTTATTCCAGAAGCGGTGTAAATCAGATGTGGATACTAAATAATTCTAAACAGCATTTAGAAAATTTGAAGGCACACAATTTTTCTCGAATTCACAGTATCAAAACATATAACTTCTCTACACTTTGCACAACTATTCCACATAAAAAATTAAAAGAAAGACTTTTTAGCATCATAGACAACATAGACATTTTTTCACTAAAGGTGGTACCCGAAAATTTAAATATCTAATGATTGGCTATCAAGATACTTATTTTGTCCAACACTACTCTGATTCTACACATAAATACACTGAAGTTGATGTAAAAAAAAAACATGCTGGAATTTCTAATAGACAATATATTTGTAATGTTCGGAGACGTGGTCTTTCAACAAACTGTCCGCATTCCTATGGGAACCAATTGTGCCCCTTTATTGGCCGGCCTGTTCCTTTATTCATACGAAGCAGACTTCATTCAGAATTTTGCTAAAATCAAAAGGTGAAAAAGCTAGCGGTGTCTTTTAATTTGACATTTAGATATATCGACGACGTTTTGTCAATCAATAATGACAATTTTAATACATATGTCAATGCCTTATATCCCAGCGAACTAGAATTAAAGAGACAACAGAATCAAACATACACGCTTCATACTTAGACAGTTTACTTAATATAGACACAGACGGGAAATTGACAACTAAGCTATACGACAAACGCGACGATTTCGCGTTTCTCATCGTAAATTTTCCACATTTAAGTAGTAATATCCCTCAGACACGCATATGGAGTTTATATTTCACAAATGATCCGATATGCCAGGGCGTGCACAACATATGAAGATTTCATATACAGAGGTAAACTACTCACTGACAAATCATTGACACAGGGATTTCGAAAGCTGCGTTTAATGTCAACGTTCCGCAAATTTTACGGTTGGTATAATAGTCTTGTTTGCGACTACTCTGTTTCACTAAGTGAAATGTTGAGTTGCCTTTTCGTTGGCGGTTGTTGAGACGTCTGTACTAATCGTGACGAGGATTCACTCCTCACGTATTTCACTGGACTTGACTGTGGACTCACGGCGGGTATGACCGGTCGACAGGGGATGCTTACTCCTCTATGGCACCTGATCCCACCTCTTGGTTTCCAGAGGTCCGTGTTTGTTCATTTTTACCAGATTTGTATCTATTTCCTGGACATTATATTGATTTATACTTTGGTATCTGAGATTTTTTATATTGTAAGGATCCATTTGTCAATTGCTGGCTCATATAAATATCCTTATCCTTGTGTATCCTTATAACCTGATATGCATCAGTATAAGTTAGCAGATATGCATTCGTAACCAGTAAAACCGGACAGGACAGTAAAAACCCTACGCCATTAAGATTTTTCCAACTATCACACACAGTATAAACCGGAAATTGTCAATGCTTGGGTAAATGATAAAAAGATGAATCTTCACAACCCGAACTGTCCCTTTTTGCGTTGATTTTGTTTTGAGGAAATATACAAAAATACAGAATTAGATATCAAATTCAGAAAAAAAAATTGGTATTCCTTCGTATGGCGTTCATGAACCCTTTCAGCCCTACAGACCACAATAGACCAATCTAAACAATTGAATAGAGCATACTATCTAGAAACTTAGGGTTGAAAGAGTTAAAAACAGCTCATTCCTTCAACGTTTTGAAAGATTTTATATAAAAAGCTGCAACGAGTTGGTTGAAAATGATGGTGAAATCCAATGTGGTATCCAATCATATATATAAACCAAATACTAACAAAAAAGAGTTTTTTTAAGTTACCAAATTAACCATCACACACACACACACACACACACACACACAAACGGTTATTCTCTAACACAGACATGCGCATACGACAGATTTTCATGATAAATAACTTACAATGTCATTTTCCGGCAAAACATTAGCATTCTGGTTTGCTAGAAATAAATACAACACTGCTCAATTCATTCATATAACAGAAAGTATAATCATAACATTTTTAATAAATATGTAAATAACATCTATCATTCTTTTTAAATAATGTAGGTTATAATTACAACAGTACAATGTGAAATTATCGAGGCAATAATTTAGCACGATTTAGAAGCCAAAGCCTTTTTACAAAACAAAGGATGATGTGACATTTTACACCACACGTCACGTGGTGCATCATCATTTATTCGTTCAGCCTCCAATTGTTTGTCAAATAAAGGAAATTGTTGTGACTGCTTATCAATGCAATGGAAGTTAAAATTGATTTAGTAAAATTATACAGTAAAACCTTGTTATACTGCCACCATTTGTTTGGCATTATAAAGCGGTTTGGCGATAGGTTGAGGGAAACTAAAATATCAAAAACTGTTGCTTTAAGCTAGGTGGTAAATGATACGAGAGCATTAAAATAGATTTTACTGCACATGTACTTTTATTTGTACCCAGGAAGAGACCCCCGGTCATTATATATTACTTTTTCACAATAACTTTATCTATATTTTTCTCAAAAACACCATTACTGCATAATAAGTCAGTGGTCGCTTTAATTTTTTTTTTTTTTTTTTTTTTTGATAATCGTAAAAATTTGGGCGTTTTGTATTTGCTGATAATCATAAAGATTCGGGGTATTTGAATTTTCTGATATTCATAAACATTGTGTTTCTTGCAATGTTCAAGTCACATCTTGTGCAAGCACAGACATATTCATTTCAAATTCACAGTTTGAATCATTTAGCAATTACACCCAAGGCAGCAAATCACCGACTGGTATATCATACGTGAAATAAACATTGCCAACTAACGACGTTTATCTAAAAACATGCATATAAAATACAATGCAGTAATGACAATTTTATCTATTTTTCACTCTTCCTCATCCTGCACCGGAAGTTTAAATGTCACGTGAATGATTAAGTTCCACAGTCTATTTTCTGCATGGTTGGATGTGTATCTTCACATCGTCTCTATTTATTCATAAACGACTTCAGAAGACGGCCATTTGATGTTTCGTGTACATTTTTATATCTGAAATGATACATGAAAAGTTTTAAACATACAATCTATAAAAGTATCTAATAAATAGTTTAGTCATTTTTATCAAAGCTTCATTGTTTCATTGCAACAAACGGGAGACAACGCTTCTTTTTTAAGCTGTTTGTTGGCCAAGCTTTTCCTTTTCACCCAAACTACAAGTGACACCTGTGTATTGGTGAAAGTAATTCCCCTTTACAAGCCATATTTCAATGTATAAAATATATTTCCCTAAATAAATCAACCAAATTTAAGAAAAGTATTCTGGTGAGATAAAATGTTGGAAAAATGAATTATGTTAAAAAGAATTCAAGTCTTCATTAAATTTTTCAAGTTATTTTGATACAAAATTATTATCACAAGGTATTCAAACTGAGGCTGAGAAATTTGATATATAATAATGGTCATAAACAGAGAGTAACCCTTGCACAATACTATTCATAGTAATATCTTAGGAAATCAGAGAGAGAGAGAGAGAGAGAGAGAGAGAGAGAGAGAGAGAGAGAGAGAGAGAGATTTGGAAAAATATAGAATGTTAAGAAGCTAAATAACATTTATAAACGTTGTGTCTTTGAAACATTGTTTTACAATTTTGTATTTGGTGCAGTGATGAGTATGTCAGCAACAGTGCGACATTTAACTTCCGACACGACAAAGTCCCGACTTTTACCTACCATTTTGACACATGCACAAAAACCATTACAAATCTGGTAATAAAAGCTGTAATGATATGTAATGGATATAAAATATAGTTTTAGTTTTGACCTTTAACCTCAAAATTAAATCACCCTTGTATATGATCTGAACCTTAACATTCAAATTCAAGGGAAAAAAATTTGTTTAGACTATTATTTTTTCATACAGGGTGAAAACTATTTTATGTGGTGACACATATTTGATTTATGTAGGGCGGAAAATATTAATTATGTGCTCACGTAAAACCTTCAAGTGTACATTTTGAGACAACCATTCAACTCGACATCTTTATTGATACGTTTTATTTATGGAATCTACTAACCCAATTGAAAATCATATATCTCTGGCGTCTGATCAACCTGACATCTAGCGTGTATTCAGTCAAGTTCTGTCCCTATATTCTTCTATTGCGGATTTATTGTATATATCAGCAACAAGGGTGGATATTATCAAACTTTGAAATATGTATAATTTTGTATGACCAGACGGTGAAATGTGCTGATAGGGAGGCTTGAAGGGTCAAGGACTACCCCAAAATTTTCAGATTTTATAATGCATTTTGTTTTCTTGCGCATATTGAGCGTCAATTTTGGAGTCAGAAGTTCGACAGATCCAGAAAGAACATTCAGTAAAAACGAGTCGACAGATCGAGTGAATATAATTTATTCCCTACTTTTTATATAAAAGATACCGAATATTTTTCATAATAGAAAATAAGGAATAAATTCCCCAGAGGTTTGCCATACCTATTTGCATATAATTTCCGAAGTGCCGCCGATTTGCCTTGGAGTTAACCAGCAACAAACATTATAGGTAAATGCCTATATTAGGGCCTCCTTCCCTGGTTCTTAAATACATTCAGAAAGACTGGATACATTTAAAACAAATTTTATTCTACTAGAATGAATTCAATACATTACGCAGGTCTGTGGACTTTTCGATTTGAGGCAACTAAATATTTATACTATAATATGTATATATGTAGGCTATATCAAGCATAGATTGTTCCACGGCGTTATCTTCGCTAGTGTGGCTTTTAACAGTCAGAAATACGACACAAATCTTTGAAATCACACGGCTTATTTTTAACACAGCTTAACTTGTTTTGTGCGATTTTGTATCCTATAAGTATAACATACGGGATGTATTTGAGTGCCCCACATCCCATGTCAGCCATCCATGTGCTGACCGAGCTCGCTGTTGCTTAACTTCAGTGTATGGACAAACACACTAACCGTCCAGCCACAGCAGCTAGCTGTTGAACTGGACCCGGTTGCACAACACATTGTTAAATTTAACCTACAGTTAGCCCATTGGACTTCACGTTAAATTTAATGAACTGTTGTGCAACTGGGTCCTGGAGAGTTAATCTGCCTATATCAATGACTGTTACACTCCCATCCACATTTCACTTTTAAATGCGCATTGAAAGTATGTTACAGGATAATTAAAAGAAACAAAACTGAAACAGAGGAAACAGAATGAGATAAGACGATGTTACACTTCAATTTTAGTTTGGAACAAAGTACTTCCAAGAAATGAATGTGCGTGCGGGTAAAAACTAAACCGGATGTTGCCCTGACATGTCCGGATATGTATGTGCATTTAACAGGAAAATAGTATAATATTGAAACTTAAGTATATATTTTTTTAGTATCTTGATAAGCTTTTTAAGTCGGCATACACCTCAGCTAGAAAACAATTTGTTTCGGCTCGATTCGAGGAAATTCTGGTCAATCTGCGATTGGCACAAAACATGCTGATTTAAAATAGCCTTTCAAGATACTTAAAACAGAAAATGTATACAAACTTTTGGTACATATGTGTAGTGTAGTTTATATCCTGAAATTAAATAACATCACAACTTTATTATACTATTTCCTGTTAAATGCACATTGATATTTTCCTATTAAATGCACATTAATATTTTCCTGTTAAATGCACTATCATAAAACCCCGTCAGGACATATTCGGACAATGTCAGGACAAAATCCAGTCTTTAGTATCTCCCGTGAATGCACAAACTAACTTTTCGCCCATAGCATCCGTTTCCAACTCGCTTATTTTCTCTCTCTCTCTCTCTCTCTCTCTCTCTCTCTCTCTCTCTCTCTCTCTCTCTCTCTCTCTCTCTCTCTCTCTCTTCAAGAGTACGTACATCTGAGATTCAATTTGTTATAGTTTTGTTGAGAGAGAGAGAGATTAAAATCGAATAGATATATAGATGCAATCGTATTCATGTTTAAATTGAAATGATAAAATGATCATAATACCAGCGATGAT
This sequence comes from Atrina japonica, assembly GCA_030159075.1. Classification (NCBI taxonomy): domain Eukaryota; kingdom Metazoa; phylum Mollusca; class Bivalvia; order Pterioida; family Pinnidae; genus Atrina; species Atrina japonica. The sequence continues at coordinate 412,714 of BROG01000217.1, read as the reverse complement.
AAGGATGCCGAGTACGTCCTGGGTACAGAAATAGTGTCATAAGAAGCGAATAAAGAGTGTGTAGGAGCAAAACTTTCTGGTACAATAACATTTCAAACATTAAATTTTTGCCTACGTGTTGTTAATATAATAATTTTGTTATATTTTGTTAAAAAATAGAGGAGCTAGATTAATTGTTTGTTTCTGCAAACATTTATAGCTTTTAAAAGTAAGAATAATTGCTGCTTAGGCTTAGAGCGTAACTTCATTTTGTAGATGTATTTAACTCGCACCTCACACCTCGTGCCCTGCTGCCTTTGGTTATCAAAGGATTTTGATACAACTGTATGCCGGTGTCGGAGCAGTAGCGATATAGGATACAGAGTTAAAGCCAAATAACTAGTTGATATGAATTGTCTTACTCTATTTTCATGAGAGAGAGAGAGAGAGAGAGAGAGAGAGAGAGAGAGAGAGAGAGAGAGAGAGGGGGGAATATTTTCTGTTCAACAGTGAAAATTGTACTCTAATACGGTAAAAAGTGGCTTCAAAATATCTTATTGTTTATATGAAATAAAAAGTAAAAAATCTAAATGTCTATACCCTTTCTTGCAAGTGACTGTATCTTAACACTGGAAGTAAGGCCATACCAAGTTTTTTTTTCTATGTTAAGCGTCCACCCTAAATTAAAAAAAAACCTAATTACCTATTCGGAAAAAAACACACATAACATGAACAAAAATACAGGACTCTTCAATTGTAATTGTGATCTGAAATTTATAAATGCCATCAGGTTATTGAGTTAAGTTGAGTAAATGCGTCCTACTAATCAGAGTACACTAATGTACCCTAAGTACGCTAGAGCACTTAAAAGTTGTTATGGTAGATCTAAATTAGCTTTATTTTATCTGAACTCTATGTCTGGATCTAAATTAGCTTTATTTTATCTGAACTCTATGTATGCATCAAGTTAAACCAACTTTAAAAGTAAAACACTTTCATTCCATGTTTTGTAGGGAACAATATGCATTCCCGGATTACCAATTGTGTGTGTTTTTTTTACACATGCGATGTCCTAAATCAAAGCACACGTGGACGCTTAACGTAAAAAAATTGGAATGGCCTAATTGTTATCTCGCCAAATTTAAACGTTCTGTGTTAGGCATCTAGCGCAAGTCTCGAGTCCTCTGTTTGATACGTAAAACAGAGGTCACGTGTCACAGTAGGCGTGGTATGTCGAGGAGAAATAAAATCAATGTAAAGCACAGGTCTACATTTCTGTCAGTCAGCATCAAGCTTAGCTGTTGACATTTCCTTACACATGTCTAGTCAAAACTTCCATAGGTAAACGGATAACGCTAATACAGAAACGAGATAAACTTGGTTGTTCATTACCTTCACATGGTGCCAACATGTTTACAACAATTTGCAACAAATTGTCTTCAAGCCAATTATTATTGACCACCTGAAAATGTATTTAAAATATACAAGTAGATCCATGTTGTTTTTTATGTTTGTTTTTATCTTTATGTTAAATGATACGTTTGGTAGTACAGATGTCCTTATTTTAAAGGTTTATATAGATAATGACACATTTGTGTATCACGTGGTGCGCATGTGCAACAGATTAGACAGTAAAACATACCTTTTGCTTTGAGTGATTGAGTTTGTAATCTAAAACTTGTTTTTCTCGTGATTGCATCATCTGAAAGATATAAAATCTCAGATACCAAAGTACATGTATATATCTAAAGGATGCCCAGAATACATATACAAATCTGGTGATATTGGGAATATATGGAACACTGAAATTTCAGAGGCGGGATCAGTAGCCATGGGGAGCAAGCATACCCTGTTGACCGGTCAAAATATATAAAATAAATAAAATATACCGCCTAGTACCGCCTTTACGGTTAACCGCAAAAAAACCCTCCCACCCCGTATATTACTGCCCCGGACCCTGTAAAGTAAATTATAAACGTTACTACTGTCAATGAGTGATTGTTTTATATTTTCAAATGAAGTATCTAGTTTCATTGTCAAGTTACATCATAATCATCATCATCATCCATACACACACATACATACATACATACATACGTACATACAAACATACATACATACATACATACACACATACATACATATATATATATATATATATATATATATATATATATATATATATATATATATATATATATATATATATATATATATATAACCAAAGACAAGGCGTATATAGCAACTGTTAATCAATCTATGATTCATTATTTTAGTTCTCCCAGGGGTTTAGTCCTGACTGTCTCACATTTTTACAATCATTTGCCCTGACTGTCCCACAACCTGATTTGTACTATTGCTATATGTCTCATGTTTTTTTGTGTACCAACTAAAATATCTTGAAATGATAAATATGCTGTTTTATGTTTTAAATTTTCAGAAATATTCCTATCAAAGCATTTCACTTAATGACTTGTAATTTGTTGATACAAATGACATATTTCCTTTTACAATCAAAAATGTCCACATTGTCCCACATACGAAAGTTCTGATTGTCCCACAATGTTTTTACCTTTTTCTGGCATATATAAAAGTGAAGCAATCAGTACGACAAAGAAACTGACCAGATATAGAACCTAAGTATCCACATGCTGAAATTTACTTAATCTTTAAACTCATCAAGCAGACTTTACAGGTGTTTGTGCGTGTGTGTGTTTCTGCTACACACATTATCACGTATTCCTGTTTGCTCGTGCCATACTGCTATTTTTGCTAACACAGTTACGCGTAATTATGTGCTGTTTATCTTTTCACATCTGTGATCATCAATCGAGAAGTATGTAATATATCCCGTTACATGAGAATATTACAGGGTAAAAATAACCCTCAACACTTCGTGACATCGTCCTGACTTTTACAGTACACTTGGTTACTGGGTTTAGATGACTGAATATTTATATAACGGCCCGTATGATTGTATTCCGTTATATACAAAAAATATGTAATCAGATGTACCACTGAGTAAGTGCGTGACAGACGGTTGGAGTCTTTAAACTCATCAAGCAGACTTTACAGGTGTTTGCGTGTGTGTGTTTCTGCTACACACATTATCACGTATTCCTGTTTGCTCGTGCCATACTGCTATTTTTGCTAACACAGTTACGCGTAATTATGTGCTGTTTAGTGATCATCAATCGAGAAGTATGTAATATATAACATGAGAATATTACAGGGTAAAAATAACCCTCAACACTTCGTGACATCGTCCTGACTTTTACAGTACACTTGGTTACTGGGTTTAGATGACTGAATATTTATATAACGGCCCGTATGATTGTATTCCGTTATATACAAAAAATATGTAATCAGATGTACCACTGAGTAAGTGCGTGACAGACGGTTGGAGTGCGTTCAGTTCAAAAGAACAAGTATGGTACGCCACAACCACGTTAAACAAATAAACCTATTATTTCGACAGTTTTTCTCGGTTAAACCTGAATTTCTCCAGTAAACACTACATTTTCTCGGTTAAACCTAGTATTTCTTCAGTTAAACTTAGTTTTCATCCTGTTAAACCTAGTTTTTCTTGGTTAAACCTAGTATTTCGCCAGTAAAACCTATTTTGGTCCAATAAAAATTAGTTTTCTCAGTTAGATCTAGTTTTTTGTCAGCTAAATCTCGTATTTCTCAGTTAAATCTATTTTTTAAGATAATGCTATTTTTATTCAAACCTAGTTTTTCTCTGTTAAACATTTGTTCAGTTCCAGCTAGTGTTACTCTAGTTAAACCATGTTTTCCTACAGGAAAACCTAGTTTTCTCTAGTTAAGCATTTTTTTCTCAGACCTAGTTTTTGTCAGCAAAACCTAGTTTTCTCAGTTTAGACCCAGTTTTTCTCAGTTAAACCTAGTTATTTTATTCTGTTGATGTGAATAAACGAGAAAAACTGTGATTCGCATGAGAGAGAGAGAGAGAGAGAGAGAGAGAGAGAGAGAGAGAGAGAGAGAGAGAGAGAGAGAGAGAGAGAGAGAGAGAGAGTACACCATTAAGTGGTAAATGCATACAATACAATGCAGGTTAATTAGCTATATGTATACAGTACAACTTGTATGTGATAAAAATAGCCATTTTATTAATTACGTATGTACCAGCATTACTCACAATCTCCGCTGGACATACATAGGACTCCGGACACAAATATTTTCTATCACAATGGGATAAGTTGCTTTGAATAGATACATGAGTAGTACAAATTGACATATATAATAACTTAAATGGATTTTCTCTTTAATTTGAATTAGCAATAACAACATTATATGTATATGTTCAGATGTTTGTATAATGATTATTATGGATTTATTATGTACTAAATATCAATGAAACGGTATATGATAGCGATCGTTTATATGTTCAATCCGAGGGAGTTGAGCTTCATGACAGTGCATAGTTTTCCTGTACAAAGTGTTTGTTGTGAAAGTAAACCCTAATTATTCCAGGCCCCTTTCTCACTTTTATCATTACAATTCTATCATACGCCGGGTTTACACCCCCTTTTTAGCCCACCATCAACAGACGGTGGGCTATTCAAATCGCCTTACGTCCGTGGTCCTTCCGTCGTCCGTCCTTAAACAATTCTTGTTATCGCTATTTCTCAAAAAGTACCAAAGGGATCTTTATAAAATTTGACATATAGCTTCTCCATGAGGTTTAGTTGTGCAGTGTACATTTTCAGGTGGGTCGGATCACAAAATGACTGCCAGGCGGCCATCTTGGATTTTGGCAATTAAAGTTTGTTATCACTATTTCTCAGAAAGTACTGAAGGGATCTTTATGAAATTTAACATATAGGTTCTCCTTTAAATCTTGTTGTGCAGTATAAATTTGCAGGTGGTTCAGATAGCAAAATGGCTACCAGGCGGCCATCTTGGAGTTTGACAAATTACAGATTGTTGTTGTTATTTCTCAGAAAGTACGGAAGGATCTTTATGAAACTTGACATATATGTTCTCCTTGAAGTTTAGTTGTGCAGTGTTCATTTTCAGGATGGTAGGATCACAAAATGGCTACCAGGCGGCCATCTTGGAGTTTGACAAATTACAGATTGTTGTTGCTATTTCTCAGAAAGTACGGAAGGATCTTTATGAAACTTGACATATATGTTCTCCTTGAAGTTTAGTTGTGCAGTGTACATTTTCAGGAGGGTAGGATCACAAAATGGCTGCCAGGTGGCCATCTTGGATTTTGAGAATTAAAGTTTATTGTGTGTTTCTTGAAAACCATTTACATATCTACCACCCAGCCATGTATATCCTTGTTTTTTTATGGGTAGACACATTCATTGGTGAATGGTCATTGGGGGGTCCTGTCCCATCCCCTGAAATTTATATTTTTACTTATAACTTAAAAACCGTCCACAGCCCCACCCTTAAACCATATATACTATTGATCATTATTGGGAATCACATTCAGTGGTGTATGGGGGGTCCTGCCCCATCCTCTGAAATATATATTTTTATTTATAACTTAAAACCTGTTCACAGCCCCACCTTTAAACCATATATATTATTGACTGTCATGGGGAGACACATACAGTGGTGCATATGGGGGTCCTGCCCCAGCCCCTGAAATTCATATTTTTGCTTATAACTTAAAAACCATTCACATCCCCACCCCTGAACCATATATATTATTGATTGTTATGGAAAACACATTCAGTAGTGTATGTGGGGGTACTGCCACATTGTTTTACTCAATGCAGGTCATGACAAGCATTTTCACTTTTAGATGTCGACAGGTATGGTTAAACTATCTTGGGGATTGTAGCAGTTTTTATTTGGTATTGTTATAATCTTGCGAAAAAGCACTTGACAGATATTTAGATTTTTGTTCAAATTCATTTTTGAGCCACAAAATAAGAGAAAAGAACAGTCTGTCATAGATCAAGTGAAGAACATTCCATGGTGGGCGCCAAGATCCCTCTGAGATCTCTTGTTTTAGTATATTCTAGTTTTTAAAAATATCATTTCAGGAAAGAGCAAAAACAAAGTCAAATGTATTCCCTGGACACATACGTGTTTATACACCAAATAAATTTGCACATATTTTGTAACAGGAACAAAAATTTTCTTGAAACAAAATACTTTATATTCTACTGTACATGCATTTACCCTTTCACACAAATATTTACCTAAATATTTTTTTCTTTCTTTTTATATATATATAGCGCTGGATTCTTGATCGTGAGGTCGTGAGTTCGAGTCCAGTCGGCAGTTAAACAACAATAAACAAACGAACATATAAGCTCCACAATCTTATCAAAAAGATAGTATTGAGAGCTAATAAATAAGACCACCCCCGTTTTTTTTTTTGTTTTGTTTTTTTATTATTATTGTTATTATTATTATTATTATTATTATTATTTTTATTATTATTATTATTATTATAATTTTAGATTTTCATACACAGCAATATTTGCTTTTTAACCTGATTTTTCTTGGTCTCAGAAACACTGCTTACAAATATTACATCTAAGTGCATGTAGTTTAAATTTTTAGCATTTTAAATTCGATGGTTCCCAAAATAAAGATAAAAATTTTGTGGTATCTATGATCTTAGAAAATAGCTTTGGTTTTATGTGTTTTAAATCTGTAAGCGTTTAGAGAAATTTGGCACATAAAGATCAAATTGATTTGATTTAAATTAAGTTAGACTAGGTGATGGTAATCTAGAGCCCCATCTGCTGTACTGCAGCTTTCCACACAGTAAGTCCATAGCAAGCATCTCTAGCCACTGAACATAGGAAGTATGGAAAAAGGTAAGACTGTAAGTGTAGCTCACGCGGTCCGGGCACGTGTTTCTATCAGTGGGGAGGGGGGGGTAGCCTAAGATTCTTGACCTCCATCGATAGAAACAAGTGCCTTTGGCTAGATAATAACACGCTATTAGAATCGTGTTGATATTTGGTATAGCCTTAATCAAAACACATGAGAAAAGAGTTGAGGGTCTATTTTTGAATTACACGTGACTTTAGATATCTCTCTCTCTATCTCTCTCTCTCTGGAAGATAATGAGTGTACACAATTTTTGTATATAATCAGCGATATATAAATGCTTTATATAAATACTATTTCGCGGACACATGTATGATACTAGTAATTTAAGACATACGAGCTGTTAAAATAGTTTTTTTTATTAAAATTCAATTATTCGATGTTTTATACAAATAAGATGTTCTTCAAAATCCCGGCTTGAAAATAAATGTGAATCGAATGTGAATAATGGGCGAGTAAACATTGAATTCATTCTTTAATGAAAGGAATATCAATCACCGGTGTATTTTATTCATTCTAGGCAATAAATGATATCTGTAATTTTTACGGCGAAATACCTTTTAGTTTTTTAACCAAAAAAGGCGAAATATATTTTGTTTTTCAGAATGACAACCTGTATGCCTTTAAAGTAACATTACACATACCTTTGTGAGATTCTAATGTGTTGTTGCCATGGACAACAATATGTCTCTTTATTGTTGTTACCGCTGACGCCACTAACAATACGAATAGAACCACCAGTGGTAGACCGAATCCTAGTAGTGTAATGTACATGTTTAGATCCTCTTACTACTGGAAAAAAATGAAACACAAAATACACATAGTCACCTTGAGTAGCTCCAGGTACCTGATCACATTATTATACATTTACATATGACCGAGTTTAGAACGAAGTTACATACCATCAAGTTATCCGTGTAAAACACCTGTGGCGATATTGCAGTAAATATACACATGTTAATTTACCCTTGTATTCCGATCTACACGCTAAGCTGTATCAGCTGACTAATTACCATTGACTTATGCCCGTACACGTCCCGTATGCTTAGAATATAATCATATACAATATATAATAAAGGTACTTAATATGTAGTCTAAAGATTACCATGGTGACTGCACATAATAAACTATTTAAACGCGTTTTTTAAATTTATTTTATTTATTTATTTATTTTGTTAATTTAGTATTTCCGAAATATGGTGATAGGTCTTATTAAAACTGTTGCTTTACCACCAAATTCCATGAAATTCTGTTCAAAACCTTTCTACCACAAATGTCTCTATTAACAGTGACGTAGCCAGGCACTTGGCAACTATAGAAGGCAAGGGTGGGGAGGGGGTCTATATGTCCCTTCAAGGACGAAGCCTCCATGGACTCTTGTGCTAATGAGTCCACATTGTCGAACGAATACATTGTATTTTTTATCATTCGCATTCTTCATGACTAGCATGCAGAAGTTTTTGTCAATACGATATGCAGTCAACTCCCTGCACCGCCTAACAGTAGACACTGAGGGAGGCGTAAAGGGCGTACGCCCCTTTTGAATGTCAAAGTAGAGATGTATGTACAGTAATACTATTTTTAGTAATGCATATATTCCAAAATGTTCGCGTTTCGCTCCGCTCGGCCATTACTCGTCTTCTCCTCTAACTGGAAATCTTGAATCCACCCCCGATTTGTCTAGCTAATTTTGACTATGCCTTGGTTAATTCAGTTTATCTTAAAAATGTTGGCATTACATGTTGGTCGAGAAATTATTTTCTCGGCAGGTAAGCATATGAAAAATTATTTGTAAAAAAATTGCGATGGATAAAATTTATACGATTTACCCATAAATTGTTATCAGTAAATTTCGAAAAATATAACCATTGATTCATTACTCAGAATGAACGTACCATTTCCGACCTGTCACAACCCCACCTTCAAAAATGAAGAAAGAAAGAAAGGAAAGAAAAGAAAACTTAACTTTGAAAACTCCAAATACAGAGAAAAAGGAACATAGATATACCAAATACAGACTGCTCCCCAAATACAGAGAAAGGGATCATAGATATACCAAATACAGACTGCCACCAAAATACAGAGAAAAAGGATCATAGATATACCAAATACAGACTGTCACCTAAATACAGAGATAGGGATCATAGATATACCAAACATAGGCGTCGGAAGCAAATTGAAAGTTGGGGGCTAAACCAACTTAAAAAACACACACACGCCAGAAACGTCTGGGGGCTAAGCACCAATTTTCAACACCTATGTCTATCTTTGTAAAACAGTGGGGGCTAAGGCCCCCCCCCCCCTACCCCGACGCCTATGCCAAATACAGTCCACCACCCAAATACAGAGAAAAAGGATCATAGATATACCAGATACAGACTACTACCCAAATACGATGAAAGGGGTCATACATATACCAAATACAGACCGCCACCCAAATACGGAGAAAGGGATTATAGATATACCAAATACAGACTGCTACCCAAATACGGAGAAAGGGATCAGAGATATACAAAATACAGACCGCCACCCAAATACGGAGAAAGGGATTATAGATATATACAGATTCAAATACGGAGAAAGGATCAGAGATATACACTTTGTAGACCGCCACCCAAATACGGAGAAAGGGATTATAGATATACCAAATACAGACTGCTACCCAAATACGAAGAAAACGAAAATCATTTATATATTCAACTAGAAGGATCGACACTTTGTAGAGAAAATAACAAGGGAAACGCCAACCGACTTTAAAAAGAGAAACATATTTGACGTCTGAAAGTGATAACAAAACTTACATGGCATATTTTATATCGATATAGAAAGCACCTACCTCAGACATGCTCAGTTTTACATAAAAATAGACACTTCCAGGAAGAGCTGTCAATGCATACCGTAATATTACTAAATGCACGACGAATTCTAAGTCCATACATGTATATCTATATATAGATATCTACATTTAATATGTTTACATGTAGCTCTAGGTGATAACTTAGACAGTGGACTAATGATCGAAATGAAAACTGGACTTCAGCACTTCGAATTAGATCACCTAACGAAAAGTAGGTTATTTAATAATATTTAAGTATATTGGTCAGTTTAAACAATAATATTTATTTGGTATGTTTTATCAAGATTCTAAAAATAAAATAGCATGACCAATGTTTACTTATGTTTATCTGTTTACCTAGAGTTATCTTGGCTGTCAACTGTAGATTTGTATCCGCTTACAGCTTCCGATGAGGTGTAGAACAGGCTTCAGTGCATGTGTACTTGTTTGTATTCACTTACGCACGTGTAGTCTGTCGGTGTTATTTTCCCGGGTACATTGTAATCGTGTTTCCTCCCCACATTGTATTCGTGTTTGTCCCCGGGTCCCCATCATGTACGTGTATTTATTGATATTCACTTACACACGTGTAGTCTGTCGGTGTTATTTTCCCGGGTACATTGTAATCGTGTTTCCTCCCCATCATGTACGTGTATTTATTGATATTCACTTACACACGTGTAGTCTGTCGGTGTTATTTTCCCGGGTACATTGTAATCGTGTTTCCTCCCCTGTCATGTACGTGTACTTGTTGGTATGTACTTACGCACGTGTAGTCTGTCGGTGTTATTTTCCCGGGTACATTGTAATCGTGTTTCCTCCCCATCATGTACGTGTATTTATTGATATTCACTTACACACGTGTAGTCTGTCGGTGTTATTTTTCCGGGTACATTGTAATCGTGTTTCATCCCCCGTCATGTACGTGTACTTGTTGGTATGTACTTACACACGTGTAGTCTGTCGGTGTTATTTTTCCGGGTACATTTTAATCGTGTTTCCTCCCCCGGCGAAGGAGGAATGTTAACAAGGTCGGAACTTTTGGGAAATTCAGAAAAAGAAAAGGTATCTTGGATTTAATTTTTTTGAAAGATTATAGCCGCCTTTTGACCGTTAAAATGAAAAGGTTTGACTCTAAAACTCTAAGCTATGCGGCCACTAGGGACCGGGTGCTCTGTAACAACCCCCTCTAGCGGATATTCTCCCGGAACGTATCAATATTTAGCAAAATGTTTCTCGTAGGAAAGTTTGCTGCGTGTAATAAAAAATTACTCTTCAACATAGGCGTCGGAACCGGGGGGGGGGGGGGGGGGGGGGGGGGGGGGGATAGACATGGGTGTTTAAAAATAGGGGCTTAGCCCCAGACGTTTCTGGGGGTGTGTATGTGTTTTAAAGATAGACATGGGTGTTAAAAATAGGGGCTTAGCCCCCCCCCCCCCCCCCCCCCACACACACACACACACACACTTTCAATTTGCTTCCGACGCTGATGTTCAAAATAACAGATCCGGTGACAGTCCGGTAGCCCGAAGGTCCGTTACTCCGAAGGCCCGATACTCCGAAAACCCTTTACTCCGAAAAAGTTCACATAATGTTCAATTTCTGAAGAGTGACGAAGCTGTAATGGTGCAATGTTATGGTCATTTGCGACAGCGCGAAGGACTCTTTGTGAAAACGCTTTCAAGAACGCGCTTTTATACGGTGTCCCCATGGGCCATCTGTTAAACATCCCAACGGGGCGTTTGTAAAACACCGTTGAGGTCTCGCTAACACGCTATCGCTCACTTACCCTTTTTATCCCCTCGCAACAGCGTTGGAGTGATATAGTAATGCGGCCGTTCGTGTGTGGTTGGGTGAGTGGGTGTGTGAGGGCGTTCGCAGACTAAAGTTTTTGCCCGATCACTTTCAAACTTCACATGCACGTTGTTCATGATGAGAGGAGGAATTCTTTTGATTTTGAGTCACGGGGTCAAAGGTCAAGGCCAACTTTAGCCAACATTGCGAGGGGATGCGCTTTGCGGAGTCCTTGTTTTTAAATGTTACAAATTTGCAACGGCACATAAGCGTGAAAGCGTTTTTGCGCGATAGCGCGTTTTAAAGTGTTTTACAAACGCGCCGTCGCGCTTTTATACATGGACCCATCGGGACACCATTCTATCGCGCTAGTCAACACACGTCCGTGCAGACGTGCTTTCGTGCTAACACACCATCTGAATAATGCGCACACTATCTTGCTACCGCACAACGCACGGATAAAGTATCGTGCAAAAATATTATCAAGCATTTGTTCTTACACTAAGAAATAAGAGAGGGGTGGGGGAGTAAAGAATATCGCCAAAAATGTGGATGCAACACTGAGATAAAAACACGGTAAGTGAGAAAAATAAGAGGGTAAGTGGAAGGTGTTTAAACTCAGGAAAAAGGTGGCCTGGTGTTTGGTGATAGTAAAATAAAAAAAGGAATGCTACAACAAAACAAACAAAAAAGGCCAAACAATACAAAAAAGATTTGATTAAACATTAATGCACAGCGGCAACAAAGTCCGAAACAGCTATTTTTAGAATATACCTCACGGTCATCAGGTCACAAGGTTATCTCAAACCCCATAAAATTGGGCTTAATGCAGGTTTTTCGGAGTCTTCGGAGAAATGGGCCTTCGGGTAAGTGGGCTGTCCCCAACAGAGCCTACCCCGAAGAAACGTTGCTATATAGCAGAACTTTTCATATATCATAATTTTGTCTATTATAGCGTTTTGCTATGTAAAAGTTATTCTTCTAAATTCAATACTAACATAGCAAAAATACCGACGTGAAGCTCCGTCTTGGGGTAAGATTATTTACTACTTAACACGAAAACGATTTTGTCTCTTGGGAGAATGAATAAATTAATACGTGTCATCTGATAAAGATGTATGAAAGCTGCTTTCCATAAACATGAAATTATCGACATTGCAATTTGTTCATGATATCTTAAATATGCATATGCAAATTATGATAAATATGAGTTAGATAAAATTGAGTTACACATAAACAACAGATGTAGGAAATATGTGATACATCAATATCTAAAATTCAAGGTAACAAGGGATATGCAGAACAATAGATATACATGTATGTCCTAGGACTAATGGATTTGTAATCAGGAACAGGTACCTCGGGACTGCCTACCGGGTCCCTGAACATAAAAGTCCCATTAAATGTACAAAATGGTAGATATTGGCGGGTAATCCTGTATAACCTCCAAGATAACTGTAATTACAATAGACAAAAACAAGATGTAATGGAGAAACACTGTACTCCCATGAACTTTTTTTTTTTTTTTTTTTTTTTTTTTTTTTTTGAGTGGTGTTTTGCGCCACGCTCAACAATTTTTCAGTTATATGGTGGCGGCCAGTTTTAATGATGGAAGAGAAAACCCGGTTATGTCCCCTGGCATAGAGCGGCCTGCCGTAAGTGTAAACTGACAAACTTTCTTTTAAAAATCAGCTTAGGTTGCAGTGGGACTTTATGGCAGCGTATTAGCATCACCGTAAAAAAAATTATCCCTTACGCAAGACTTATTATCTCCTACGTAGGACTTAGTATCTCTTACGTAAGACTTAGATACTAAGTCTTACGTAGGAGATAATAGTCTTACGTAGAAGATACTAAGTCTTACAAATATTATATGCCATATTATACATATGGCAGCGTATTAGTATCATCCTAGAAAAAATATATCCTATGTAAGACTTATTATCTCCTACGTAAGACTTATTATTTCCTACGTAAGACTTATCTCCTACGTAAGACTTATTATCTCCTACGTAGGATTTTTCATCTTCTACGTAAGACTTATCATCTCCTACGTAAGACTTATTATTTCCTACGTAAGACTATTATTTCCTACGTAACACTATTATTTCCTACGTAAGACTATTATCTCCTACGTAAGACTATTATCTCCTACGTAAGACTTATTATCTCCTACGTAGGATTTTTCATCTTCTACGTAAGACTTATCATCTCCTACGTAAGACTTATTATTTCCTACGTAAGACTATTATTTCCTACGTAACACTATTATCTCCTACGTAACACTATTATCTCCTACGTAAGACTATTATCTCCTACGTAAGACTTATTATTTCCTACGTAAGACTATTATTTCCTACGTAACACTATTATCTCCTACGTAAGACTTATCATCTCCTACGTAAGACTTATCATCTCCTACGTAAGACTCATTATTTCCTACGTAGGACTTATTATTTCCTATGCAGGACTTATTATCTCCTACGTAAGATTCATTATTTCCTACGTAGGACTTATTATTTCCTATGCAGGACTTATTATCTTCTCAGATCATATGATTGTGGCATGTGAATGGTGTATCATCAATGTACAATTCTAAAGTACAGTAAACTCCATATAACCTGGCACGGTGGAGTCTTGTGAATCTGGGTAAGTATAAATTTTAGGTCATAAAGCATAACATTAAAATTACCCTGGCTAGAGTAATCGTTCCTACTTGTCAACATATATAAGAGAGTATCCAGTGAGGAATAAAACGTTTTTTCGTGGAGCTTGTCATTACCAAAAAGTGAGTAGAATCATCCATATGATAATCAAAAGGTTACTCCGCCCCGCTATCTTATGTGAATCGGACAACAGATGTAAAGATGTACAGCAATAAGAAATTCCAGTAGTATGTTCATCACAGAAATTTATTCATAATTTGTTCCTCAACTCTTCATAATCAAAATTATACAAATATGACAATTTACAAAAAAAAGCACCAATGAAATATTCTTGTAACACTTAGGCCTTGTTTGATAAGATAGGATTAAATAAATAAAGAAGATAGATACATCATGAATAGATTGAAACTCAATGAACGCCTCTGCCCTCTACTGCAACGCCAGAGTGTTCGATTGGAGGATACAAAATATTGATACACTGAGAATAGACGTGAAATACCAAGAACTCCTCGGCACTTTACCATACTCTCTATAGCATCAGTTAGCCTGGGATCCTGGCCCAATCATACTTAAATGATAGTATCAGTGAGTCAGGATCCAAGTCTATAGCATCAGTGTTCAAATGGACAATGCAATTAACAAAAATTGTAATATACCAGGAACTCCTCAGTGCTTTAATATAGCATCAGGTGTGTTGAAATGAACGATGCAGTAACGAAATACTTCGTGTACAGATGTGAAATACCCGGAACTCCTTGGTGTGTTACAATAGCTCTAGAATTTTTGGTTACAATAAGAAATAACCATAACCTACAGTATCTAGTTTATACAATACACATGTCAATGCATTTAAATTTAACCCAGATATTCAAGGAATTTGAACTGTTTGATATAAAAATTAGAAAACTTTCATGATAGAATCCCGCAGCCTGTAAATTACTGAAACATGACTTCCAGGAAAAATCATTTTTTCCCTTACATCTTAATTTTTTCCGTGTCTCAAGGTGAAATTTTGAATTATTTTCTTTCTTTGTGTTTATCATTTAGTTTATATATAGTTTATGTCGTTTCCTGTGAAATTTATTGAAAATCACTGCAATTGTATTTTAGGCATTCTTTACCATGGTAAACAAACACAAAATTTTTGTTTTAAATGAAGGAATTAAACACAACTGTATTACATGAAGTAACAACTACAAAAATTAATATTCTTTACCAGGTGTCCTTTTACAAGGTTTTAAACAGGTACTTCTTGACTAAACTCTTTATATTGCAACACAAACAATAATAATGTGGTCAGTTGCAGTGGATACAAAGTTTACAATGACCTGATACCTCCTAATGCCATTATCTAGTTGCTGAGTTCCTGACTGCATCATCTTAAAGAGGGTGCTTAACCAGTGGGATAACCACCCAGGGATTAAAGGTGTCAAAGTCCATTCAAAGTCATAACAGCAAGCTACATGGTTGTATCAAGGTGCACCACACTTCCCTGTCCAAATTTTGCCCTATCATGCCATTTTTACAATATCTACTACCTGTCCCATACCTGTACTCCCAGCAGGAAAAACATTGTGTGTTTGGTACTATTCCATTTCCATGAGCTGAATGAATGTGTGGAAAAAGTTCTTATGTATCCATCACTTAGAGGGAAACAAAACTACTGATCTTTTTCTTGAAACCAGAAATTCCCAGGTACCCTTTATATGAAAATACCTGCCTCTCATAATGTCTAGCTGGAGCACTAAGCAGGGATATAACTGGGGTAACATTAGTAATAACTGCTGGATAGATGTTGACAACTAGTTCCCAGTGCCCCCTGGTGGTCATTAAATAGCTCTGACACCAGGGGGATAACTCAGAAATAATGCATTGGCGTTCTCACAAACTTGAACATACAATTACTGTTTACATCTATAATGAGCATATCTACCTCCACACAAACTTTAACATACAATTACTCATCTGTTTTGCATCTATAATGAGCATATCTACCTCCACACAAACTTGAACATACAATTACTCATCTGTTTTGCATCTATAAATATTTCAGTCTCATATAAGATGAGATGTCAAACTTAACAAGTCTGATATAACACTTTGGCACACTGGAAAGTGTATTTGAGTATTTTTAGATGCATATGAAAACACAGCAGGAAACAATTAAGTGTATCAAGTATTCACAAGTAAGTGACATTGTAATGTCAATTACATATATCATCACAATGTCAAGTTAGCATGTCTCTAATGGGTAAAAAAGGAAACTGACATCAAAATGACATACATACACATAAATAACTAAATGACATTATGTTTGATAAAGACATCATAAAATTTACACTACATTGCACATGTGCTGTTAAATGATGTCATAGCACTTACATGACATTTTTCTACCTAAATTTAATACCTAAAGGGCACCAATCACATAATGTAAATTTTGACTACATGATATTGTATAAAAGATATAACATTGTTCAACTTGAAAAAAAAAACCAATAGTCCCATCTACATGTCAAATATTTACTGACTTTATGATACAACATTATTTTGTTTTGATGTTTAACCAAAGTCACATTTTTGTTGGCCAAAAATGACACACCTAAGAGGTCATCTGCATGTGACCCCATAGCGGATTGCATTGGATCCTATAAGTGGCATATCATCAGAGATCAGAGTTAAGTTTTTATTAGATTGATAAGCCAGAAAAGGCAAATTACATTTCTATAAAGATGACTCAAGGTAGTAGGCAAAAGTAGCCGTTTTAGACAGATGGCCTTGATAAAGAGGTTTATGTTTGAATGGCCTTTATATACAGGTGCCCTTTAATCCAGGTTTGACTGTATTCTCAGATAAAAGAACATGCTTCAACTCATCAACCCCTGAACAAATTATGGACTCTTTTGTATATCAAATGACTTTGACCAGTCCAATTGTGCCTTAAGGGATGAACAAGCTAAGATTATGTTACTTTTTGCTGTTTTATTTATCTCACCTATGAAATAATCAAAAATTTATGGGCAAGTTATTGATGCACCTTTAAGTCAGAAAGACTTAACAAAGAATTACTTAAGTATGATTTGTACAAGTAAGCACATATTTTGACAATGATATTCCAATCAGACTGTAATACTGTAGATATCACACATTTTTTCATATATATATAAATACAGAAATAATTATTCTTAAAGGGCATTAGCTGTGTTTTTTTTGTTTTTTTTCATTTCTCCCCTTTTACCACTGAGATCCATATACAATTACAAAAAGATATATATGCATAAAAATTCTTAAATCCCTAAATATTTTGTGAAAATTGCTTGAGAAACCAAGGTTTGTCACTTTTTCAATTGCAACTAATAAACTCAACCTTACTATATGCATATGAATACCACAGTGGACTTGACCTTATTCTTACAAGATATATAGGAATATAATATCGTTTACGCCTGTAAATAACTCTTATTTGTTATTGTACATAAAGTACAAGTAGTAAAATTAGAAAAAATTGAAACATATTTTTTTGAGAAACAAATCTAGTGTCCCTTTAAGTCTAGAAAAAAGTTAAAATTTCAGGCTATCCAAAAAAACAGCTGTCTTGAGAGTCCCTCACACCTATAATGAAAATGTCTATTTTCGTGAGAACATCTTACAACAATATTCCTTTTCAGCCAGGTGGTCATGTGAGAGAGGTATGCCATAGGTAAAAATCATTTCGGAGGACCAAATCATAGTTCATGGTCATGTGAGAGAGGTATGCCATAGGTAAAAAATCATTTCGGAGGACCAAATCATAGTTCATGCTTTTTACTATTTTATGTAACTAAGTGGGACCAGCACCACACAAACTTTAGTAAATATTCATACTTAACTCATCAGCCCATGAGAAACAGTGACTGAGACCAGTCCAAATGTGTCTATGGGATGAATAAGTTAACTAGATTTTCAAATGAAAACATACAAAATATTTTTCATTATTTTGATGGGAAAAACATCAATATCTTTAGGTGAGAAAAAGGTCTTAACGTGGTTTCTTATCAGTTAACATCAGACGGTAAAGAAACCAAAATACTGTAATTTTTACCAGTTTGTCAAAGTTTGAAAAATAGAGGAGCTTGTGTATTAATCCATTTAGTGGCATCGGGCTCAGATGTGAGAAATCAATTTCTACCATAACTTGTGTTATACCACTCTCAAGCTGTGGTATAAACGAAGCTGCAGTTAGTTAAAATTAACAGATAACCAACAGAGCTGTTTAAGTGATGTCAGAAACATTAAATGACATCATCGCCAACCTTCAGATGAATGAAGAGATTGAAGTGACATACAAGGTTAACGCAATCACGAGAGTCCAAACTCGATAGTGTCCATAGTACCAATCAGCAGTTTTCAGTTATAGAAGAAACAGATTCAACAACTCGTGTAAGTTGATTATCATGTTTATCTAACTCTCGTTAGTTAATTTTCAAAATATGAAGAGACACTTTGTAAACCTCATGTCTTTTCAAATTTTAAAAATTAACTAACTCGAGTTAGATAAACATGATAATCAACTAACACTAGTTCTGGAATCTCTATTTTACTATTGGTGTAATCCATAATGATAGATTATCCAATGATATTGTTTATGTGAGAAGTGCTGAAACTGATGACAACATCAGGCAGCACATCGGTGGATCTGTTTCCTGGATGCACTGATTGAATAATATTTACTACATATGACTTAATCTCGGATGTGGCAGTTGTGATTAAGATAATCAAGAGGTCAAAAGGGCCTTAAGAGTTTCTCGAATTACTGTCCAAACAACAAAACCCATGACCCGGGGTCGGGAAATTTTGTTAATAATACCGACAGATGCTCATGATGCATACAAATGTAGAGGAAAAATAACACAGCAGTTTTATGAGAAAACTGAATTTGTTAAGGAGTTGAAACGTGACACACTCTTGCATGATGATAGACAGTTACAAATCACAATAGCTCACCCGAGTGACATCACCTGTGACTTCACCTATTTGAAATTACCTGTGTGACATCACCTATGTTGCATCACCTGTGTGACATCACTTACTTGACTTCACCTGTGTGTCATCCCCTATATGACATCACCTATTTGACTTGACCTGTGTGACATCACCTGTGTGATGTCACCTGTCACAGGTAAGCTTAAACTGTACATTTACACAAACATCTTGTAGATAAGGCCTTAGTTACAACCTACTTTCTTTGATAATGTCTACATCTATAATATCAGTATGGACTTGTTCTGAAGGTGATTTGTCAATTGTACTTTCTCTTTTCTCCTCTGAATCTATTAAGTTTTTACTGGCACAAGTATTATCACACGTTACTTCCCTTGGTTCAACCTCTTGACACTCAGAAGTTAAATTTGCACTATTCCCATTAATGTACACAGACTGTAGATTGCCATTTTGATGACTGGATTCTACAGCATCACACTGAAACAATGTTTTAGCAGACGAGGAATCTGTCTGTACAGATGAAAGGTTACACGACTTGTTATTACCCAATGATAACGGAGTACTACATTTGTTAGAGCTACTGTCATTTGGCACAGAGTCGGAGAGTGAGCTATCATTTAATGAAGACGGAGATAAACATTTGCCTTCTACAATCTCGGACAAAGTTCTATTTAAGGTTTCCGGATTTTCCAGATCTTCATCTGAGTCCAAGTCACTTTCACTTAATGATCCATGTTGGAATGAAGTGTGATTGGTGGGGGATTTCTGGGTTAATTTCAGCTGCAGGACCTGAAATATTTCAGAATAAGGAATTGTAATTTAGATAAAACTATCACAAACAATGAAAATTATGTTGAAAAAAGATGAATATGATTTGTTTTAAAATGGAAAATCTTTGCAACAGGACTTAGCAATTTCATGTGATGGCAAAATTTTATTATATAAATTTTTAAAAAAACGTGACTATTATTTATTCACTGATGGAGTGCTTCAGTTGTATAATTTTATCAACTTTAATTATCAGTATTATTTTAAACTTTTATATCTGTCAATAACTGTGTATGAGGTATACTGTATACTTAGACATTTTCGATCCTGTTTAATTTTTGACATTTTCGCCCTTAGACGAGAGGGCAATTTTCCAAGTAGATAACTGAAGCATGGACCTCCATGCCATCCATTTGATTATTATGATTTATGGACAATTTAAGACGGGATGAATATGTTTTCTGTCGTAAAATGGCAAAAATAACCAAGGGCAAAAAATTCTAAATACTATACAGTAATTATCTTTTGTAGAACAAGCTAACAATTAAAAGGTAGAAATATTGATCTAAATCTAGGTCATACAAGTACAGTACATCATACGCCATACAAAACATAAACATTTTATGAGTCAGAGAAATGATTTGGCAGTTAATCATCTATTTGTTAAGCAAGACAGAATCAATACTATATTATTAAGTAACATGTGTTGTATAATCTACCGACAGCCTATATAAATATCTTAAAATATGCAATATGTTAAACTTTGGATTCTTTTCAATTCTCGTGTAAACATTTGAAATGATAAACAATTGGGGGTTTGTTTGTTTTGTTTTTTATTTATTACAAGTAGGAAAATTTCATATCGCAGTGAATGTACAAGAGATATATTAAATGGCAGTCAATAAAAAGGTGAACTAAAAACTTAAATGTGTATAAAGGTATTTATTGCCTTAAGTACTTGGCTACTTCCTGTAAACAATTTCAGTCAGGATCATCTTTCTCTTTTATCGTATACAATTAACTTTTCTTCTTGACTCCAATTCTTTAACAGAATTATTTTGCTACTCCACACGTCTAATTATATGCAAAGCTCTATATAAGCAGGTGCTCCAGAAATTAATTAGCAATTAATAAATTCCAAGCTGCTCTAATTTCATGTTGTTCAGAAGAAGCATATTTCTAGTACTAAAGTTTTGTAAAGTTGTTACACAATTCAAGCTGGATTAGAGTGTTAAAAATGATTAACATAGAGACAGATGTGGTAAAGATTGTTATTGAAACAGATTGCTAACGTCAATTATGTGTGTATGATTAATTAAGCAGTATTACTATCTAAATAAAGGTGAGAAGTCAGTTTGTAATGAATTTACCCCCCCCCCCCCAAAATAAAAATAAACACCCCCACGTCCATATAAATGGAAATTGATTTTCCGATCTACTTTTGATCAGTCTAACTACTATAACATGGATTAGAGTTAAGTCAGTAGATGGTACTGTGATAGTGACTGATGTGTTGACCCTATCATCCCTACAGACGATAATAGACTGGTTGTAAATAATGGAAAGAACATACCACTCCGATGTTTAGGGGTGAGAGGGTTAACCGACACTTACAAGACACTTATTTTACATGTAAGAGAGACAAAACATGAGAGAATTAGAGGTGATCATATTTTACCTACAACTTAAAGAAATCGATTAGAAGAAAATCAGTAAAACTGAAATTGGCCCTTTTTTTTTTTAGATTTAACTCATTCACCCCTAAAGACACATTTGGACTGGTCTAAATCATTGATTTACAGAAGAATCCATTGTTTTCCAGGGGTTGATGAGTTTGAAATACTGAAAAACCATGTAAATAATTACCCAATCACATACAATTTTCATTTTCATAAGTAAATCAATTCCAAATAGACAAATACATAATTTGCTTAATTTGAATATTGTGTTGTAAAATAAACATGTAATTTCCATGGCAACTTGCTTATCAGTTTTACTGTCACATATAAACAATACATTCAAGTCTGGTATTGAAATTATCTCAGCATTATATGACCTTGACCTTTATATCATAGCTTTCTGATCCCTCAATTTATCACTGATCCCTAATTGTCTTTGATCCCTCAAATTATCATTGATCCCTTGAATTAACATTGATCCCTCATTTTATAATCTCAAATAGAAGGGGCACACATGTATATAATTAGTGATAAACTTTATCCTGAAACCTTTTGGGCAGTTATTTCTAGAAAATAGTCAACTTCCTGGCATGTAACTGTGTAGAAAATATGCTAATGTATATCTGATTAAAGGGAAATAACTCTTGCATTATCAAGCTGATGTTTACATGTGTATTTCAATTTTACTGTTTAGAAAATTTCTTTAAACACTTAATTTAATGCATTGAATGAAACAAAAAACAAAAAATGATAATAAAATTGACATATGAAAAAAGAGAAAATTGGTAATCTGAGGGATTTTAATAAGGGGAGGGGTATAAGTAAAGAATTGCAAGAAAACTTTGAAAAAAGGAGTATAACCTTTTTCACCTTTTTAGCATGAAACTAGAAAGCAACCATAAACTAGGAATTAAGCCTTTTTTTTGGTAATAGTTTAAAGGATGCTATATATACCCCAGCATATTTCACGTTAAAGAAGCAAGGACAATCACCTAGATACCAAACTGTAAAATATAACGTATTTTATGGCTTATAGGTCGATGTGGGGGATAGGTCGAATGGCCAATTTTTGGTAAAAATCTACGTTTAAGTATTAGATAGGTCGAAGTGGAAGACAGGTTGATGTCGGCAGAGATGAAAACATGAATGGGAGAACACAAAAATACATCGTTCATGTTTAATAACTGGTGTTAAAATGGGGAAATGCAGATACAAGTTAAATATTTCACTAAGATAAGTCAATGCGGTGAATAGGTCGAGGTCACAACTTTGGAGAAAAAAAATATCGACCTATAGGCCGTAAAATACGGTAAAAAAAACTAAAAATTATATTTGGAGGGTATGACAGTCCCCATAACCAGACTTGACTGTATGTGCATGAAAATTTGCAGTTAGTTAACTTCATCTTCAGCTACTGTGAAATTTATCAAATTATCTCGTATTTCGACAAAAAATTGTAATAGACAGAAAATGATTGTATATCGAAATGTAATAGAAAATGAATCAAAAAACCATAATAAACAGAAAATGAATCACATATTGTAAAAAATTTTGATGAATAGAAAATGAATGATAAAATAAAGTCTGTCACTTAAATTGTTTATTTGTAAATAATGACAAAAAATCAACCAATACTCTAAAACAATTATCAAAATTATAAGTAAAATAAAAATGGATAAAGGAAAAACAAATAAACTAATACGATAAAACAAAACGAAAACCTGCTTCATTTATGGGGAAAAGCAGAAATAATGATCAATGTATGAGCTTTTTAATAGTATATTTCCAGAAATATGTTAAAAAATTAAAACTTTATGAAATGTATCTGATTTCACGTAGCTGGAGATGAAATCCTGTATTAAAAAAGCAATGAAGAAGAAAGATAGAACACCCACACACTAGGGTCACTGAGTGCAGAAGTACGGCATGCATCAACGTGACCTACTTCATCCTGTAGATCGTATATACGATTCGCTAAATCTTGAGAACCATCTTTAGCCTCCAGTCGGTCCGCTGTCAATAATTCTTCTTTCTGTAGAAATGTATTATAATGCATGTAATGTAAAACATTTCATTTTGTAATGTTAACCCACACACCCTTAGAGACATATTTTGAATGGTCTGTGTCACTGATTTTCAGTAGAGTCCATTATTTTCAGGGGTAGATGAATTAAGATAACTCCTTTTGTGATTCTTATCCTCATATAAGGCCATGGAAAAAACAATATTCTGGTTCTCAGACAATTAGCCTTCCAAAATGGGCAAGGTAGGTAGGTATTTTATTTTTATTTTTTATTTCCAAATTATTGTTTATATACCTTGAAGGCAAGAAAATAAGAAGACTTTATGTAACAAAAGATGTCTTTTATTGAGACCTTCAATAAATTGTAACAAAAAGTTGTGTGATTGTCTTGTTCACTTGGTTTTAAAACTGAAATATCAACAAAAAAATAAAATAGCTAAATGATTATGTATTTATCAAAACATAAAAATGTTTTGAAACTACAAGAAAATTAATTGTAAATGTATCATTATAATTATCATCAATCAGTATCATTACTATTTTCAAAGCTTTACAAAATGTAACTACTATGTGTCTAAAAATCAATGCAAATTCCAAAAGTTTCATTTTTGAAAACAATAGCTATCCATTTTTATATATTTCATTAAAACTTTTATTTACAGTAACTAATTTTACTTTTATCATTCACCTACATTTAATTAAGATTTTAAAACTTTTATACACTATATAGTGTTACATGTATCATCATTTTGACACATCCTGAAATTCAGTTTCGTTCCGTATTGGTTCTTTCATTTAAAACCCAACTTCCACTTCCTCCATAAACTGCAAGCAACGGCAGAAAATACACAATGTGTTCTGTGACATTTTCGGGCATGAGGTAAAGATTTACATGTTGAATTGTCAATAAAATAATTATTTTAGTTTCTAATTGGCTTTAAGAAATGCATTTTAAACTACAAATAGAAGGAAATGGATCATTTTTTAAACTTAAGCCTTTTAAAATGACTGACATTTTTACTTGCCGTGTGGCGGTGATTTTTTTTATGAAATGTGAATAAAATGGTTTCATTGGCAATTTCTTTTTATGCAGGGTGGTGTCTGAGAACCAGAAGTATTTTTTTACTTGGCCTCAGTAAAAATTAGCATGGCTCATATAAATGAAATACATAAAAGGTCATTTACGATTTAATCAAGGGGACATAACTCTGATTATGTACTTGTTAATTTTCTATTGTGTACATCCAATTTTAAAAGTGTTATTTCTTCAACTTTGTGATGATACTAACAGCCATACTTCAGGTGACTCAGATTTTGACATTTTCTATTGACTTTTGTCTTCACATGACTACTGCAACATTCTGACCACTTTATCACCTGTAACATTTTGACCACTTTATCACCTGTAACATTTTGACCTCTGAGCCACTGTCAACATCTTCACCTGACTATTGAAAGGAGAATCAACACCTGTAATATTTTGACCACTGTGTCACTGCTCTAATCTTCACCAGATTCCTCAGTGAAGAATATAGACCTGTAACATTTGACAACTGTGTCACATGAAACATTTTGACCACTATGTCACCTGTAACATTTTGACCGCTGTGTCACCTGTGACATTTTGACCACTGTGTCACCTGTAACATTTTGACCACTGCATCATCTATAGCAATTTGACCACTATACCATGTGTAACATTTTGACCACTTTATCACCTGTATCATTTTGACCACTGTATCTCCAGTAACATTTTGACCACTGTATCACCTGTAACATTTTGACCAGTGTTACCTGTAACATTTTGACCAGTGTCACCTGTAGTATTTTGACCACTGATCACCTGTAACATTTTGGCCACTGTGTTACCTGTATCATTTTGACCACTCTATCACTTGTAACATTTTGACCACTGTGTTACCTGTAACATTTTGACCACCTGCACTAACATTTTTACCACTGTGTCACCTGTAACTTGTTGACCACTGTATCACCTATAACATTTTGACCACTGTGTTACCTGTAACATTTTGACCACTGTATCACCAGTAACATTTTGACCAGTGTTACTTGTAACATTTTGACCACTGTGTTACCTGTAACATTTTGTTTTTACCTGTATTTCTAGTTCAGCAATTTTATGTTTGAGTTCAGCTACAACTTGAACATTTTCAGCATCCTTAATTCGGACCATCATGGACTCGGCTTTTCTCTGTGAATTATATAAAGTCAAAGATGTATAAATCATATGCATAAATTTATAATATATCCAGTCAAACTTGTATTAAAGACCACCTCTGTATAAAGGGCACCTGCCTATAAAGGCTTTTCGAGTATAACCTTTGTTAACTTTTTTATAATAAACCTCTTTATAAAGGCCACCTGTCTATAATGTCTACTTTTGTCTGTTCTCTTGAATGGCCTTTATAGATTAGGTTGACTGTATGTAATTTCATAATACCTGTATGATTTTATAATACCTGTATGATTTTATAATACCTGTAAAATTTTACTACTTAGATTGATATGAAATAACAAAAAAGAGAAATACATAGGTTCTCTAGTTCTTTATCTCAGACTCGATATCTTCTATAATAGGTCTGTTTTGTACCCATTGTTTTATTTCTATAATTTAGGTCTGTAAAGTAGCATAGTGTTTTTCTATAATAGGTCTGTGGTAACCTGTGTTTTCTATAATAGGTCTGTGGTACCCTGTGTTTTCTGTAATAGGTCTGTGGTACCCAGCATTTTCTATAATAGGTCTGTGGTACCCTGTGTTTTCTATAATAGGTCTGTGGTACCCAGTGTTTTCTATAATAGGTCTGTGGTACCCAGTGTATTCTATAGTAGGACTGTGGTACCCTGTGTTTTCTGTAATAGGTCTGTGGTACCCAGTGTTTTCTATAATAGGTCTGTAGTACCCAGTGTTTTCTATAATAGGTCTGTGGTACCCAGTGTTTTCTATAATAGGTCAGTGGTACCCTGTGTTTTCTATAATAGCAGAATAGGTCTGTGGTACCCAGTTTTTTCTATAATGATTTTGTGATACCCTGTGTTTTCTATAATAGCAGAATAGGTCTGTGTTACCTAGTGTTTTCTATAATAGGTCTGTGGTACCTTGTGTATTCTACAATAGGTCAGTGGTACCCTGTGTTTTCTATAAGTCTGTCATACCTGTGATTTCTATAATATGTCTGTGATACCCCGTGTTTACTATAATATGTCTGTGGTGCCAAGTGTTTTCTACAATAGTACACTGTGATTTCTATAATAGGTCTGTGGTACCCTGTGTTTTCTATAATAGGTATGTGGTACCCTGTGATTTCTATAATAGGTCTGTAGTACCCAGTGTTTTCTATAATAGGTATGTAGTACCCAGTGTTTTCTATAATAGGTCTGTAGTACCCAGTGTTTTCTATAATAGGTCTGTAGTACCCAGTGTTTTCTATAATAGGTCTGTGGTACCCAGTGTTTACTATAATAGGTCTGTGGTACCTAGTGTTTTCTACAATAGGTCTGTAGTACCCAGTGTTTTTCTATAATAGGTCTGTAGTACCCAGTGTTTTCTATAATAGGTCTGTAGTACCTGTGTTTTTCTATAATAGGTCTGTAGTACCCCGTGTTTTCTATAATAGGTCTGTGGTACCCAGTGTTTTCTATAATAGGTCTGTGGTACCCAGTGTTTTCTATAATAGGTATGTGGGTACCCAGTGTTTTTCTATAATAGGTCTGTAGTACCCAGTGTTTTCTATAATAGGTCTGTAGTATACCCAGTGTTTTCTATAATAGGTCTGTAGTACCAAGTGTTTTTACAATAGGTCTGTAGTACCCAGTGTTTTCTATAATAGGTCTGTAGTACCCAGTGTTTTCTATAATAGGTCTGTAGTACCCAGTGTTTTCTATAATAGGTCTGTAGTACCCAGTGTTTTCTATAATAGGTCTGTGGTACCCAGTGTTTTCTATAATAGGTCTGTAGTACCCAGTGTTTTCTATAATAGGTCTGTAGTACCCAGTGTTTTCTATAATAGGTCTGTAGTACCCAGTGTTTTCTATAATAGGTCTGTAGTACCCAGTGTTTTCTATAATAGGTCTGTAGTACCCAGTGTTTTCTATAATAGGTCTGTGGTACCCAGTGTTTTCTATGGTAATAGGTCTGTAGTACCCAGTGTTTTCTATAATAGGTCTGTAGTACCCGTGTTTTCTATATAATAGGTCTGTGTTTACCCAGTGTTTTCTATAATAGGTCTGTAGTACCCAGTGTTTTCTATAATAGGTCTGTAGTACCAGTGTTTTCTATAATAGGTCTGTAGTACCCAGTGTTTTCTATAATAGGTCTGTAGTACCCAGTGTTTTCTACAATAATTTCTATAATAGGTCTGTAGTACCCAGTGTTTTCTATAATAGGTCTGTAGTACCCAGTGTTTTCTATAATAGGTCTGTAGTACCCAGTGTTTTCTATAATAGGTCTGTACAATACCACTGTGATTTCTATAATAGGTCTGTGGTACCCTGTGTTTTCTATAATAGGTCTGTAGTACCCAGTGTTTTCTATAATAGGTATGTAGTACCCAGTGTTTTCTATAATAGGTATGTAGTACCCAGTGTTTTCTATAATAGGTCTGTAGTACCCAGTGTTTTCTATAATAGGTCTGTAGTACCCAGTGTTTTCTAATGTCAAGAGTAATATATATATATATATATAACCACTTTACCTCAGACTCTATATTTTCTATCTTTCTTGTTAAGTCCTGTATTTGGTGTTTTAGTTCCCTATCTTTCTCATCTCTCGACTCAAGTTCTGTTTTTAAGTTTTTATTTTCTTCGTCCATTCTGCGGATTTGATTGGTGCATATATGATTCTAAAAATAAACAAATATAAAATATATACATACCAACTATTATTTCCTTCACTGCAGGTATACAGACCAGTTGCGTTATATGTTTAATGCTGGACACACAGCTGTTCAGCTGTTACATCATATGAAAACCTCCCCCCACAAATTAATTAGAATGAATTTTGTTTCAGCTGACAAGTGTCACATAAAATGGTAATATTATATAAATATAACATTCCTGAGAGGGTAGTAGTGGAAATTGTCACCCCGAGGAAATACATTGTCAACCGAGGCTGCGATTTAATGCATATTTTAGGGCTTGTAATATCCAATGTAAATAATCCTATTTAGGGCTATTACCATGGTACATGAACATATACTCTGCCTTGACTAAATAAACAACCAAACAACATTCTCTGTCTTGTATTAATTAATATAAATAATTGTACGGGGTGAAGCAGACAGTTAACCCCATGTTGATTGTTAAATAAATAATTTTTCATCAACATAATTCGGCCTAAAAATGTGATGTAGCAACACGATCTATCACAAATTTCACTTACAGACATCAACGCTTTCGGCAATGGATAAAACATTTTTTGTTGTTGTTGAAGACATCGTTTCTGTTTGAAATCCATTATGAACAGACCAATTACACAAAAAGTTTATTTTTATATATCCCAATCTACATGTAATTGTGAGTAACTTAAAATGATGTGATATTTGTTGTGTAAACACTCGACAATGGACATGGCGATTTCCCCAACTTCCATGGAAATGAGAACTGGAAATTGTAACATTCAATGTTCGAGTTATCTCCCTTTGCGATATCAATACATACAGTGACAGTCCGCTGAAAGTGAGCTGACGCTGGTTATGTACGGCAAGTGGTCACCATATAGAATGTATAAATAAAGGGAATATGCACGGGAATCTTATTAAAGCAGGTTATGTATATCAATTAATTGACAAACACATTAATTTGATAGTTTTCAAAATGGACAGGAACTTTCACGCGCCATTTGCATAACAAGCACCTCCTACTCGATGCTATCCCCTCTATTCTGCTTTTATTTTCAATTTTCTATGGACTAGAAAACACATATTCTTGAGAGTTCAATAGAAATTGATTTAGCTTCATGTTGGTATCAGCGATTATTTCTTTTTACATCGCTGTATGCTTGAAGCTCTCTAGCTATCAATATCAATATGATGAATTGCAGAGTAATACAGGCTCAACATCACTGGAATCTTATATAGTGGAATTCCATATTTATAAATAGATCAATGATGTTTGGTTAAAACTAACTACAAATCGTATTGTATAATTTCGAAAGGCAGAGGTAAGTAGAATCAGTAGTATTTCATTTAATGATTATTCAAACTAGATTTAATTATAATTTACACCAAAACATTTGACTTTTCTGTAAAAGTTGAATTCTTGAGTTGGACTATATTTTGCAAATGCAACCTCCAATACCTCTTCACTGCTAACAGGATAGCCCTGAAGTTGAAGTAAACCCATAACTAGTTTATAATAAGCATTGTTTTCATTTTTGGAAAAAACATGGAATGTATATGCAATGACTCATGGAAACAAATTCAATGTGCAGCACGAACTCATGTCCAGGTAGCACATGAAACTCAGGTTCAATTTCTCTTAAAGCAGAAACAATTTGGTGAAAGAAAAAATATACATTTAGACTAAGAAAAAATACTAATAAAATTAAATGTCCTCAAAAGGGAACTATCGTTATGTTAAAAAAAAAAACCCAACAATTTAGAGTGTAATTAAAGTGTGTTTACTGTTTTCTCACATAAGAAAC